>JBCNJP010000020.1:9412691-9440191 GCA_039602395.1 Deinandra increscens subsp. villosa
AAATATTCTATACACACCATTCTTTTGTTGTAATGTTTTAGAATCATTGTCCTTGTACCAATGTTACAATGCTTTGGTTTATTTTCTTGGTTACATAGGAAAGAGTTGTTTTACGTGGATGGGAACAAAACCTGTGATACATGTGTCAGAACCTGCTATGATACGAGAGGTGATGACTAATTATAACAAATATCAAAAGCTAAGGGGACGTAATCCGTTAATAAAGTTGCTAGCTAAAGGATTAGCAAATGCTGAGGGTGATCAATGGGTTAAACATAGAAAAATCCTCAATCCTGCATTTCACACGGAGAAACTAAAGGTTTACGGCATTCCTTTTTCTATACTTTGAATAATCATAGATGTGTCCTTAACTTATTACGCCATGTCTATAACTCTTTTTACAGCATATGGTACCTGCATTTTATGTAAGTTGTAGTGAGATGATTGGAAAATGGGAGGAAATTTTAAGCCAAGAAAGCTCATGTGAAGTGGATGTGTTGCCTTATCTTCGAATACTTTCAAGTGATGTAATTTCACGTACTGCGTTTGGTAGTAGTTTTGAAGAGGGAAGAACGATATTTGAACTTCAAAGAGAACTAGCAGGACTAGTTGTGAAGGCTATAAATTCAGTGTACATTCCAGGATCAAGGTAAGGCTGCTCATCTATATTATTTGATGCTAAAATTTGTAATATTACAAGATTATCACGCTAATAAAACAAGATCCGATAGATTTTTGCCAACAAAAAATAATAAGAGGACGAAAGAGATTGACCGACAAGTGAAGGGTACAATAAAGAGCATAATCAATAAACGACTTATTGCAATGAAAGATGGGAAGGATAGCAATGATGATCTTCTGGGCATACTCTTAGATTCTAATTACAAAGAAATTAAAGAACATGGAAATAAAATTCTCGGATTAAGCATTGAAGACATCATCGAAGAATGCAAACTTTTCTACTTTGCAGGACAAGAGACCACGGGAAATCTGCTTGTTTGGACAATGATTTTATTAGGTCAACACTCGAAATGGCAGACACGTGCTAGAGAAGAAGTTTTACATGTCTTCGAAGATAGAAAACCTAATATTGATGGCTTGAGTCATCTAAAAGTTGTAAGTTGTACTTACTATAAAAACAAGATATATATTAATGGCTTTAGAATATATATTGGTAGAGTCTCTTGAGCGGTGTTATGGGAGCGAGAATTATTCTCTATCCCGTGAGGTAGAGGTAAGACTCACGCTCGTCACACCCTCCCGATTTTATAGCAATAACTCTATTACAAATGACAATACACTAAGTACCTTTGTTTGTTTGTTTAGAAATTCTTATTTCTCTTGTATTGTAATATCTCATTTTGCAGATTGGCGTTATCTTTAATGAGGTTCTTAGATTATATTCACCGTCTACAATGCTTAGACGACTAATACACGAAGACACCAAATTAGGTAACTTAAACTTACCGGCGGGAACCCTTATCCAAATAAATACATTGGAGTTACATCATGACAGAGATATGTGGGGCCATGATGCAAACGAGTTTAGGCCTGAAAGATTTTATGAAGGTGTTTCAAAGGCTACTAAGGGACAAGTTGCATACCTCCCATTTGGTGGTGGCCCACGTATATGCATAGGCCAAAATTTTGCTATACTTGAAGCGAAAACAGCTCTTGCAATGATTCTACAACGCTTTTCTTTTGAGTTATCTCCATCATACACGCATGCACCACAAGTTATATCTATTCTACAACCTCAATTTGGTGCGCACTTGATTTTGCATAAACTATACTAGTAAACCGACCCGCGCGTTTCCGCTGGTCGTGTTTGTTTTCACCTAATTTGTATTTTTTACCGTCCTCTTCAGTTAACATGGTAATATAGTGATGCAGTTACCATATACAGTTGTACCTGATAAAAAGAAAAGAAAGACCTCGATTCTCTAACTAAAAAGTTTAGTTTTCCCCTACTAACGATGTAACTTGTGTTTCTTTAAAAAGATCAGCTTATATACTTTTATACATTATTTCAATTGAAATTTGCTTCTCAACCTACTTCTAATATAAAATAATCAGTGCCAATCAAGCGGAAACATTTTTTAAATCAAATGAAAGCAACCTCATGTAATTTAAAGTAAAATAATTTTAACTGCAAGTTAACTGATTTACATATTTAAATCATCTTTTTAAAAGGCTTATTGAATTTAAATAAACCCAAGTTTCAGTAATTGGCCGGAAATAATCCCAACTCACGAAATGTTTATTAATGAGCCCAACTTTTAACATATTTTCCTACAACAATCCCCCACTAACAAAAACTTAACACCGTTAGTTTAATGATGATGTGACAATCATATGTATAATTTTTAATGACGTGGCAATCTACGTGGCAATATTAATATATTAAAAGAAACTAAAAATAAACAAAATTCTTCAAATTGAGCATCCATCTCCACCAAATTTCCCCTCCCAAACATGTATTGTATATCGTCTTCTTCAAACTATTGTACTCACGACTATTGAATCTTAATTAAGTCGGTTTTCTTAAATCTTAATTATATGTATATGTACAATAAATGTCATTTGATTTTTCATTATCTTCTGTTTCAAGTTCGCTTCACTGATTTCAAATTCGTATGTGTATCCAGATCTTTGAATCGATCACAAACTCATCAAATCAGATTAAAAACACGAAATTGGTCTGAATATTGAGCAGAGAGTTAGCGAAAAAGACGACCTATAAATTTTGAGCAGAGAGTTACCTTTCTGTGAAATAATTTTTTTTCTTTCTTGAAATTGGTTTAAAACTGGAATAAAGCATAGTAATCGATTCGGAATGATTTACTAAACTAGTTTGATCAAACTACTTTTTGATCCAATTTGAGTTCCTCGATGTTCAGTGAATACAATAGTTTGAAGAAGACGATATACAATACATGTTTGGGAGGGGAAATTTGGTGGAGATGGATGCTCAATTTGAAGAATTTTGTTTATTTTTAATTTCTTTTAATATATTAATATTGCCACGTAGATTGCCACATCATTAAGAATTACACATATGATTGTCACGTCATTATCAAACTAACGGTGTTAAGTTTTTGTTAGTGAGGGATTGTTGTAGGAAAATATTTTAAAAAATTGGGCTCATTAATAAACATTTAATGAGTTGGGATTACTCCCAGCCAATTACTAAAACTTATGATTATTTAAATCCAATAAACATTTTTAAAACCATGGAACATTCAGAAGACATAAGGAACATTATAAATTGAAAGACATGAAGTGAGTTACAAAATTAGAAAAATATCAATCAAGTACAACAAACTTATTAGTACACGTAGTGATCAGGAACCAAAACACACAAATCCAAATAAAACCGAAAATAAAATGAAACGAAGCTCAACTTATTATAAATAAAGAAACTGTTAGAGCATATACCTATGCTACAGTGTGTCTCGTGTATTGTATCTAGTCTAGAGCGCATGTGTGAGTCAAAGTAGTCAACATCCATTAGGGTCGTACCATATGGTCCGTCGTACCAGTTGGTACGGACGTACCAACTGGTACGTAACGTGGTATACTGCTTTTAATGACTACTATAAATAGTTCGTGTTAGAGAGAGTTTAGTAGTTCTATCATTTCTCTATCTCTTAAGTGTGTGTATTGAGTGTGTTTCTCTCTCTAGCATTGTAACTCTTTGTGAATCAATAAATCCAAGCTTTATTTACATCTGTGTTAATCGATTAACCGAATCATGCAGTAGTAAGATCCTCCTTGTGGTTTTACAAGTGGTATCAGAGCAATTGGTTGCTCTACTGCTGTGATTTGGTCAATTTTTGGATTCTAGAGTGAGAAACTTTGGGTTTTCTTCATTTTTCCATCATTCTTGTCCAATTCCGAGTGATTTTGAGTTTAAAACTGATTTCTAAACATTCCTAGAGTGTTTTCGGAGTCTATTGCTGCGAATTATAGTTCAAATCATCCAGTTTCTCAAAATTCAGTCGAATTTAGTGTGGTACACCGCTGGTACACCTTTGGTACGCTTTATGGTACGCAAGGCAATCTTTAAAGATTCTGGTACGCTGATTTTTGGTACGCAAGGCAATCTTCATCCGTGGTACGTCGACGGTTACTTCGTACCAGTTTGGTCCGTGGTTGTTATTTGATACACTGAGATTATCTGGTCCGCTGCTGGTACGCTAGTCAGTCTGGTCCGAGATTTGGTCTGCTCGTTGCTTTGGTCTGGAGTTGGTACGCTGAAACAGTTTGGTACGCTGAGACTAGTTTTGGTACGCTGGCAGAATAGTTGTGTTCACGATAATTGACGTAACTTGAGAACCGTTTTGAGTTACGGAACCCAATACCAGCCAAAATGTTCGTCTCGACGAGATCTATACTTTTACTGGCCTAATGGCCAGTGTTCTCCGGCTTGACCCCCAAAATCCACTTGGAAGACCTCCATTTTATAGTTCAAAGTTTTGACATTTGATTTTTAACTTCAAGATGAGTGATTTTCAAGCATTTTCAGCTGCTCAAACATCGTTGCAATTGATGATGAATTATGATAACGAGATAGGAACAACTCAAAAGGTTCCTTAGTTGCTACAATTGGAAGATTATCACAATTGGAAGAAACGATTTGAATCCTACATATTTTCTCAAGATTTTGATTCTTAGATCCCAGTTGAAAAAGAATATGAGTATCTGATGATAAGCCCGAGAAAGCCAAAGATGATAAGTGACTTTGATGCTGATGAAAAGAAATTTCTTGCAAGAGAGAAGAAAACATATAGTTTTCTTACAATGACTTTACCAAAAGATCTGATGCATCAGTTTAAAAATTACACAACTTGTAAGGAATTGTGGGATGCTATTGCTGAACGATGTGAGGGTAATGAGCAATACAAGAAGACTTGGAAGAAAGTTTTAAAGAAAGAATTTGATAATTTTGGTCATTGTGATAATGAAAAAGTGTCAGACTTGATTGCAAGGTTTTGACACTTGATCAATGAACTTGATGTTGTCGGTGTCAAGAAAGAAAGTGATGAGTTGAAAGAGAAGTTTCTGGAAGCGTTACCCGAAAGGTGGGAAAATTATGTGAGGATGTTGACTAATGATCCAAGTTACTCAAATTGGACATTCAATCAATTAACTAGCAAGTTACAAGCTCGTGAAATGGAATTGATGGTAAAGAAGTCAGCATCTCCCTTGGTTCAAAATCCTGAATTGTATTTCGGAGCAAATTCTGCTACCGTGCATGCTAAAGCAAAATCACATGCTATTTTAAGAAGTAATCCTCCAACAACATCTTTTCTTGCTGGAAAGTCTGAAAATCCTGGTTATTCTTCGGGTTGTAGTTTTACTATTCCTGATAGATCATCAAACAAGTCTACTCCTGCTCAAGCAACCGAAGATCTAGCTGCTTTGTTATCTGCTTTCATATCATCTTCGTCTAGATCCATATTTAGTCAAATTGGTAATTCTGGTTTGGTTTCATATGATCTAAAACAGATGGATGATGATCAGCTACATAAATTAGATTTGGATTGGCAGTTTGCTATGCTTGTTGAAAGAGGACGAAGGTTTATGGATAAGCAAGATTCTATTATTCAAGGAGTCAAACTGGGCTTAGATAAGTCTAAACTGAAATGTTACAAATGTTCCAAGTTAGGACATTTTGCTCGAGAATGCAAGCATTCTTCTAAACCAAGTACTTCGGATAATCATGACCATAATAAAGATGCAAAAGCTTTAGTGGCTGAGGAAGGTTATGATTGGTCTGCAGATTTTCCGGATGAATCTTCATTTTTAGTTCATTCTCCAGAAAATTACGCATTGATGGTTGCTATGCAGGTTGAATCAAGTGATTCTGAATCTCAAACAAGTGAGTCTAAAACGAGTGATTCGGAAGTTTGTGGTTATGAGTCAACATATGAATTTTGTGCTAAAAAAGATAGAAAGATTCGAGAATTGCTTCAAGAGAAAGAATGGTTGGTTGTTTGTATGAAGACAAAGGAAGAAGAATTAGAAAGTCTCAAGAAGAAGTTTGAAGATTCTGATGAGATTCTCAAGATAAATAAGAAATTAGTCAAAGAAAAGAATGTTTTGATGAAAAAGTTTGTTGAGCTTCAGACTAAATTGGATGAGGTGGTTAGTGCAGATAAAAACAGATTTTGAAGTTGCAAAATAAAAAATGAAGAGTTGGTTAAAAGTGTTGAGAAGTGGGAGAATGAAGCAAAAGATGTTATTGGTGATTTTGATGCCTTGTTTCAGAAATCAACTGTAAGAGTAGAATCGTTGAAGCAATCTTATGATGAACTCAAGAAAGAGTTTGATTAAGTTACTGCTGCCGAAAACCAACATCAATTTGTTCATTCTGAACTACAAGACAAGTTTAGAAGTTTGAAAGAAGAAAACAAATTGCTGAAAAGAAATATTGAGATACATGAGGGCATGAGAAAGAAAATTACCCAAGAAGTGTATGATGCCCACGATCAGATGAGACAAGAAAAGTTTTTGTCTAATAGAGCTTCGGAGCAATTGATTGATTATAAAAAAGCATTGGGCGAAGCTCAAAAGAAAATATATGATTTAAATGTTGAAGTGTTGGATCTTAAAAGGCAGTTGAACAATTTGAAGAATTCACATTCTTTCACAAGTTACTTATGCAAAGATGAGAATTTCAAAAAGGTGTTTGGAAGCGAAGAGCATAATCAAATTCCACATCCAGATATTCAATCGGATGCTCTAGCTGATATTCATTCTTCTGATATAACTGGCGATTATTCTGAATTTGTGTCTGCAAAACCGGAGAAGAAGAATTTAAAGTCTTCCAACAAGAAAGTGCAATCGTCAACAACTGGTGAACCTCCGTTTGTTAAATTTGTTTCTGATGGGGTTGATGTCCATACTCAAGACATTGTTGATGATAAGCTGGTGGAGAAAGATGAGAAGCTGAGGTCTGAGGAAAAATTGGTTGTTGAGTTGGTTGAAGCTAACAACTTGAAGGGCATTTAAGCTAAATCTACTCAAGTTGCTCAAGATGGATCTTCAAAGTCTCAGATCGAGTTGTCCAAATTAACCGGTTACAAAATGTTCTGGTTTGGGTAGTGAAGGCAAGAAGTTTGAGAAGAAAAATCAGAAAAATGTGTCAAAGAAGGTTAAGAAAGAAAAGAAAGACACTAGTTTGGATCACATTTATCACCTGGCTCAGTTTTTCATTTCCACCATGGAAAAGGGATTTGGAGGCAAACAAAGGAAGCATGATTCATCTGAAAGTTCTCCAAAAGAATATTCATCTGGATCTAATTCTACCCCTCGAAGTCCTACTTCCAAATGGGTGCATGCAAACATGTTTCAGGTTTTTGATGATTATTCAAATGATTATAAGTCTGATGATAAATGTCCTTCATTTCAGGACAAACCACAATCTCAGCGATCTTATCGTTTGTGCTATCAATGTCGCCGAAAGGGACACATGGCAAATGATTGTCCTGAAATGAAAAAAAAGTTCATTTTCTGAAAAATCTGCCACTTTTATCGATGAATCAGGCAGAATTTTTACTGAGTCATCACCTTCCAAATCAAAATATAAAACGAAATAATTTTTCAAATTTGATTCAAGTATTGTTGGATCATCACATGATGATGACTCTGTTAAAAATGAAAAAGCAAACATGCAGTGGCGACCTAAGGTGGTCAGCGCGACTGCAACTGATTTTGTTGAAGACATTGGGCGACCAGAAGCAATTTGCTTCGGGTCGTTTGTAAACTAACGTGTTTGCCAGTGTGCAGGTACTTCTAGAAGACCCATTGGTGATTGAAAAAGTTGCTGATGGAGAAGTATTCTGCGTTTTAACTTAAATTTCAGGAAATATCAAATTTCAAACTGAATTTTCTAAAAGCTAAATACTGAAAGGTATTAGTATCGATTGGTCAATTTTCCTTTTTTTACATTCCGTTTGTAGTTTAGGGGGAGAAAATTGAAAAACCAAAAATAGTATCTTTGTGTTTTGTTAAAATGAAAATCCAAAAAAGAGTTTTCAGTTCAAGGGGGAGAAAAAGGAAAAATACAAAAATATTGAAAAATAGAAAAATACAAAAACATTGAAAAATGAGAAATTATATCCGACATAATTGGGAAATGATGGTACATTGGCTTACGTGTCTGAGTCATGGATAAAATAGATGAAAAAAGCCATAAGATCATTGCTAGATGTGTTTGGTAGGCTCAGCATTACATCATAAAGTATTCATATGTGATAAATTCATTAAATACTAATGTTTGACCAAGTGGACAACATCTTGATGCGTATCTCAAGATATCAAGAATAAGATATGTGGAAAAAGAAAAAATGAGAAGTCATTGTGCATACATATGTTCATTTTGCAAAGATTTAAACTTGTTTGATTATCTTTATTTTGTCAAACGATCGGACTTTCTCTGCGTGTCCACAAGACCGGCCTGATTGTTGTTCGTTTGACGTTATGCTTTATTTTCTTTGGTGTTTCGTATAACTCATCGGTCTTTCTCTGCGTGTACGGGAGTGCCGACCTGATTGTTGTTGAGTTATACAATTTCAACTTGTTTTAAAACTTATTTTGTTAAATCCGAGGCCTTATATGCGCATCGAAAGATCGACCTTAAGGTAGACGATTTAACGTTCTTATTTTTTTTTTGCATGGAACACAGTTGACTATATCATGAATAAAATCATTATGTGATTAAATTACAAATAAAATCACAAAGTGTGATAAGCAAATGCATATCTGAGTATGTCTGATAATGTGGGGTACACTGGTCAAAGCAAATCTAATCAATACAATAACATATCCAGATGTTATGAGTATGATTGTGCCTGAGTTTAAGACGGACAAATTATATCAGCAATCGACATGACTTGTGTGTTGAAGTAATTGAAATTGAAGTGTAGTTCAGCATGTCATGATCAATATGATCCCAAGTTGTGATCTTTCTCGCAAAAAACAAAAACAGTGTCTGATTCCGTATTGTATTTGTTTTTTATCTGAAAAATATAAAAAAAAATTAGGTGTGTTTTAGCATAAACTTAGAAAAATTAAAAAGATTTTCGGTGTGTTTTGATATAAAGTTACAAAAAGCCAAAAAGATTTTGTTTCTTAATTGTTTACGACCGATCGATACAAGATACAAAATTATGATTTCAAAACTATATCTTGGATTCTCGAAGAGAAGTTTTGCACCAAGATTAAATTGTTTTTTCAAAAGAAAAACAAAAACCGCGTTTCTGTTTTCTGAAATTGCAGGTTATCTGAGTGACAAGACTCAAGCATGGTGAAAGAGAGAGTATGTTATATCTTTTACAAGTGGATCTTGAAGTTCAAAGATTATTCAAGATTGATCCAGCCATGCAAGCTCTATTTCTGACAAGATTTCAAGTTGAAGATCGGACGCAGCAATGCTGAAGATTGAAGACTGAAGTTTAGTTAGATAGATAGATACATAGATACACTACACGTTAAGGGGGAGTTTGTTAGAGCATATACCTATGCTACAGTGTGTCTCGTGTATTGTATCTAGTCTAGAGCGTCTGTGTGAGTCAAAGTAGTCAACATCCATTAGGGTCATACCATATGATCCGTCGTACCAGTTGGTACGGACGTACCAACTGGTACGTAACGTGGTACGCTGCTTTTAATGACTACTATAAATAGTTCGTGTTATAGAGAGTTTAGTAGTTCTGTCATTTCTCTATCTATTAACTGTGTGTATTGAGTGTGTTTCTCTCTCTAGCATTGTAAGTCTTTGTGAATCAATAAAGCCAAACTTTATTTACATCCGTGTTAATCGATTAACCGAATCATGTAGTAGTAAGATCCTCCCCGTGGTTTTACAGAAACAATTAACAATTAACATAAGCATAGTAAACCAATAAAAAAGAATCAATCGACATTCCACCCCAAAAAAAACCTGGATGACAAAAGCATAGAGCAAAATGGTAAGAAATGTAGGATAAACATAATCATTAGTTATCATAATGAACCCCTACCAATTAGACAGGGAGACATGCCCAATGTTTGAATTCATTAGAAACCAATTTGAACTTGAATCCAGATTGGTATAGAAATATGTTAAATATTCATAGAAAAGCACCCTTCAATATCAAAGCTAGATTGGTACTAAACGAAGGCTCATAAAGTATTCGTCATAGCCCCATTACACATGGTCGTAACATTTAAGAACTCAGAATAGAAGCATCGTACTGACCATCGCATCTGGCATACAACCAACAGAAGTAACTGAGTTCAATCATCATAGATTAAATCTAGCTATGGCTCAGATCTAAGTGAGGTTGCGTTGTTTAACGCCTTGCCAATCACCAGAGAACCATCATAGCCATATAGAGAAAATAGCCAACAACAACAGATTCATACAAATTATACGTTAAACCAACCACCAAATCTGAGATGAAGCTCAGATGTATAGTCCACCAAACCCCAAATTGCAGCTAACTTTCAACAATCACAGGAACATGTATCAAGAAACTCAGCCTCAAATAAAGAATTTCAGATCATCATAGACAAATTTATAACAATAACCATCAATAATATGTAAATGGCGGAAACAAACTGGATAATGAATGCTACTAAACCACGATAGGATAAAATTAAACTGACAACAGTAGGCTCAAAATCTGCCAACTTTAAACAACCAAGAATTATCACGTATTTATCCATTACTTAACTTTGTAACTATGTATTCACGTATATCATAATGCATATATGCATATAACTCACATATAATACATATAACAAATAAATATGTATTTAGTAATATTTCAACTTGTTAAACACGTAAAATATGCATAGTTTTTATATTAACTATCAATTACGCATTTCTAAATGATTTAACATGTTAACCATATAAACACATATAAAAACATGATTAGTTTCATATAAAGATATACACACACACACACACACACACACACACACACACACACACATATATATATATATATATAGGAATGAGAACAATTAATAGCTCATGTTAAAAGAGATAACCAAATAACCACATCTTAGTGGCTTGATAAAAAAAATAGGTCCTATGGATTAGTAACATGTGGCACTTTTTTTTTCATTTTTTTTAACAGAAAATGTATAAGGGTATTTTACCCAAAAGAAAAAAGTATCCCCCCCTCATTTTTAAAACGCTTATAAATTTTTTATCCGAAATCATTTTATTATAAAAATTATACCATTGGACTCGTTGCTTTTTAATCTTTAATTCGGATGTGGTCCCGACTTTTTTCGAAGGTTTTTTTTCAAACATCCATATTAACATCAATACTACAGAAAAAAGGCACCGGTGTTACCCAAAAAAGACATCAGTGCTACTTTTTGTAACATTACATGTCAGTACGGACGTTTGGAAAAAAAGTGTAAAAAAATATCATGATCACATCTGAATTAAAGATAAAAATGCGACGACTCCAACGGTATTTTTTTTTAATAAAAAAATCAACATCGGATAAAAAAGTTATAGCAAATTTTAAAATGGATTGAGTTAAATGACTAAAATACCCTTTCTCGAAAAGGAGGGAGATGGACACTTGTCATAATTTTGGTGGTTAAAATGGGTTATTCGGTTATTGCTCCAAACACTAAAATATTGTTTAAGTTAAAAACATCTAAAAACACTAAAATATTTATAGAACTAATGATAATTCTACATATGCACTATAATTATTTGTTATAGTGCACATGTGTAGCTTAAAATTTAAAATAATTTAAAACGTTAAATATATTTTCATGGTTAAAGATAAAACAATTATAAGATTTATGGTGCAATTTATTTTTTAAAATATTAATGTATACGACACGTATAATGTGTTTTTTTATTAGTGCACATGTGCACTAATAAAAAACCACGAAAAGCTAACAAAATTATAATGTATTTGGTGCGATATTTCAAAAAGAAAAATATTAACGTGTACTATATGTATGAGTTTTATTATTAGTGCACATGTGCACTAATAAAAAAAACAACGTGACGTTAAAGTTTTTTTAAATTTTTTTCCAGAATTAAATAACTCATAATTCTAAGGTTTTTGGTGCAATTTGTTTTAAAAAATATGAATGTATGAAAAAGTTATAAGTATTTTAGTATTAGTTTTTAGGTTTTCGCAAAAAGATATGGTTTTTACATGATCCTTACCCATATATATATCTATATAATATAATAATATATATATATGAAAAGATTGGATGCCACGTGGCATCACCACAACAATCCATTTTCTCATTTTCCTGCTCAAATAGTTTCCTTTTAAGTGAATCGCGGATATGGGCCTAAAATTCGGAGATCCAGTTAACAAAATTAATTATTTGAAAATCCCTTTTAGGAATTTGAATATTTACCAATCAAATATTCAATTTTAACAAATTTATACAATCAAATCTCTAAACTTTTTGAAAATGTCAAAATAATCTAACTAACTTTCCTAAATATATACACCATTTAATGTAAAATCTTGTTTATAAACAAATTTCGTAAATCAATATTCTTATTTCCGTTTTTGTTTTTTAAATTCTATATATATATTATATATATATATATATATATATATATATATATATATATACAAGTCCAATTTCTCAAATCATTTATACCAACAAAATCCAAAGTATACTACAAAAAATAAAAAATAAATATTTTATTTCATACTTTGATTTATTATATTTTAAATGTTAGAATTACATTTTTATAATATTTTAAATGTTCGTATTTTTCTTTAATTTCAATTATCAAATTACATTTATTATAATATTTTAAATGTTGGATTTATTTTTTTAAAAACCACCCGTGCGTCGCACGGGTATCAAAAAGCTAGTGTATATATATATATATATATATATATATATATATATATATATATATATAGGGTTGGGGTAATTTGGAACCCACGTTGAGTTGAGGAAACTTTGGAACCCCGTCAAAAACGAGGTTAAAAAAACGTTTTTTTTCTAAATTTTTTTATGGTGGTTCTTTAAGTTATAAACTACTCGTATATGAAAAAAAATCAAAAAACCGCCTAGTAGATTTTTTTAAATAAAATCTCAAAAAAAAAATTGTTACATATGTAACTTTAATGTGTAAACTGTATATATATGCGTTTACACATGAAAGTTACATATGTAACCAATCGTTTTTGAGATTTTTTTTAAAAAAATCTACTAGGCGGTTTTTTGATTTTTTTTCATATATGAGTAGTTTATAACCTAAAGAACCACCATAAAAAAAATTAGAAAAAAAAACGTTTTTTTAACCTCGTTTTTTACGAGGTTCCAAAGTTTCCTCAACTCAACGTGGGTTCCAAAATACTCTTCCCTATATATATATATATATATATATATATATATATAGAGAGAGAGAGAGAGAGAGGGGTGAGTTATTCTACATTCACCAAAAACTCTACATCCACTACATCCACCCTCTTTTTCACAAAAAACACCATAAAACACTTTTTAACAAAAAAAATTTTAAAACACTACACCTCTAATCGATATGTTAGCTTTCTAGGACACTTTTTTTTTTAAATTTTTATGGTGTTTATTTTTCGGTTTATTTTTTTTCAAAAAAAAACACCTTTTTTTAATTAATTTCTTTTAAAAACACCATTCTTCTAGACGAATCAAAACACCCATTTTTTTGAATATTTTTTTATTTTTTATTTTTTTGTCTTTTTTTGGCGTTTTTTTTTAAATAATAAAAACGCCATAATTTTTTTTTTAAAAAGGTGTTCAAGAAAGAATATATAGCGATTTGACATATGATGTTTTTTAATTTTTTTTAAACATAGTGTTTTTTTGGTGTTTTTTTTGAAAAAAAAGGAGTGGATGTATTCTACCCCAATTATATATATATATATATATATATATATATATATATATATACATATATGGGTGAGGTTATTATGAGAAGTTTAGTTTGGATAAGAAGGATAAGAAGGAATCATAGCCATTAGATCTTCAATTAAATGAAGATCTATGGCTTAAAATTTTCTTGGGTAAATTAGAGAGAAGCTAAAGAAAATAAAAGATGGAAGGGTATTTTTGACTTTTTTATCAAATTCCCCCCATTTTTTAAACCTTCATAACTTTTAGATACGACATTATTTTTTTTAAAAAATTACACCATAAAAACGAGTGTTTTTTATCTTTAAAACGCGTATAGTGTTACTATATAAAAAATTTTTAAGAAAATAATTTAAAGAGTGAAAAGAGCTGAAATGCTAGAATTGGTATAACCTGAAATTGTTGACTTTTTTCAAGTTCCTCTAATTTTTTTAATTGTCTATAACTTTTTTATATGACATCATTTTTTTATAAAAATATCACCTTATAATCGGGTATTTTATTATCTTTAATTCGCGTATAGTATTGATATATTTAAAAAAAAACTTTTTTTAAACTTCGTCTATGTGCTCTCATATAACTTGCGTGATTATAAAATATAGTTTGCGTGATTATCAGTATAACTTGCGTGATTATCAAATATAACTTGCGTGATTATCATCAAACGCACTCGAACAGTTGTACCTTACTTCGTACCATCACACGAAAAAAAATGTCTTTGTCCCATAACTTTCCCCTACTTATATATATATACTATATAATAAAGATAGAAAACTATTCTTGAACAACCTTGACCTTGTATCACTAACTTCGCCAATTGTTTGTTTATACATATTTTTGAACGGCAAACATCCGGTTATCTAAGGGTCTCATCATAGTAAATGATATTACTCAAGACATGATGCGATCACAGTCCGTGCGAGTAACCAAGTCCCTCTATATTGCACATCCATCCCATAGTAAACTCATCGTCCAATAACCCACTGTGGTAAAACTTTTAACTCACCTCTATAATATATTATTTTTTTATCAAATAGGATTTGAATCTTAACCTCCATATTGAAAACTAAAGAGGTATTCTCTCCAACAAATAGTATGATGAGAAATAATTGTTTATTTATATAATATACTAATTAATAAAGAGAAAGCTATTCTTGAACAACCTTGACTTCGTATCACCAACTTTGCCAATTGTTTATTTATATAATAATGTGATTTAAAAACTCTTTATAGTAAGTCAAGTTATTAAAATTTATATTAGTTTATTCAGAAATATTATTTTAATTTGAATTGTAATATTTTTTATTTATTTATTTACATTAGTGTATTAAGCTATAGAGAAGAGAGAATATAGGGGAAACTTCTTTGTATTATTTAACTATTAAGATTACATACAACATATATAGTAATACCGAAGTTGAAGCCGTTAAAAAAATTTTACCGAAGTTGAAACCGACTTTATAATAATGGGGTTTTGATGTAGGTAGAATGTCTGTCATTATGGTTACTTATAATACTTCTCTTTAGAAATTTTATATTATACACTATTAACATTATTACTAGATAATGTTGGGTCGGTTTATTAATACCGATATTAACTGATACTAAAATATCAGTTAGGTTCTTTTATTAAAAACCTTAATAGGAAAACCTAGTGAGACAAAATCATAACTAAGAGAAAAAGAGTGCGGCGGGTATAATACTCCCTCTCAATTTAACATGTATCTTTTAGTCTAGGGTTATTGGCTTCAAATAATCCTAACTATCACTTGTTGGCCAATAACACTCCCAACTAACGAATTTCCCTCTGGCACTCCCAACTATCAACATATTTTCCTCCACCACTCCCTCTGTTAGTTTTCTTTAACCCCGTTAGTCATCTGCCTACGTGGTCATAAGTCACGTAGACAGCCACATAATAATTTTATGCCATGTAGGACAGCCACGTAAGCAGATGACTAACAAAGTTAAAGAAAATTAACGGAGGGAGTGGTGGAGTAAAATATGTTGATAGTTGAGAGTGCCAGAGGGAAATTCGTTAGTTGAGAGTGTTATTGGCCAAAAAGTGATAGTTAGGGTTATTTGAAGCCAATAACCCTTTAGTCTACAAAGTCTAGTCTTCTACGGTAACTACTTGACTTGACTTTTATAGCGGTCTTCTTTAACTTGGACATGGCATGTTGCATTGTCTTCATGCACTTGTAATCGACTTCAGCTCGCAATCTTCTTGAATATCTTTACTCTTTGATCTTACCATGCATGCTTTCTTGCTTTGTTGATCGTTAAGTCTTGATTTCCGCAAAGATAGCAACTTATACTTTAACAAGTCTTGATGGTGATGTATTGTTAAAACCTCGCTAAGAAAAACACTATTAGATAAAAACCATAGCAAAGGAAAAACACTGTGTAATACAATATCCCCCCCCCCCCCCGCCTCTTGGGGTGAGATATAGTACTGTTAATTTTACATAAATAACAACATACTTCAAGATGACGTTAAATCATTACTCAGGGGACTATAAGATAAACCAATACTACTGGATAAGTTATATTGCCTCATTAAAAATCTTGCTAGGAATACCCTATGGACAAGAACTATATTCTACTAGCATATGTAACAAGAATTTAATATCAAGTCTTGTGGATTTACGAGATATATT
This sequence comes from Deinandra increscens subsp. villosa, assembly GCA_039602395.1. Classification (NCBI taxonomy): domain Eukaryota; kingdom Viridiplantae; phylum Streptophyta; class Magnoliopsida; order Asterales; family Asteraceae; genus Deinandra; species Deinandra increscens. The sequence continues at coordinate 9,429,248 of JBCNJP010000020.1, forward strand.
AGTGATCTGATCACGCTTAAATATGGTATTTTTTGACCAATTACTGTTCCACCTTCTTGATAAGAATCATTTTGTATGTCCAGCGATCACACAACTATAAGTGTGCTTAGCAGATTGAGTTTGTCCATATTATAATGTGCTAACATCTTCTGGATGTAGTTTGAGTAAAAAATGTATAGTTCCACATATACTCGAGCCACATTTCGAGTAATAATTAAGTTATGTCAAATTCTTTTAAAATTTCCTCTAAAAAGTTCGACAGAGTCTCTCAATGATCGATGTTTAAATAATCAATGTAAATTGCGATGATAGTGAACTTTAAGAGTGTAGAAACAGACATATCAGATTTCATCATACGTACACCCCTGTCTTTCAAAGTCTTTACTGAATCGATTGTATCATATATGACTAGTTTTATTTAGACGGTGTAATAATCTTTGAGATTTATACTAAACGTCTCGGGGTATTGTTTTAATGCTCCAGGCATTTGTAACCCTCTAGGGATTTTCATGTGGATGTCGATCATTTTAAGTGTCCAGTGCAATTTATGCAATGACGACATCCATAAGTTCAATCTAAAGTCTGTCCGAGATTGTGAGGCCGATTACATGTTAAAGGTTATCGCATCCACTACAAGGGAAACTTTTCCTCATAATCAACTACTGGGATTTGAGAAAAAACCTTTGTAGTACAAGTTGGGTCGTACATCGCATGTTCTCATTCTTTTACATTTCTTTTTAGTTAAAGACACATAATTATAACCTACCGGTTTGACGTCTATAGGTGTTTGAACTACACGTTCGAACACATTTCGCTTGTCAAGCAAATTCTTTAAGGCATCTTGCCACTCTTGGCAAATTATATCTACGTCGCAACATATATTTTATTTCAAACCGAGTCATTTTATATTTAATTTGTCTCGTTTTTACACAGGAGTCCCCCTATGGTAACTATAGAGATATATAATTTGTTTGAGATCAAAATACGTCGGATTTTCTTAGATTATTTATTGATGTACTCTCGATATCGCCGCTGCAACGCGTGATTTGATAAACAACTTGAAAACAACAACTTGAAAACCTACATTTAGCAATTTAGAATATTTCCTTCTATATTACTTTAGTCATATATGCTTACTATAATAATAGATATTATAGGTTAGACATGGCTTAAAGATGTTAAATAATAAAATATTTACTGTACTTTTTAAAATTTTATTTATTTCTTGACTTTATATCAATTAACAATCTCACTCTCTAAACTTACCTCTGTATATTGACCTCCCCATGTTATTCGATCGTCGTTATTTTGTGTTTCACAGTTAGATTCGACGGCAACATGTACCACCAAAAACTTACTGCCTCTTTTTATAGTAAGATACTTGACCTAAACTTGATGCTTTTGTAGAACCCCATGTGTACTTAAATCTAACTCTGTAAATGATATTCGTACAAATTTCCTATATGTTTGTCAGGCACTATGCATCTTTGATATAATTTGCTATCTGCGACGACGCATAGTTGCCCTCTAGTTCTATCTACAATTTAATCCAGCATCTTGTATTTTACAAAGGTCCTTCATTTATACATATTTTGTCACTTGTCTACCAAACATGTTCCTTAACCATTATTTTAATATATAAGTGTAATATATGTTAACATCACACTTTCACAATTTTATTATAATAATAAATCCTAATATTTGAGGTTGTTATGTGGTTCAAACTAGGATCTTAATGTAAATAAATCCCATTCTCCACATAACTCTCATCAACCACCCTGACAGTTTGGTTAAGTTATCGCATTCCGAAATTAGAATGCTACACACTGCAACCTTATATAATTTCTCTTTTAATTTTTCTAGAAACCTTTTATTTGGCAGCTCTCCACTAACACCAACCTGCCTGAACACGATGGACTATGTCGGAGTCGATGTCTCTGTCACTCTAAATGAACGAGCCCAAGTGCGTAAACTTAGAAACTTGTAGAACCACTTGGCCTCCAATGGTTATCTGAATGACCTCTTCCTCATAAGTACCGTTAAAGTTGCAATATACATACTCAATTTTTCATCAACTTATGCGCAAGCCTTTGCTCTCTAAATTTGCTCTCTAAGACCCTTCGTGATTACTCCTAAATTAATGTATTCCCTTATATATCAAAAATGAAAGCTGAGTTGTACACAGTATTATGACTATTCCCTCCACGTGGCTTTTACATGAGTTGCCACGTGGCTTTTCCTTTTGTTTTATTTTTTTTTACTATCCAGTTATTTCGTCATAATTTGTATTAAATGTTTGAGGATTGTATTGATCTTGAGGCATGCCTTGATGGTAGTTACAAATGTTTTCAATCTAGAGGTCTCAGGTTCTAATCCTGAGCTGTCCTATATTATTTTTTGTTTACCCCACTTATTCCGCCCACAAGTTCTGTTGGCCGGTTTTGGCGGTGCTGTCCACTTGGCTTACGGAAAACATTTGCTATTATTTTCTTTCCACGCGTCTTTTCTTTAAAACGTGTAGCCTTCTGTCTCTTTTCTTTAAAAACTCGCTTCTTCTTCTTTAAAACACCTACCTTTCTCTCTCTTCTCTTTAAAGTCCACCGCCCTTCTCTCTATGTTCTTTAAAAACCCAGATTTTTCATCTCAGAAAAGTCTTCAGATCGTCTAAACTGTTGTACGATCTTAGTTGCACGATCATAGATTTGTGCATCAAACTTCAAATGTCATATTTGTGCCTCAAATCGGAGCTACTGTTTGTTCGTTCTTGGATTGGCGCCTCGAAGTTGATTGACGCTATTGTTGTTGTTGTTTGATCTTAGATTTATGGTTCAAACATTAAATTTTATGTTAGATGCTTGCGATGATGGTCTTCGGATCTATGCATTTTGGCGATATCATTTTTATTGCTAATTTCATCTTTGATTTCTGCTTAAAACTTGAAATGGTTATGTCACATTGTTGTCATGCTGATCTTCGGATACGATCTTAGATTTGTGCCTGAAACATGAAATTTTTATGTAGGATGCTTGCGTTGATGGTCTTCGGATCTAGCATTTTGGTGATTTTGTTTTTATAGCTCTTTTCATCTTCGATTTCTGCTTAAAATTTGAGGTGGGTTTGTCGCATGGTTCCGGTGATGCTCTTCGGATCTGAAAAGTTGTGTGATTTGTTTTATAGCTAACTTGAACTTCAAAGCATGGCTTTTGTTCTATGATCTTATGGATCTTTGCTCTTCGGATTTGAGTTGAGATCTTTGATTTTCTAAAATGAGTGTAGATCTTTGCTCTCCGAATCTGAGCACAGATCTTCAAGGTGGTTGTTGGCCGACTGTTTGAATGTTTTCCACCAGGGGCGGATTTAAGGGAGGGTCCGGAGGGTCCCTTGACCCTCCGGTCGGCGGAATCTTCTGTTGATCGGAGTGTCCGCCGGAGAATTCGTTTCATAGTTGACCCCCTAGATTTTCATCAGTAAACGGGGTTTAAAGCTAAAAATGAAGTTTAAAATTGTTAAAATATTTCGGGTAGCAACAAGAACGGCGATCTATGGTTGGCCTGCGTTCAGTTCTGTCAAATATGAAGAAGAGAAGACTATGAATTATGGAGAAAGAGAAGATGATAAGTGTTGGTCGTGACTTTCAAAGCCAAAACCATATTTTAATTATAAATTAATTAAATATATATTTTTTTATTTTCTTCCTTGGACATGACCTTACTATATTACTGTATCCTAGCTATGCCTATTGCCATAAGAAGTCTAGATCTCTTTTGAAAAAACTCATCAATTAAAGTAACATAAATTTTATTTTTACAATTTCAAAAAGTAACTTAAAATAACATAAGTTTTTTTTTTGTTTTAATTTCTTTCGTTGATTTGTATTATAGATTTTAATAAAAACGAAAAGGACAACTAAAAGCAAAAGTAAGGATTTATAAAAAATAATTTATGATGACCCCCGTTCTCCAGTATGCACCGTTGCTTTTACTTCCACTCTACCGTGGTTTTTGTGGCTGCATGTCTTAGTTATGTTGCCCGCAATGACGTTTTATGGCTGGCTACGGTGTTGAGAACTGATTATGATGGTACGGGTTACTTTTTAAGAGCATAAAAACAGTCACTTATCTTATATATTGTGCCGCCCTATAATCTTTAATCTTATAACTCCCGAGTCATCTACTTTTTAAACATATAATCAGAACTGTTAAAAAAACATTATTGAATATACATTGAGCAAAAAGTAGGAACTGGCCAAACAAATGGGTTTAAATATTCTAAGAATAGAGGTGAAACTTTATTAATTGAGTACTAATTTAGTAGTTTATTATCTCAAGTGCGCTTTTCTTTTAACTTAATATGACTATCTTTTGTTTTATACTTATCATTTGTCTTTTCATTATTCTTCTTCATTACCAACGACATCAACAAAAGATAAATTACAAGACCCATATACTATTAACGAAAGTTACACTATAACACTCATATAAACACATAATTGTAAACTGACAATTAATATACAATGTAACATTTAATAAAGCAATCGACCCTGCGGCAACGCGCAGGTCGCTTTTCTCGTACTAATCAATTAATCTAAAAAAATAGAGGAAGAGTTTCAAGTGTTCAAATTCATTATTTTGTTTCATAATTTTCGGTCTAAAGTTTTGTCGCCTAAATGGCATAACCGCAAAACCAAACAAAACCCAAATCCTATTCAAACAAGCAATAAAATTAGTTATTTTGATAATAATAATTAATCCCAATTTTCTGTTTTTAACAAAAAAATGGTTAGTTGAATATTGCGTACCCCCATCGTTAAATACCCTCAATCATCATATCATCCTCTTTCTTATCATCATTAGCTTCAAAACATCAAAAACCATGGAGATAACTACAGTTTCTTGTGTTCTTGGAGTTGCAGCAATAATCTTCTTGCTTTTCACATGGTGGATATCAAATCGGCTTTGGTTCAAACCAAAGAAGATCGAAAAGTTTCTAAGAGATCAAGGACTCGAAGGCACCCCTTATAGATTCATGCATGGAGATCTGAAAGAGATGGTGCAGATGATGATCGAAGCCAAGTCTAAACCCATGAATCTAACTCACGATATCGTTCCTCGTGTCTCGCCGTTCTTCCACAAATCCCTCGCCACTCTAGGTATGTAACTTTGATTGATTTTCATGTTTATGGGCACACACATGTTACGTACTGTTTATTTAGGTAATGTAACTTTTGTTTTTATTTATTCTTTTTATTTTTCAGTGTTTTTCATTGTTAAATATATTTTATATTGTTGTCTTGGTTAACCAAAGAAGCTGGTAACTGATATTATGCGTTGGCACGCTAATGTCAACTTTGATTATACTTTATTTTGTAAAATAAATTATTAACTTTATTTATAGTTTTAATAAATGTATTTTTTCTAACAACAAAATTTTCTATTAAATACCATCAATCTTATATTTATAAGGTTTAAACTTTCACTATTTATATGACGGCTAATAATTAACAATACCACTGGACTACAAGCTACAAGGCGTGTGGTATTATAATTTGTAGTATTAAATTATGAGTAGATTGTGAAAACAAAAAAGTTAAAACTATATTCCCTATATACATTTATCCCACGTATAGGGAATACAATGAACTATAATATTGTGGATGAACAAGAAAACTAATTTTTAATTGTTTTTTTTTTCTTTTTTTCCGTTTGCTACAATGCTTTAGACGTTTAAATTCTTTTAATATATCTTAGTGGGTTTGATTTCCTTTTCTTCTCTTTCCATTTGACCGCAACTAGTTTAGTATATAAGCTAGTGATGTAATAGGTATAGTCATATAACACATAATTTTTTTTATTTATCTATTGTACGTTAGCCTTAGCGAATTTAGCAAGGAATTTATGGTATTATAATTAAGTACAGTGTAACATAGCTTTTAGGTGGTTAGGTCTGTAGTTTAAGCATTTTGATCATTATGCAGTTTTTATTTCTATTTTCTTTATGTGGCGTTATAACTATGCAACAATTTTGTGTGCTTACGTTATCCCCGCAACAACATGCGGATTATGAAATCTATATAAAGTTAGTTTTTGTAATATAGTAATAATAATAATGAATTTCTTTTCACAATTTAGTTTTTAATAGACGCTATAAGTAATAATTAAAATTGTGTGCGTATTAGCAGATTTTTAATTTTTTAGTTAAAAGTTATAATATATTAAGAAAAAATCATATTATACTTCAGAAATAATTCATTTCTTAATGAATATCTTTATTGGGCGACGTGGTCCACTTGTTGTAGGTCACCATGTATTGCCACGCATTTTTATTTGTTTAAGTTTCTTTAGACCATCAATCCAATGATTTAAATGTAACGGCACATATACAATCTCTTTCATATATTTTTTTTTAGGAAAAATTGCATGAAATAATCCCAACTTTTTCCCGTTCGTAAATAATAATCCCACCTTCCGAAATTGCAAGGAGCAGTCCCAACTTGTCAATATTTTGCACCTAACAGACCCTCCGTTAAAAAAAATTAACGGCGTCAAAAAGTGATGACGTGGAAGCTGATGTGGAACTTTTTTTTTAATTTTTTTTTCTTTTTAATCTCAAGTTTTCACCTTTTTGCAAATAATAATCCCATCTTTACATTCATTCTGTTTGACTTTTTGGAGTCAAACTTCATGTATTTTGACTCAAAAATTGGACCCGAATTTGAGTTTGTATGTGTTTGTGATTGATTCCAGTAGTTATAGTTTATCAAAAGGAATCTACCGTAGGTTACGAAAACAATTTTCATTGAGTTTTGTTCATAATCGCGAAATGGGGGTGGTGAACATGTTCTTGAGCTCATCAATGGTGAAATCTTTAATCCTTAACGGTTTTCTGCAAGTCTGGTTCCACTAGCTTCGGTTTGAACTCGTGAATTCAATGGTACAATCGGTTTCGAATTTCGTTCATGTTTGTGTGATTCACCATTATCAAAGAATGGTGTTCTTCAAGAGCTCATCAATGGTGAATCACACAAACATGAACGAAATTCAAAACCGATTGTACCATTGAATTCACGAGTTCAAACAGAAGCTAGTGGAACCAGACTTGCAGAAAACCGTTACGGATTAAAGATTTCACCATTGATGAGCTCAAGAACATGTTCACCACCCCCATTTCGCGATTATGAACAAAACTCAATGAAAATTGTTTTCGTAACCTACGGTAGATTCCTTTTGATAAAATATAACTACTGGAATCAATCACAAACACAAACAAACTCAAATTCGGGTCCAATTTTTTAGTCAAAATACATGAAGTTTGACTCCAAAAAGTCAAACAGAATGAATGTAAAGATGGGATTATTATTTGCAAAAAGGTGAAAACTTGGGATTAAAAAGAAAAAAAAATTAAAAAAAAGTTCCACATCAGCTTCCACGTCATCACTTTTTGACGCCGTTAATTTTTTTTAACGGAGGGTCTGTTAGGTGCAAAATATTGACAAGTTGGGACTGCTCCTTGCAATTTCGGAAGGTGGAATTATTATTTGCGAACGGGGAAAAGTTGGGATTATTTCATGCAATTTTTTCTTTTTTTTATGTTTATTATCTTTCTTACTTTTTTGTGTGGAAAGATTTTTCTAGTTTCTTTCATCTTTCTCTCACTTTCATTTCGTCATTCATGTCACAAATGCACTCTAAATATGGTGCATCGGTGATCAGGGGCGGAACTAGAAATTTTATTGAGGAAGTCCACAACTTTTTTTACGGAATCACTATTTACGTAACATTGACAACGATATAATAGTAAAATAGCTAAAATAAAGAAAAAAGAAAAAGTAATGCGTGAAAAAAAATGACAAAATGTTTAAAAAAACTATATTTTTATATATTGTAATAATTTATTATAAAAATGGTCTAAGATGAATGTATTTGAAAAGAATGGACTATAATGAAAGTAATTAAAAAAGATGGGAAACATGAAATACACCCATTTACTCTCCTCATTTATAGCACTAAATTAACAAAAAAATTGGGGGAAATGTTAAGCACCAGATTTGAACTTGCATCACTTCAAATTCCAACAAAGGTTCTTACCACTTGGCTAGTTAATCACTTTGTTTCATATTCACAAACTAAGTATTTATTATCTTTTCATCACTAAAAAAATTATCAAAAAAACCGTTCACATTATTTCCACTTTGCGTACGAGGTTGAGGGGGTCCACGGGGACCCACTGGGCCCTTAACAAGTCCGCCCCTGTCGGTGATAATCTTAGTTGTAATTTAACACCATTAGATTTACGTATTATTTTTAATATTATTTTTTTGTTTTTTTCTTTCAGGTTTTCTGCGTTAGAGTTTCATACCGTTATGTTTACATATTTTTTTAAAATACAATTTATTATTATTTTAATTTAACGTCGTTACATAGTTTTTTTATACGGATGTTCTCTTTTATATACAAACTTTTGTAGTGTATTCCGTTGTCCCAACCGCAAAACAATGATGGTGAAACTCAAACTCACCAGTATGACTTGCCTACTTCTACATGTGATAAAGAAAATCACCTACAAATCCACGTGGCATTGCTAAACGTACCCTAAAAAAGCACAAAAAAATCTTATGCACTTTTCTTAATTGTAATTTTCTTAGCATTTTTCTTGCAATGCTATGGGTTATATCTTTTTGTGTGTTCGGGATATTAATTATTATTACTTTTTTTTAACTTTTGGCTTGCTTGCATAGGTAAGAATTGTTTTACATGGATGGGAACACAACCTCTGCTACACGTGTCTGAACCTACTATGATCCAAGATGTCTTGCTTAATTATAACAAATATCAAAAGCCGAAGGGAGGTAATCCGTTAATAAAGTTGCTAGTTAAAGGATTAGCACATGTTGATGGTGATCAATGGGTCAAACATAGAAAAATCATCAATCCTGCATTCCACATGGAAAAACTCAAGGTTTCATGCACTTCATTTTTCATTATTGAATAAAGATCAATGTATAAAAATACATACATCAGAACCAAGTGGTTTCACACCACACCAACCATGCAACATGCAGCAACCTCCTTCCCGGGTTTAAAAATTGACATTTCCTAAGTTTATAATTAAAAGCCATTACATCTTTGTAATAATTTGGCGTGCAGCATATGGTACCAGCATTTTATGTCAGTTGCAGTGAGATGATCGATAAGTGGGAGGAAATTTTAACCGAAGAAGGCTCATGTGAAGTGGACGTGTGGCAATATCTTCAAACATTTTCTAGTGATGTTATTTCACGCACCGCATTTGGCAGTAGTTTTGAGGAAGGAAGAAACATATTTGAACTTCAAAGAGAACTAGCAGAGCTAGTCATACCTGCTATAAATTCAGTTTACATTCCGGGATCAAGGTGAGTAGGGTTTTAAACTCTGTTTTCTAAGTCATCTCTATTATATGTTTAAATTAGTAATCGTACAAAACAAGAAAGAGACCCCACGCATTGTGCTTGGTTTCATTTGATAGCAGGTGTGTCTACAACCAACATTTGCCTTTTGTACATGAATATTTTCACTAATCACATGTTGCGGTGAGAATGACACGAGTAAAGAAAACGCAAATACAAAAAGACCACATAATGACACTTAACTTAAATAAGGGAGAAAACTAAAAATATAATATGTAATGCATCGGTATGAAACTACAATTAATGAACGGACCTTAAAAGAAAATAGAAAAAAATATATATATATGGCCAATCACGTTATACCCAATCAAAGGACCACATGACAACATAAAAGACTATGTGAGAGTACACAATTTGTTCCCATTATGAATAGTAGATTTGTAATCGACACCAACTTGTTGCTTTATACCCAATCTAATGGTTGTGATTAATATTTTTATTCCTATTTTTCTTTTTTCTCATTATATACAGAAAATTTCACATATGAAAAAAGCTATTTCACATGCGAAAGTGTATACAATGAACCTTACCCTATATATATATATATAATATTATATAGGAAAATTGGAATTAAATAATCCCAACTTTTGGGTATTGGCCAAGTATAATCTCACTTTTCAATATAACTCACAACGGTCCCAACTTTTCACTTAATTATTTAGAATGGTCCTGCCGTTTAAAAAACTAACACCGTTAGTTTTTAATCCTACGTGGTGCTGATGTGGTGTTGACTTGTATTTTTTTTTAATCTCCTAAAAAGCCACATCACTTAAGCCACATCACTAATTCAGGGATTATTACTGTGATTATATATATATATAATAGTGTTGTTTTCCTCGTATTATATAAATAGCCATGTTATAAGTGTGGTTTTGTTTATTACAAGATTACTATGCTAATAAATAAGATTTTGTAGATTTTTTCCAACAAAAAATAATAAGAGGATGAAAGAGATTGATCAGCAAGTGAGTGATTCAATAAAGAACATGATCAATAAGCGAGTTGTTGCGATGAATAGTGGGAAATCTAGCAATGATGATCTTTTGAGCATACTTTTAGATTCCAATTACAATGAAATTAAACGGCATGGGAATAGCAAACTTGGATTAAGCATTGAAGACATCATCGAAGAATGCAAACTTTTCTACTTTGCAGGACAAGAGACCACAGGAAATATGCTTGTTTGGACTATGATTTTATTAGGTCAACACTTAGAATGGCAAGCGAGTGCTAGAGAAGAAGTTTTACATGTCTTCGGAGATAAAAAACCAGATACTGATGGCTTGGGTCATCTAAAAGTTGTAAGTCCCACTTACATATCTTTCATCCTAATAAAGCAATAAAATGGTGTCCACATGTCACTTTACTAGGGTGTACATGTCATCCTCCACCTCAACAATCCACTTGTCAATCCCTTATTCAATAAAAAAAAATTCCATGTATTATTTTAACTTTCCAAATATAAAATTGAACCTTGCTTATAATAAATTTTAAATTTCTAA
>JBCNJP010000020.1:9442691-9482229 GCA_039602395.1 Deinandra increscens subsp. villosa
CCTAGGTGGAAAAAAATCAAAAAAATGCCTCGGGGATTTTTTTTTTTAAATCTCAAAAAACGGTTTTGTTACATATGTAACACTCTGTACATATGTTGGTTACATATGTAACAACACGGACTTGTTACTTTTTAAAAAAAAACACCCCCGAGGCGTTTTTTTGATCTTTTTCCACCTAGGGGTAGTCTATAACCTAGAGAATCACCATAAAAATATTGAAGGAAAAAAAAACTTTTTGACCCCGTTTTTGAAGAGTTTCGAAAGTTTTCCCAACTCGGGGTGATTTTCACCATATCCATCCCCTATATATATATATATATTGATTACCTTGAGATATATATGAGGGTCTGGCGAGTCTTATTCTTTGTCCCCGAAGGGTGGGGAGTATGGCAAGTGGAGGGATTTCGACAACATGATTGGTAACCACACCTTGTGGTTCGGCTACTTGCATTTTGGCAAGTTTGGAGCCTCAAATCGGCAAGAAGTAGCCGATGGTTGCCGAGAGTTATGTGTGATGTTTGTGTGGTCTCCACCTCTTCAAAACTACCCTAAAATCATACCCTCTGAAAATCACCATAAAACTTATATTTTTTTTCTCTCACGTGACATCCTCATATTGGCTAAAAAAACTAATCCCAAAGAACTTGCCTAAACCATACCCCCCACCCTAAGTTAAGGCGTGCCCAAACACTCCATTATGCAAAAGCTCTTTCTAAGGGAGACTATTGGTGTAATTATTTATATATGTATTGTTTGTTGGTTTAAAAGTTCTTATTCCTTATTTTATTTTGCAGATAAGCACAATCTTTAATGAGGTTCTCCGACTATATTCACCGCTCACTATACTAAGGCGACAGATTTCTGATCAAACCATATTAGGTAATTTAACCATACCGGCCGGAACCCTTATTCAAATAAACGTATTGAATTTGCATCACGACAAAGATATGTGGGGTGAAGATGCGAATGAGTTTAAGCCCGAAAGATTTTCTGAGGGTGTTTCAAAGGTTACCAAGGGACAAGCTATATACCTCCCATTTAGTGGCGGCCCGCGTATATGCATTGGCCAAAATTTTGCTCAGCTGGAAGCAAAAATGGCTCTTGCAATGATCCTTCAACGCTTTTATTTTGAGCTATCTCCTTCGTACGCGCATGCTCCTCATGCTATGCCTACTGTACAACCTCAGTTTGGCGCTCATATGATTTTACACAAACGTTAGATATTTGTCACATGTTTATTGGACATGGATTGAGCACCAATGATTGTATTATGTGGATGAGGTGACACAAGAAGGTATTCTGGTGCTAGCTCATGTAACTTTAGCTCAGGAAATTTCACATCTGCTATTTCCTTAAAAAATGAGTTGTATTGTGAAACAAGTGTATTTGTCAAAAGTCATCAAAAAATGCTATAAACCCGGCAATACTAGAGTGACTTGCCTTTCTTGTTAATAAATAGTGATATATGAGGCCCGGCTCCAATTGTGGGGGGCAAAATTTCCGTTTTTTCTTTCTTATTTTTATGGATGATTATACTCAAATGACGTGGATATATGGATTATGTTTTGAAAACTAGTGGAGAATGTTTGAGAAATTTACCATGTTATATGATATTGTTAAACCAGATACGGATCTTACTACTGGATGAACTGATCGATCTAGTGTACGAGAATGTAAATAAGCTTTGTTTTATTGATTCACCAAAAAAACAATTACAAGGCTTTGGCTTCTCTCTCTAGAACACACTTAGAAACACACACTTAGGGGAGATGATATGATCAGCAGTTCTAACATGCTAAACAGGTCAACCTATTTATAGGTGACTTAAACTGCCCAGCGTACCATCCAACGTACCATTGGTACGTTGGTTCCGTACCAACTGGTACAGACCATGGTACGCTATCTCTAAGACTCACATACTCATGCTCTCACATAGATACAATACACGAGACACAATGTAGCATAAGAATATGCTCTAACAAACTCCATTTTAACGTGTAGTGTATATATGCTAACTAAACTTCAGTCTTCAATCTTCAGCATCGCTGCATCAGATCTTCAACTTGAAATTTCTTGTCAGCTATAGAGCTTGCATGGGTGGATCACTCTTGAACAATCTTTGAACTTCAATTTCCATTTGAGAAAGATACTTCATACTCCCCCTTTCACCATGCTTGAGTCTTGACAGCACACAACTAGCAATTTCAGAAGACGAGAAACGCGGTTTTCCTTTTTCAAGCCAACATAAGTTAATCTTGGCGCAAAACTTCTCTTCGAGAATCCAAGATATAGATTTGAACTTTTTTTCGTATCTTGTGTCGATCAATCAAAAACAAATAAGAAGTGAAATCTTTTTGGCTTTTATCAAGTTTATACTAAAACACACCAAATATCTTTTTGATTTTTTTAAAACGGAAAAATGCAATACAAAATTAGACTCAATTTTTGGTAATTTGCGAGAAAGATCATGACGCGAGATCATATCAGACATAACGCATCTAACACATTTTTCGGTCTTAATCAGCATGCAAGCCAAGATAATCACAAATACAACATTTATGTTTAATTCAGCATGCACCAATCATTTTTTATCGTTTTCAGATATGCTTAAGGTAATTTTATCATGCACTGATAACTCGGCCTCTACTCTATCAGAAATAGTGTCAAATCATCATGTTTATCATATAGAAACAAATTTTCTTAGAGATTTAATCATCCTTGATTAGTCATGCAAAAATAAAGCAGAACCCCAAATACCTAGCAACAGGTTGGTCTTGTGGACACGCAGAGAAAGCCCAAGTATTTGAGAAAATAAGAAAGCAAAACAATTTGAAATTGTATAACCCAACAACAATCAGGTCGGTACTCCCGTACACGCAGAGAAAGTCTGATAAATTATACGAAACACCAAGAAAAATAAAGCAGAATGTCAAACGAACAACGATCAGTCGATCTTTCGATACGCAGAGAAAGTCCGATCGTTTGACAAAATAAAGGAAATCATACAAGATTAAATCTTTCAAAATGAAAACATGCATTAATCAGGATATCTCTTTATTCTATTTTTGGAATCATCACACAACATTCATCAAGAAGCAAACAACCAAAGATCATCAGGCAAGCTAGCTTTATGTTTATATCTTACTTGCAGATATCAGATTAGTCATGCATATTCACAGATTATGCAAGTATCTACAGCCTTTAGACTTAGTCTATCCATGGCAAATAAACATATATGCTGATGTACTATCATTTCTCGCTTTTGTCGGATCAACTTCTCAATTTTTCATTAATTTTTTTATATTTTCCATAATTTCTCCCCCTAAAATTCAAACAAACACTATTTATTGAATTTTCAAATTTTCTCCCACTAAAAATATGAACCAAAGAAAATGAATAACAAAAATGAAAATGATCGATCAACACTTGACACATTTTTGAAAATCATATTTTGGAAAATCAGTGTTTCAAAGATAAGAACAATGCATTTTAACTTAAATCAACAAGTATTCCATTGTCAGCAATCTTTCAGTCACTAACATGTCTTCTTGAAATACCTGCACACACTGGAAAATAATAAGTTTGTTAATCCCTGACCCTCATCCACATTGGTGATAGGTCGTCCAGTGTCTTCAACAAAATCAGTGTTGGCTGTGGAGACAACTTTTTGTCTCCATTCCTGTTTTGGTTTTAAACTCTCTGGTGAACCATTGTCAACTGATGAATGGCAATCATATCTACTACCTAACTTTTCAGAATTAAATTTCTTTTATCAGAAACAGTTAGTGTTGGGTATTGGTTCACCAAAAATAATGCCATTAGGATCAAGATACATTGTATGTTTGGCATTTGATGATGAATTGATAGTTATCGTAGGACAATTATTTGCATAATGACCATTCTGACGACAAACATAACACAGTCGATGATTAGTGTTAGTGATTGAAATTGGTTTTCCAAACTGATCAGTCGACCATTCATCATAAACTTTTGAAATCACAGGTTTAAATTTCTTTGGTTTTTGAAATTTTGGAAAACATTTTGGAGAATCATTAAATCCTGAATCATCTCCATAACCAAAGAATTTATCTTAAAGATAAAACCTGTTCGATTTAGCAGAATGAAATGAATCTGAATTTTTACCGCCTTGTGATGTAGCATCAGATATGCAAGAAGACTCTTCAGAGGAAACCTTTTCATTTGCAGATGGAGAAGACACTTTCTTCTTCCAAAATTGAGACTTCTTATCTGAAACACCTTCTCTTTCTTTTTCTGCTCAGCTTTGAACTTCTTCTTGTTAGAATCCTTAATTGGAACCTCTTTTCCTTCATATCCCAAACCACCATACTTCTGCTTAGGATGTTCTTCTTTCACAGAATGACCTTTTGATGCTAGACGAGAAAATTTTTCTCCTTTGATAGCTTTAACACCGACTTCCTTATTTAGTAAAGATTCATCAATCACAATATCAGAAAAATTAGGGAATCTTCACATGACCTGGATTTCCTTTAAAAATCTTTTCTTTATTAAGAAATACAGACTTGGAATCAAACTTCAATCCTTTGTAATAATCAATCTCCTTTTTATTCTTCTTAGGTTTTGACTTCTTTGTTGTTCCAGACTTAACACCATCTCCTTCAGGATAATCTTGCAACTTCTTGGTTGAATTATCATTAGATGACGTTTTCAGATCAACCACTTGAGAAGGAACTTCATAATTATCAACATCTTTGCTTGGTTTTCCATCTCGTTCCAGATGATACAAATAATTCTGAAACACACTTGATGTATTGTAATTCTCAAGTTTTCTTTGCAAGTCAAGCATTTCAATTTTTATCTCAGAAATCTTTGTATTAGCTTCCAGTAAGTCTCTCTGAGAATCAATAAATATCTCAGATAACTCGTTATACTTAAGCTTTTGAGTATACATTCTATCACATCCAGCAAGAACTTCTGTAGTAACCTTATCTCTACTTGTTTCTTATAAGAGGCAAAATCTTGTTTCAGAATATCATTTTGACTTTGAACCTCACAATTTTTATCACGCAGCTTTGTGAGTTCCTCTTGATGTTGAATTACTCTATCAGCAGCTTCGACAACAATTTTATTAACATTTTCATATTTTTGTTGAAGAGGATAACATTTTGCAAATAAAGCATCAAAATCTTCAACAGCTTTCTTTTCATGAACTTTAGCTTTATTGCATTCTTCAATAAGCACTTCTTGTTCTTTCAACCAATCTTTCTTAATTTTAACAAAATCAGTACACGTTGTACAAGAGGAAGATGCACTCTGTTGAATTTTTGCTTCGTAACCATCATGAATTTTATTTTTCCATTCCTCAAATTCTTTTCTCAGAATACTATTTTCTTTAGATAACTTCGCTTCTTTCTTCTCTAACTCTTCAATTTTACCTTTAAACTTCAACTCTTGATCAACTGTTTTCTGAGAAATTGTAGACATATGTTCCTCACACTGTCTCTTTACAAAATCCCATATCTGCTTTGCTTTTCTATAATTTCTGACTTGATTTTAAGAGTTATAGGCGAAGCTAACAGAAGAAGTGCAATAGATTTTTCATGTTGATCATATGATTCCCTTTCTTCAGGTGAAAAATTCCATCTCATCTTAAAATTACCACCAAAAATTGGATACTGGTATTCATTGAAATCGGTAACCACAACCGTTTATCCAAATCAACAATGTATGGTCTAAAATTCGTTGCCCAACCATGATAATCTCCAAGATTTATCAACTTCGACACATTCTGACTATGATTCGCAATAAATGCATCAATTGCATACATTTTGAAAATCGTGAAATTGTATATCAAAACTTCAAACTCGAAAACGGAGGTCTTTCAAGTGCATTTTGGAGGTCAAACTGGAGGGTACTAGCCGTTAGGTGAGTAAAAGTATAGATTTCATTGAGACGAACGTTTTGGCTGGTATTAGCTCCCGTAACTCTTAACGGTTCTCAAGTTACGTCAGTTTTAGTGAATAGCACTTTTCTGCTAGCGTACCAAAAACAATCTCAGCGGACCAAATTTTGACTTCCGTACCAGTCTTTTTCCACAGACCATCAGCGGATCAAACACTCTAACGTACCAAAAAAACGGACTAGAAAGATCAGCGTACCGGACCAAGTTGCGTACCAACTTGGTACGGTGTAACCACTAGCGTACCAGGTAGTAATCGTCGCGTACCAGACTTGAAGATTGCCCTCCGTACCACTGATCAGCGTACCACCGAGCTGATGAAGATAGGCATGCGTACTAAAATGTTCTTCGAGCGTACCAAAAAACTCATTCAGCGTACCACCGATGTAAGACCATAATCTCGCCTGATTTTTGTGAATTTGGACGTATTTGATTGTAATTTGCAGCAATATGCTTCAAAAACACTCTAGGAACGTTTTGAAATCAGTTTTGACATCGAAAACACTCAGATATGAGAAAATTTGATGAAAATGACTCAATACCCACTTTCTCTCTCTAGAAAAATCCAATTTTGATCAATTCAAACCAGCAGAGCAACCTGGATTTGCTCTGATACCACTTGTTAAACCAATTACAAGGCTTTGGTTTCTCTCTCTAGAGCACACTTAGAAGCACTAGGGCTGGCAAATCGTGTCAGACACGACCTGTTAAGACATGACACAATAAGACACGACCCGATTGGTCTCAAACACAAACACGAAACGAAAACTTTTCGTGTCTAGTTTTCAAAACACGACTTGTATTTTAAAGGGTCGACACGATAAAAACTGTTTAGACACGAAATTTTAACTAATCTGCGGTCGACACGATAAAACATGTTTCACTCAACCTATTTAGACACGAACTGGATTTTAACGGGTTTAAGAACTGAGAGATGTATGAGTGTATGTTACGATAGAAATGGAATGGAATTTTGAGAGAAGTCACCTAATAATCTAATTCTAATATATCTTTAATATAATTTTTTAAAAATATATATATAATTGAAATATAAACGTGTCTAACAGGTTAACAGGTTTTGACATGTTAAGACATGAAAATTAACAGGTCTTAACAGGTCGACCTATTAACGACACGAAACCTGTTAAGCCCAAACACGAAACCTGTAAACATTGTCGTGTTTCGTGTCGTGTTTTCGTGTTCTTGTCAAAATTGTCAGCCCTAAGAAACACAAACTTAGTGAAGATGATATGACCAGCAGTTCTAACATGCTAAACATGTCAACCTATTTATAGGTGATTTAAACTGCCCAACGTACCATTGGTACGTTGGCTCCGTACCAACTGGTACGGACCATGGTACGCTGTCTCTAAGACTCACATACTCATGCTCTCACATAGATACAATACACGAAACACACTGTAACATAAGAATATGCTCTAACAGATATAGTTCAAAGTCGATCAAAAACATGTTCAAAGTCGATCAAAAACAAAGGGCTAAGACCATCTATGGGACATGCATCAAATTGTAGCATTGGGGGAGGGGTATGTAGGGGTTCAAATCCGTCCTCACATGAGAGGACATGCCTACTTGCTTCTTCTTTTTTTTACTCTATCCTCCCTCGCGCGCACACATACACACACACACACACATATATATATATATTATATATATATATATATATAATATGGGTGCATGTGGAAAGTGCGGATATTTTAATATTGGGGTTAAAAGAGAAATGTGAGAATGATTTTTTGAGATTTATAAAATCTGATGTGGAATGGTGAGTAGGCACACATGTAAGAAATGCAGTCTGTAACGTAGGAGATGATCAAATCCATCAAACGACTTCTCCTCCTCGTACCCTTAAACACAAATGTGTTGTCGAACAAAAAATGACATTCTTTAAGAAATGACATGAGTCCTTATTGAATCTCAACTCCTCAATTCTTTTTAGCGTGAAGCCCTCACCACATCCGTATGCCTCATAAACCGAATTTCAACTCAATCCTCAAACTCAGTGGCGGACTGAGGTTAGTGGGTACGGGTTCGCCCGACACCCATGAATTTTTTCCGCGATGTGCTAAATTTCCGATATTTTACGAACCAAACCCCAAGAAATTTTATCACCGAACCCCATGAAATTTTTAAACCGACCCTCAACATAAAGAAAAAAAATTTATGTTTTAGATTTTTTTCCAAATCACTAATCACTAATACTTAATAAACTAAAATAATTAAAAAGATAAAGTAAAAATGTACAAAATAATCTGTTAATAACTAATATTAAGCCCAAATTATTAAACGAAAAATTTGATTAAGCCCAACTTGGTTAAGCCCAAAAAAACAAATTAAAAAAATAGGGATTTGCTTGTACGTAGCGAGAGGCTGAGATTACGAGCAACGAGCGGGAGAAATTAGGGGAGGAGAATTCTGATCGCCAGTCGCCACTGTGCACAAATATCGCCGGAGGGCTGAGGCCTCTCGCCGGAATCGGAGGAGTGAGGAAGCCGGAAAGCCTTGCTGCTGTTGGTCTGCCGCCTGCCGGCTGCCGCTGCTGTTCGCCTGTTCGCTTGCCACTCGCCAGGCCTGTTCGGAATTTGCTGCTGGCCTGCCGGAATTTGCTGAGGCCTCTCGCCGGAATCGGAGGATTTTGGAAGCCTGCAATCGGAACTCCGAACCGATTCTCCGAACTCGGTTACTCACTTACTCGTTTAGCCCACTGCCCCTTGTAGTTGTATTTTGTATGTTCATGAGTTCATCTAATTTTTATTTTTTGAGCATATGTTAGAATGTTAGGCAGTGTTTCTTTTTAGCCAATGTTAGAATGTTAGCCAATTGTTTATTTTAGCCACTGCCCAATGTTAGCCAATTTGTTTTGAACAAAGTTTGATAAGAGTTTGAACTTTATATGTAGGGGATTATGGACCGATTTGTGGTTCGTAAAGTGCAATCTTCATCTTCAAAGACTCCCGAATATGTAGATGTTAATACACTTCCAAGGGATCTCGGTGAACGCAAACCACTGAGATCATATAATCCTAATCAACGAGATGATATTAGAAGATATTACTTAACCAAGGGACCGTTTCAACCAAGACTTCAAAGTTTTAAACGAACAATTATTGGTGGCGAGGCAAGATGTTTTCAAGCTAATTGGTATGATAGTTTTAAAAATTGGTTGGAATATAGTGAAACAAATGATCGGGCATATTGTTTGTGTTGCTATTTGTTTAAGGATTACTATGGAAATCACAAGGATGCTTTTGTTGATGAGGGGTTCAATAGTTGGAATAAAAAGGAAAGGTTTGAACGTCATGTTGGTCAAGTGAATAGCATTCACAACAAGTCATTGAAAAAGTGTGAGGATTTGATTAGAAAAAATCAATCGATACAATCTGTGTTTGTGAAACAAAGTGATAAGCAAAAACATGAATATCGACTTAGATTAAGTGCATCGATTGAGGTTGCCAAAACATTATTGAGCCAAGGTTTACCCTTTCGTGGTCATGATGAATCAAGTGATTCTTTATATAGAGGAAATTTCTTGGAAATTTTAGATCTAATGGGAAGACAAAGTGAAGAGCTTGGCAATGTTATTTTGGGGGATGCTCCTGGGAATAGTAAGATGACGTCTCCTAAAATTCAACTATACATTAAACATTGTTTGGAGAAGAGGTACTTAAACAAATTTTTAAAGATCTAGGGGATGATGTGTTTTCTTTACAAGTTGATGAATCAAGTGATGTGTCAAAAAAGGAACAAATGGCGGTGGTTATTCGATATGTGGATAAATATGGGATTGTGAAAGAACGTTTTATAGGTCTTGTTCATGTAATGGACACTTCTGCATTATCTCTTAAATCTACCATTGATGGTTTATTTTCCTGATATGGTTTGAGTTTGAGTAAACTAAGAGGTCAAGGTTATGATGGTGCGAGTAACATGGCCAGTGAGTTCAACGGGATGAGAGCTTTGATCTTAAAAGAAAATCCTCCAGCCTTTTATGTACATTGTTTTGCCCACCAACTTCAACTAGTTGGGGTGGCGGTTGCAAAAAAACATGGGGGTGTTTTAAGGTTTTTTAATACTGTCGCTTGTTTGACTAATGTTATTTGTGCATCTTGTAAGCGACAAGACAAGCTTCGCGAATCGCAAAAAAATAAATTGGAAGAGAAAAAAAAGAATTTGGAAATCGAGTTTAGTACCGGTACCGGTCTGAATCAAGAACTTTCTCTCACAAGGGCAGGAGATACTCGTTAGAATTCACACTATAAAAACTGTTTCTCGTTTGGCTACTTTATATGATTCGATCATTGAAGTTCTTGAATACGTTGAAGAAACGTCTTCGAATTCTACTATCATCACACAAGCGGGAGGACTTATAGAAGATTTGAGAAGGTATGATTTTGTATTTTACATGCATTTATTAACGCACCTTCTTGATTCAACAATCAATTTGTCTCAAAGTCTTCAAAGGAAGGACCAAGATTTGTTGAATGCAATGTCATTGGTTACATCAACCAAGCATGGTCTTGAGGATTTTAGATTAGAGAGTTTTCCATCATTTCTTGAGACGGTCAACTCTTTTTGTGATACACATAATGTTCAAATGGTAAACATGGATGATGTCTACATTAACCCAAGAAATCCAAGAAAAAAGACAAACATGACGTGTCGACATTATTACGAGTATGATTGTTTCAACACGGTGGTGGATATGCAAATACAAGAGTTTGGAAATCGTTTTAACGAGGTAACTTCTGAGTTATTTACTTGTATGGCTTGCTTGAGTCCATGTGATAATTTTGCATCTTTTGATATACCAAAGATAATATGGTTAGCTGAGATGTATCCATGTGATTTTGATGAAGAAGATAGAAGAAGACTTAAGATTGAACTCACGATCTACATTGATAATTTGAAAGGAGATATAAGGTTTGACAATTTGGATGGTTTATCTAGTCTTACACGATTGATGGTTGAAACAAAAAAACACCATTCATTTATGTTGGTGTACCGTTTATTAAAGCTTACTCTTGTTTTACCCGTGGTAACATCAAGTGTTGAGAGATGCTTTTCTGGAATAAAGATTGTGAAGTCTGATTTACGTAACCGAAACGGAGATGAAAATTTGAATGATAGTTGTATATGTTATATCGAGAAGGAGTTGCTTTAAAAGGTGACTACGGATAATATGATTGATAGGTTCCAAAAAATGAAAACTCGTAGAGAGCAAGTTTAAGTGTTTTGTAATTATTTAAGTTGGGTAATGATGAAGTTTTTTATATTTTTGTCTTGTTTTGTAATTTTATTCTCGAATGCCGATTGATCCGTCACCGACCCGACCCGACCCGAACCGAAACGGACTAAAAAATTATTTGTATATAGAGTGGACGATAAAAAAAATTTTGTATAACGATCAAAAAAAAAATTATAATCCGAAAATTTCCGAACCCCATAAGAAAATTTCCTGGGTTCGCCACTGCTCAAACTCATAGCCCCAATTCAAGATGTGTATGTTTTAATGTGCCTTATTAATGAAGATGGATTTACTTTCTTTATTTTTTTAAATCTTAGTAGGTCATTATGTTGACTAGTAATCGTTTAATAAAACATATTCTATAGTAGAGTAAATCATAGGATTTTATTAAAAAAGTTAAAAGTTTAATGGGGTAATAGTCTTTTAAATATATAATTAAAATTAGCTTTTAGTTAAAAATTAAGTGAAAATTTTAACAATCAACTTAATAATAATTAAAACTTAATGATTTATATATGTAAAATAAAAAAAAAATCAATTACAAAAATTATTTTTTAAATGCAGAAACAAATACCTATTAGTAATTTTTGTCACGGCAATTTCGTGCGAGTCTCTTACTAATATATATATATATATATATATATATATATATATATATATATATATATATACTAGTTTTTGATACCCGTGCGACGCACGGACGGTTTTTTAAAAAATAATTACAAAATTTAACATGTTATAAAAATGTAATTCGATAACTGGAATTAAAGAAAAAAAATTAACATTCGACAATATAAAAAGTTATAAATTTGAAACAAACTTATAAACAATATTTGATGTTTTGTTTATCACTTTTCCGTCTTCATCCAATATGAGAAGTTTTTGTCCATCCATGCTCTTAACCCTTGATAATGCAACATAAAGCTGACCATGACTAAAACATTGATACTTCAAATAAAGTCCAACTCTTGAAGTTTTCTGATAATATTCATCTGATTTGTTAAACATTAAATGGTGTTTCTGTTTTTCATCAACTGTTTGTTGTTGAATATTCTATCTAATCCATTTTTTCGGATACAAACAATTGTTTTATAGGAGATGTTTAAATATGGGCAATTAATATTTGGGATACAAAAAATTGTGATGTCGATGTTTAAGAGTTGTTGAAAAAAAGTTCGTTTTTCATAACCTGTTTATTATTGAATATTCTATCTAATCCATTTTTCGGATACGAACAATTGTTTTATAGGAGATGTTTAAATATGGGGAATTAATATTTGGGATACAAAAAATTGTGATGTCGATGTTTAAGAATTGTTGAAAAAAATTTGTTTTACATATTGTGTAACGAATAGATTTAAGGAACCGTATACATGAAAAACGTTTTTTCGATATATAAATCTAACGTTGATGCTTAAATAGTCATTCACAAAACCGTATATATCTATCTTTGAAATCGTTAAACATTTAACGAACCGTATACATTTAAATAGACATGTTGTTGTTTAATTATTTATGATAAATGTTGCATAAGAAGTAAAAATCTATATGTTTAACATATCAATCATAAGTAACAATTTAAAGTAGATTAAAGAATGAAATTTGAAAGTAAAGAGATGAATAGAGATAACCAGAAAGAACTTGAATATTAAGTAAGAAGAAGAAGAATGGTGATGAGGATTATGAACTCGGAGTGAAACAGAAGATTAGGATTTTTAGAAAACCTCTGTTGGTGATGATGATTATGGTCTTTACGAACTCGAAATGATTGTCTACATATATAGATTTTTAAAAAGATCATGGCGCAATCATGAATTTCGAATTTTGTTTCCTAAAAAACAGATTTTACATTAAATTAGGCTATATATTTAGGGAAATTAGTTGGATTAATTTGGAATTTTAAAAATTTCGGAAATTTGATTGTTGATTTTTTTTAAAACTGAATATTTGAATTGGTAAATGGTCAACATCCTAAAATTATGCAATTTTGTTAAATTGTAACTGTGAATTTCAAATTATTTTTACAATTTGATTAATTATTTAGAAAAAATATATACATTTAATATTTCATATGTTTATATAATTTTCTTTCGATTGGTAAATGTTAAATTTTGAAATTATTTTAGAATAAACTTAGTAATTGATATGAATACTGCCAAAAAAAAAGTATTCATATCCTCATTTATTATGAATTAAATTCAATTAATTTCAGTTTTTAAATTACAATATGAGATATGCATTTAATTTCAATTACTTTGTTAAAAAATTAGTTAATGACTTTGTCAATTATTCAAACCAATTAAAAAAATATAAGGTAAACCATTTGAGCGGGAGAATGAAAAAAAAGATTGTTATGGTGATGCCATGTGGCATTCAATCTTTTCATATATATATATATATATATATATATATATATATATATATATATATATATAGGGTTAGGTTCAAATGAGAACTTTTTGTTTTGAGAACTTTTTGTTTTGAGAACTAAATCTCAACCACAAATTTCAGGGGGACCACTATAATTCATGGGAGGGGGGATACATGTAAATAAACTTGTGGCTCAAATTAGTTCTTTTTAGTTCTCAAATCAAATTGGTCCTCAAATGATCCTCTCCCTATATATATATATATATATATATATATATATATATATATATATATATAGGGTGAGGTTCAATGGAAAACACCACAAAAAACCAGTTACACCAGTGTAACATTAGTTCTAAACAAGAAATTGCACCTTATTTAAACATGTTACAACATGTGTAACTTAGTCATTTTAGTGTAAACATTAGTTCTAAACAAGAAATTGCAACTTATTTAAACATGTTACACCACGTGTAACATGGTCATTTTTGTTACACAGGTGTAACTATCATCGCTATAGTTACATATGTGTAACAATAATAACTAGGTTCTTTGGTGTTATACGTAAAAAAGTGATGAAATGAAGAGATAAAAAATGAAACTTAAATCAAAGTTGGACAACCAAAAAATATTATATAGTTAATTTTACTAAAATACTTAGTTTTTCGGGTTTTCTAATATTTAGGAGGTTTTCCAAAAACACTATGGTATTACAATTGATATAAGTTGAACGAAACCTTCCTATAAGGAGGCAGATACCTTCTCTACCAAGATACATTTAATCTGGATGAGGAACTTGTCGAGTGAAAATAAAATCGTGAGTTCCTCAATGGGCAATCCATCGGAAAGAAAACGGATAATATTTTGGTATGGTTGGTGTGGACTATTACAAATGGTATAATTAGAGTCAGGGGCCGGGCGAGTGTGCTAACGACGTTGGACTCCATGGGGGGGGGGGGGGGGATGTAATTAGTTCCACATGGTTGAGGAGGAAAACAAAATATTCCTTCTAAGGAGGTGGATACCTGCTATACCAAGACGCGTTTTGTTTGGACGAGCAACACGTTAGGTGAAAACAAAATCGTGAGTTCCTAGATTGACCACTCATCAGGAGCAAAGCGGGCAATATATATCTTGATACAATTATTTTAGACTGTTATAAACCTTGTAGCGTCTAGCAACTTCTGCAACCTTAAAATTGTCCCATGTCGCTACAGTAATAATGGTGTAATGATGATCTATTGTTTTTTATTTTTATCAAAAAAAAATAATACTACATATCCACATTCTAGAGTCATGTGATGTGGAGGGCTTTCCATGACAACCATAAAAAAACTCATGGATGATAACCATCAACCACTCAAACCTTAAGGTAGTTAACAGAACGTTACATACCCCACCATGATATACCCTCAATCATCATTCTCTTTTTTATCATCATCACTATCTTCAAAACATCAAAACCCATGGAGCCAACTACACTTTCTTATGTTCTTGGGTTTGCAGCAATCTTCTTGTTTTATACATGGAAGATTTCAAATTGGTTGTGGTTCAAACCAAAGAAGATCGAGAAGTTTCTAAAAGATCAAGGACTCAAAGGCACCCCTTATAGGTTCATGTATGGAGACCTGAAAGAGATGGCTCAGACTTTGAGTGAAGCCAAGTCTAAACCCATGAATCTAAATCATGACATCGCTCATCGGGTCTCGCCGTTCTTCCACAAATCCCTAACCACTCTAGGTATGTATGTAACTTTGATTGATTCATGTTGTCATGTTTATAAATCTGTTCTTGATTAGTTTTAAACATGTATACTTGATGTTTCATATTTTTAATAGAAGTTTGATATGTACACGTAATTGAATGAATAAATGGTATAATAAAAACGAAAAAGTACTCGTTATAAAATTAAAATTCTCAAAATAAGGACACCAATGTAATTAGTAAAGTAAAAGAATACAACCTGTAAAACAGATAAACGTCAAGGATACAACATATATTAATTCTAAAGAAAAACCAGATTTTATGTAAATGAATTATTAATTTTTTTTTGTTTTTTGTTATGTGAAACTTGCCTACTCTAGCGACTTTGGTGAAACTCCAACCCACCCCTATAACTTAACTATTTCTACATGCGAGATTAACAAAATTACCTATAAATCCATTTGGTATTAGCTAGTAAACCTTCAAAAAAAAGAAAGGTAAAAGAAAAAGAAAAAAAAACAAGGAGCTAGGTTTATATATATATCTTCATGTGCGTTCGTTGAATTACGTTTCTTTGCCTTTTTGTCTTGGTTATATATAGGTACGAGTTGTTTTACATGGATGGGAACAAAACCTATAGTACATGTGTCAGAACCTACTATGGTACGAGAGGTCTTGGCTAATTATAGCAAATATCAAAAGCCAAGGGGAATTAATCCATTTGCAAAGTTACTGGTTAGAGGATTAATAGATGCCGAGGGTGATCAATGGGTTAAACATAGAAAAATCATCAATCCTGCATTTCACATGGAGAAACTAAAGGTTTCATGTCGTTCCTTTTTCTATTTTCGTATAATCATTGTTGAGTCCTTGAACTTATTATGCCTTGTTTTTTACTCTTTTGGCAGCATATGGTACCTGCAATTTATGTGAGTGGTAGTGAGATGGTCGACAAATGGGAGGAAATTTTAACCCATGAAAGCTCATCTGAAGTAGATGTGTGGCCTTATCTTCAAACTTTTGCAAGTGATGTAATTTCGCGTACCGCATTTGGTAGTAGCTTTGAAGAAGGAAGAAAAATATTTGAACTTCAAAGAGAACAAGCACAACTAGTTATGAAGGTTGCAAATTCACTTTACATTCCAGGGTCAAGGTAAGTAGGTTTTTAAACTTTATTTTCTAACTCATCTCTATTGGATGCTTATGATCGTAATAAATAAAAAATTTGTAGATTTTTTCCCACAAAAAATAATAAGAGGATGAAAGAGATTGACCAGCAAGTGAGGGGTTCAATAAAAAGCATAATTAATAAACGAGTTGTTGCAATGAAATCTGGGGAGACTAGCAATGATGATCTTTTGGGCATACTTTTGGATTCCAATTACAAGGAAATTAAACAACATGGAAATAGCAATTCCGGATTAAGCATTGAAGACATCATAGAAGAATGCAAACTTTTCTACTTTGCAGGGCAAGAGACCACAGGAAATATGCTTGTTTGGACTATGATTTTATTAGGACAACACTTGGAATGGCAGACGCGTGCTAGAGAAGAGGTTTTACATATATTCGGAGATAAAAAACCAGATATTGATGGCTTGAGTCATCTAAAAGTTGTAAGTTCCACTTACATACATACATACATACATACATACATACATACATACATACATACATACATACATATATATATATATATATATATGTATGTATATATATTTATGACTGTGAATATATATCGTTAGGGTTTGGGGATAATATATGATGGGGCGAGTCTTATTATCTGCCCCCGAGGTATGGGTAAGGCTCGACCCTGTCACTATTGTACGCATCCTACCAAGAGATTTGTTATGAGTAATATTATATTGTGTATGTTTGTTTGTTTAGAAGTTCTTATTTCTTTTGTTTTACAATATTTTATTTTACAGATAAGCACCATCTTTAATGAGGTTCTTCGACTCTATCCACCAGCCACGTTACTGAGGCGACTAATACATGACGAAACCAGATTAGGTAATCTAACCATACCTGCAGGAACCGTTATCCAAATAAACACATTAATTTTGCATCACGACAAAGATATGTGGGGTGAAGATGCGAACGAGTTTAAGCCCGAAAGATTTTCTGAGGGCGTTTCAAAGGTTACTAGGGGACACGCTACCTACCTCCCATTTGGTGGCGGCCCACGTATATGCATTGGTCAAAATTTTGCTTTACTAGAAGCAAAAATAGCTCTAGCAATGATTCTACAACGCTTTTCTTTTGAGTTATCTCCTTCGTATTCACATGCTCCTTACGCTATGCTTACTCTACAACCTCAGTTTGGCGCTCATTTGGTTCTATACAAAGTTTAGGAGATCTATCACATGTTTTATAGTTTAATATATGACTTATGTTGTATAATATATGTGACAAAAATATCAAAGGATCTATTGTTAATACTTTCATCTGTCAAATTTAATAGTACTTTAAGGATATATATTAAAAAATTAGCATTGCTTAATAAGTTTTCTTAAACTAAAACTGCTTCTTTAACCCAGCAGTGGAGATTGCATTTATATTAATGATAGTCAGTGGCGGATCCAGGAAATAATATCAGGGGTAGCGGGGACTAACGGGGGTTCGGGGGCAGCGCCCCCGAAAAAAATTTTAGGTAGTTAACGGGCTTTTTATCATATTTTTAAGGGGCTTTTGATCATATTTTTAAGTAAAAGCATAAAATTTCTTCCAGGGGTCGCGAAAAATTCGTTTCAGGGGTCGCGAAAAACCGAAAACCTATAAAAAAAAAAAATTGCACGTCGGGGTAAAAGTTCAGGGGTAGCGGACGCTACCCCTGGGACCTTAGTAGGTCCGCCACTGATGATAGTGGTGGTTTGGTAGAGACGACAGGGACACAGGGTGACCTTAGTGGTAGCCATGGTGGTGAGTTGTGGCTGTGGAAGTGACGGCAAAGGTGGTGCATTATGCCCACCAATTTGAACGGTAATTTCATAGTAAGAGCTCATTTTCGCCCTTTCTAAGGTAAGTAGTTTAAATTAATGGTGATATGTTGGACTAATCTTGTTAAGGTTTAATAATTAGAGGATTATTCTTATTGTTTAATTATTTATTTGGTAAGAATTTATTTAGTTTCTTTAGTTAGCTTGAAGGTTAAGTTAAAATTTGGCTATTTATATTGGTCAATGTTAGTAGGCTTTTTTATCCATTTTAGTTTTATAATTTAGAGGGTTCATCATTGTTTGGATCATACATAATTCTTCTTCTTATATATTATGTTTGTGTCTTGAATTGGTATAAGAATCTAAAAAGATTGTACATGTGATCAAAACGATAGGTTAGTTAGCAAAAGGTTAATTGACCTGATTATAATTATTCTTGATCAAGTTCAACTAAGAGCATTCACAGTCCGTTTGGTATAATTTATGTGAGTGTATTTCTTAAAATTTAAGTTTTAGTTGTAAGTGGTTGTGAGTGGAAGAAAGAGAAAAGATATTGAAAATCTGTATATTTAACAAAAAAAACTATGAATTCTGTAAAATTTAAGGTTTGAGTATGAGTGAAAAATATAGAAAATCATATAAAAGTATATTATTTAATTGTGGTTATTGATGAAAGAAAAAAAAAATAATAATAAAGATATAATTATAAAGATATAAATAAGGAATTTGTAAATCTCTAAACCCATAATACTAGTCAATTGGCTATATGCCCTGCTTCCACGGCTTCAAAAGCCACATGGCAATTAGTCAAAATTCTACTTTGGGCGGATGAATGAAGTTCACGTAAGAAGTTTATTCAAAATAAGAAGGATAAGAAGGAGGGCAAATTTGGAAACATACATATTTTTCACTTTCCCCCTAATTATTAAAACGTTTATAACTTTTACATACGATATTATTTTTTTATAATAATTTCACCATAAAAACAAGCGTTTTTTATCTTTAAAACCCATACAATATTGCTATATATATATAAAAAAAAATTGTGAATGAGCTGAACAAATAACACAACGACCTGAACATATGACACAATAACACAACGACTTGAACATATGACACAATGACCTGAACATTGTTCAGATCATTGTGTCATATGTTCAGGTCATTGTGTCATTGTGTTATATGTTCAGGTCAATTGTGTCATATGTTCAGGTCGTTGTGTCATATGTTCACGTCATTGACATAATTTTTTTATTTTATTTTTTATATAGCAATATGGTATGGGTTTTAAAGATAAAAAAACGTTTGTTTTTATGGTGTAATTTTTATAAAAAAATAATATCGTATGAAAAAGTTACGAATGTTTTAATAATTGGGGGGAAAGAGAAAAAGGGGCAATTTGACCAAATTGCCCCTCCGTGTACCTGACCATTTATTTTTTAGTTTTAATTAAGGGATTAAATATGGGCCATTGATCATCAGATCTAACGGATGATAAGGCTTCTTATCCTTCTTATTTTCACCTAACTTCTCATTATAACCTCACTCTTGGGTGAATTATATATATTTAATTGAAACATATATAGGGTAAGGATATATTGAAAACCCACTTGAGTTGAAAAAACCATGGAAACTCTTCAAAAACGAGGCCAAAATTTTTTTATTTTTTTTCAAATTTTTTAGTGATTCTTTGCCTTATATCGATCCCCATGGTGAAAAAAAATCAAAAAACCGCCTAGGGGTTTTTATTTAAAAAAATTTCCGAAATCTGGAATTTTTCACGTTACATATGTGAAAAAAGCTCAGTTACATATGTAAATTTGGCTTCTTACGTATGTAAATAAAACACTAATTATTTTTTATAAAAATATTTCCTAGGCGCTTTTTTGATTTTTTTTCACCAAAAGTATTAAAATGGGATGTAGAATGTATAAAAAAAATATGAAAATAAAAACACGATTTTTTACCCCCGTTTTGGCCGAGATACTAAGTATATGCAAAAAAACGATTTTTTGAGAATTTTTTTAAAAAAATCGAGTAGGCGTTTTTTTGATTTTTTTTAATAAAGGGGAGCTCTATAACATAGAGAACCACCATAAAAAAAATAGAAAAAAAACGCATTTTTACCCGTTTTTTGAAAAGTTTTCATGGTTTTTCCAACTTAAGTGGGTTTTCATTTTATCCTTTTTTTTTTCACCATGGGGATCGATATAAGGCAAAGAATCACTAAAAAAAAATTGAAAAAAAAAAAAAACTTTTTAGCCTCGTTTTTTAAGAGTTTCCATGGTTTTTCCAACTCAAGTAGGTTTTCAATATATCCTTACCCATATAATGTATAATGTATAATGTATTGTTAATTTTTTTTCTAAAAAAAAACCTTTTTATTTTTTTTATTTTTCTAACAAACTAATTTAAATAAATAAAAAAACATTCTACTTCTACATACAAAATTCTACCACTCAAATCCTTCAAAATTTTACTTCTTCTTTCTCTTTCCTACATGACACACTTATTCAAACCAATCCTACTCCAGTTAAAAAATTCTATCACTCTTTCATTCTAAGAAAATAATAAAATGACACCAATATAACCAATGTTTTAAAAACCGGTTCAACCGGTCCGGTTCAACCGGTTCAACCGCCAACCGGTTATCATACCGGTTTTTTAATCCCCGGTTTTTTGGACATAACCGGATCGTTTTGAACCGGGCGGTTTTCCGGTTTTTTCCGGTTCAACCGGTTTTCTGGCAGTTTTTAAAAAAAAATATTTTTTTTTAATTTATTGTTGTTTTTTATTATTTTTTAAAGTTTAAAACTTATATATTCTTATGAAATACCAATTTGGTATTATTTTTTAGTGGATTATCATTGTATTTTAACTATTTTCGTTGTGGTGTACAAATTTATTAATATTTTTATAAAAATATATATATAAATCCCCTAACCGGTTCAACCGGCCGGTCTAACCGGTCCGACCGGTCCAATCGGTCCCGGAAAGTTTTCCAGTTCAACTAAAAAGCCGGTTTTTAAAACATTGAATATAACACTTAATATCGTGACATAATGAGTTGTACGTGGCAGCTTTAAAATCTTGTAAAACATTATTAATATTGTTGCTATTTGTACGGTATGGTATGTATAATGTATGCCATATCGCTAGTCGTTGTCACTGACCCCGAGTCTCACCATTTGAATATGTTGTTTTTTCTTTTATAAACAAAGTAAATTAAAGTTTTTTATTTTATGTCTAGATAGTGTTACATCATTACATTAGGTGCATGACAGGTATCACGAATAAAAAATTTATGCTTTTTGTTTATTATCATTTGTTTTTATCCAATCGTCTTGTGGGTTTGTGAAATCTATTATTTTTAAAAGTAAATTACAGCTTGTATTTACGTGGTTCGGTGACTTTTGAAAGACTTTTGTAGCTTAAGTTCAAAAGTTTAAAACGTTGCAGCTTGCATCTCTTAACTATTTGAGTCCTTTTAAATAACGGGATTGAAAAAATTTGTTAACTCGGGGAGTATTTAAGTCATTTATACATTAGGGGGCTATTTATGTACGTACACTTTTAGGTTTTTAAAAATAGAAGAACTAATCCTGTAATTACCTATATAAAACCACCGCCCCAACGGCCCAACCCAACCCCTCCTCTCCGTTCACCGCCAACTACCGCTCACCACCACCCCTCGATCTCAGCCCCCTCCTCCGTTTAAGTATACCGACTTACGGACGTCCTCCACCCTTCACAACTACTGTCCGACGGCTTAATGCTGCCACAACTACCAAAATACAAACCTGGTCCCAAAAAAAAAATTAGGGGTAGTATTCAAAAAAAAATGTGGGGATTAACGGGGGTTCGGGGGCAGCGCCCCCGAGAGAAGCGGGGTCCAAGGGGCGGAATTTTCTATCCCAAAATGCACTAAGTTAAATTTGAGGAACCAAAATGTGTCAGTTTTCAAAGGTCGATGGAGTCTTGTTATCCACTCCATTTGTTTCACTTCACCCCCTAAAATTACAACTTGTATTTCTAAATTGCACAAACTTATTAGTTGTTCGGTTCTAATTAATTAACGAGCTTTTAATCATATTTTCATGTCGGGATTTAAATAATAACCATAAAAATGTTCAAGGGGTAGCGTAAAATATTTCCAGAGGTAGCGAAAAAATCATTTTAGGGTAGCGAAATACCGAAAACGTAAAAAAAAAATCACACATCGCGGTAAAAATTCAGACAACCCACGGATTGTGAAACCTTGTAATTAACAATTTTGGCTAAAAAGATATCCTCATAGTGATGATATCCTTCTTACCTAAAAGATTATGGTTTCACATCAGCTAAACTTTAATGTCACATTTTTTGATTTTTTTTGAACGGTCAACTAAACAAGATCTAAACTTTAATCGGGAAGTTTAATGGCAAAAAGCCGTATTTGAAGCCCAAACCCATTAGTCAACCAGTTTCAAAAAAGCCACATCCATAAGCGACCAGGTGAAAAACCTGTTAGCTCAAAAACTCGAACTCCCATCATCACGCTCATACCACTAAGAACAAGTCCTAATTGATTACATTTTTCGGTTTAAATTTAACATCTAAAGCCTAAATGACAAAAACCAAAAGAAAGCCAAAACCAAATCGAACTCTTCATGAAAATCAAAAAAACAAATTTCTATTTTGATTCGATTAGACCATTCACACTCTAGAGTCGCGCTGTGGTGTACAAGACTTGCCGACAACTCATAAAAACAACAATTTAGGCGGTTGACTCAAAGCTTACTTACTTACCCGGTACCCCCATTATTAAATACCCTCACCAGCTCTAAAACATAAAAAAAAAAAAAAAACAATGGAGATAACTACACTTTCATGTGTTCTTGGAGTTGTAGCAATTTTCTTGTTTTACACATGGAGGATATCAAATTGGTTATGGCTCAAACCAAAGAAGATGGAGAAGTTTCTAAGAGATCAAGGACTCAAAGGCACCCCTTACAGATTCATGTATGGAGATCTGAAGGAGATGATGCAGATGATGATCGAAGCCAGGTCTAAACCCATGAATCTAAATCACGATATCGCTCATCGAGTCTCGCCGTTCTTCCACAAATCCCTCAACACTCTAGGTATGTATGTATGTGAGTTTGATTGATTATCTTGTTTTTGTTGGAAGTTAATTTAGATGTCATGTTTATAGATTGGGGCTTGATTAATCTGATCTTGGATTGATAACTGATATTTGATAGAAGTTTGATGTGTATATGTAACGGCATAATAAGTACAAGTGAAAATCTTACAAGTAAAGTTCACTTGTAAGTAGGCCTGGCGAAACTTACACGCATACTTTTATTTAAGTAACAATAACTATTACAAGTTTACAATTAACCCTTCCACTTAATTTTATTTATAACTAACCCCCTATACTTTGGATAAGGTAACAGAAATTGAAAAAATATATGTAAGTTGAGAGGGGGGTTGCAAGTTTCACCGACGTTGCTAATAGGAATCCGTTTCCAATAAAATTTATATACGAATGTAGATTTTAGTATTGCTTGTTTAATGAATTATTACTTAAGAAAAGAAAGAAAAAAGAAATTAATCATTTTGTGTGAAAGTTGTGTTGGGGATTTCTAGGATTCGTTGAAAAAGTAGATTGCCTGATAGATCTGAAGTCGTGGAAAGTCACTTTCTAATCAAATAATTGGAGTGGCTACCAATGATTCGATCAGATAAAATCATAATGATTTCTAGATCTCTGTATGATTTTCGAATGTCGTGATTTTAGAGAGGAACTAGATGAATCCGTAGTTCAGAATACGCAAAGAATCAGGAGGGGAGCGTATTTGCAGTTATTCTGATAACTGCAAATGCAAAATTTGAATAAATTACACTTCCAGTCCCTCAATTTCCATTAATGCAATTTTGGTTCGAAATTAAATTCTGATGCATTTTTCATGAAGAACCTCTATTCAAAATAAAGAAGTTTTTATATGGACTAACCCCAATCCCACAGCTCGACCCCAGCCAGGGGCTGCCGCCCTTGGACCCCGCTCCTCTCGGGGCGTTGCCCCCTTGGATTCCTTGTTAGTTCCGGTGACATTCAAACAAGCATGCACTCTTGCTTGAAAGTTATGCGCTATCTAAAGTTACACTAAAATATCCAACAAACCTTCCTCATTTTAGTGTAATCATAGATTAACTAATTTGTTCACAATAATCAAACAAACTAATGCATAAATGAAATGTCGTAACGATTGAATTTCACATTAGCATATTACACATTCCAAATATTTGAATATCAGGGTGTCGCTTAGGATTGAACCCATAATATCCATTTAGAATACATGAAGATAATATACACATTAGTTTACATACACCAATCTAACTTGACACTATATTTTACTAGCATGTGTCCCTATCCTTTATAAGCATATCTAAGCCAAGTCCCAGCTTCTTGAAGCAGCTAAACTTCATGCTCACATTGGTAGTTCTTTTATTCTTGGATCTGCAAATGCGATTTTTCAAAAGAACTATTAAGAAGATAAACTTCAACATTCCTCAACTTGCAGATCAGAACACATACCTTTGGGATAATTTAATGTGTGTTCCAGACTCTAGATGTTAAGCTTTCCACATTGAATTCAACACCTAACGTCATATTAGATGGGAATTGGATATCTTAACATGAGAGTTTTTATATGGACTTTAACCCCAATCCCACAGCTCGACCGCAGCCAGGGGCTCTGCCCCTTGGACTCAGACAGGGGTTGCCGCCCCTTGGGCCCCGCTCCTCTCGGGGGCGTTGCCCCTTGGGTCTCCCTTCAGTCCCGATGGCATTCAAGCAAGTGTGCACTCTTGCTTGAATATTATGAGCAATCTAAAATATCCAACAAGTCGCAACTAGAGCGACTTTGGTGAAACTCGAACCGGCCCCTATGACTTAACTACTTATACATACAATTAACAAAATAATCTATAAATCCATGTGGTGCTGCTAAATCGTTAAGAAAATACAAAAAGAAAGTCCGAAATCTAAATCTGTTTTTAGCATTTTTGTCCTCTTAGCAATGCTTTGGATTATGTCTATGAGGGTTTGAGGTTTTATGTATTTTTTGGGCTTTTGTCTTTGTTACATAGGTAAGAGTTGTTTTACATGGATGGGAACAAGACCTGTGGTACATGTGTCTGAACCTGCTATGATACGTGAGGTCTTGACTAATTATAACAAATATCAGAAGCCAAGGGGAGGTAACCCATTAACAAAGTTACTAGCAAGAGGATTAATAGATGTTGAGGGTGATCAATGGGTTAAACATAGAAAAATCATCAATCCTGCATTCCACATGGAGAAACTCAAGGTTTTATACCATTCCCTTTTCTATTTTTGCATAACCAACGATGTGTCCTCTAACTTATTACTCCTTGTTCGTAACTCTTTTTGCAGCATATGGTACAAGCATTTTATGTAAGTTGCAGTGAAATGATTAACAAATGGGAGGAAATTTTGGCCCAAGAAAGCTCATGTGAAGTGGATGTGTGGCCTTATCTACAAACTTTTTCAAGTGATGTAATTTCGCGTACTGCATTTGGAAGTAGTTTTGAGGAAGGAAGGAAGATATTTGAACTTCAAAGAGAACAAGCACAACTAGTTATAAAGGCTGCAAATTCAGTTTACATTCCGGGATCAAGGTGAGTTGGTATTCAAACTTGATTTTCTAACTTATTGCTATTGGATGCTTAGATTGGTAATATTACAAAACTATTAAAGTAATTGGTAAGCTGACTTATTATATTTTTGATCTTTCACTTATTCACTGCAGAATTTATATACGGAGATAAACTGTTTATAGTGTTGTATAATACCCCCCTTACATCTTATAAGGAAGATATTGTTTATTACAAGATTAGTAAGCTAATAAATAAGATCTTATAGATTTTTGCCCACAAAAAACAATAAGAGGATGAAAGAGATTGATCAGGAAGTGAAGGGCTCGATAAAGAGCATAATCGATAAACGAGTTGTTGCGATGAAAGCTGGGGAGGCTAGCAGTGATGATCTTTTGGGCATACTTTTGGATTCCAATTACAAAGAAATTAAACAACATGGGAATAACAATTTCGGATTAAGCATTGAAGACGTCATCGAAGAATGCAAACTTTTCTACTTTGCGGGGCAAGAGACCACAGGAAATATGCTTGTTTGGACTATGATTTTATTAGGTCAACATATGGAATGGCAGACGCGTGCTAGAGAGGAGGTTTTACATGTCTTTGGAGATAAAGAACCAGATATCGATGGCTTGAGTCATCTAAAAGTTGTAAGTTTCACACACACACACACATGCACACACACCCTATATATATTCAGAGGTTTATTATGGACTTCTCTAAAAAGTGTAGACTCATAGACGCTCTATTTCACATGGTCAATTCGCTGTAAAGAAAAAAAAACTTTTCTTATTTTTTTTCTTCGATCTCTTCAGTGAATTTCACATGGAAAATATGGGTCTATGGGTCTACACCTTTTAAGGGGTGTATAGTGACCCCCCCCCCTCATATATATGTTGGTATGATTAGTGTGATAGGGGCGAGCCTTACTTTTTCTCATAAACATACAGGTAGGGTTCACCTTTATCACCCCTCTATACACTTGGCTTCGTTATAAGTGAGACTATATTGTGTATGTTTGTTTACAAATTCTTATTTTTTTTTGTATCGCGATATCACATTTTGCAGTTGAGCACCATCTTTAACGAGGTTCTTAGACTATATTCACCGGCCGCATTACTTAGACGATTGATATATGATGAAACCAGATTAGGTAACTTAACCATACCAGCAGGAACGCTTATCCAAATAAACACATTGATTTTGCATCACGACAAAGATACATGGGGTGAAGATGCTAACGAGTTTAAGCCTGAAATATTTTCTGCCGGTGTTTCAAAGGTTGCCAAGGGACAAGTTGTTTACCTCCCATTTGGTGGCGGCCCGCGTATATGCATTGGACAAAATTTTGCTTTATTAGAAGCAAAAATGGCTTTTGCAATGATTTTACAACGATTTTCCTTTGAGCTATCTCCTTCGTACTCACATGCTCCTTACGCTATACCTACTCTACAACCTCAGTTTGGCGCTCACTTGAGTCTACACAAACTTTAGAAGATGTTTAATGTATGATATAAGTTGTGTTCTGCGTGTTTTAGTTTAATATATGATATGCGTTGTGTTACATATGCTAAATAAATTTAAAAGGATCTGTTGTTTATACTTTTATCTATCAAAGTTAAAAATACTAAGGATGGATAATGAAAAATAGCATGGCTTAATAGGTTCTTTTTTTTTAAGTAACATAAGTAAAAGTAATACCGATCATATAAGTTCTCACTTGTAAACACTTGGTTTGTTTTGGCATATACCAATTTCCTTCCTTATTTTTTCTAGGACTCCAAATATTTTGACTTCTCGTTTTGAACATACTTGATGCATAACCCGAACCCGATGGGATACTTGAATGCTAAGGCTTATGGGACGGATATGGGATTAGGTAATAGGGTATGAAACTGGGTATGAAAGTACTTTTGAAATTATTCGCGGGTATAGGACGGGAAGGGTTTGTTTTGGCATATACCAATTTCCTTATGTTTTCTAGGACTCCAAATATTTTGACTTCTCGTTTTGAACATACTTGATGTATAACCCGAACCCAATGGGATACTTGAATGCTGAGGCTTATAGACGGATATGGGATTAGGTAATAGGGTATTAATGGTGAAATAGTTGATTGAATCAGACGTTTTAGGCATACGGGCGTGTTTGTTTCGCTGCGCTGTAGCTGACCAAAACAGACCTTTGTTTCTGTCCGATCCAGCCAGGAAATGGGGGAAGCGCTGGAAGAAGGGAGGAAGGAAAAAACGACGAGGAGCTGGAGGAAACCGGCACTGGGAGAAAAAAAAAACGACGAGGAGCTGGATGAAACCGGCGCTGGAATGGAATGACCAAAACCAAAAAAAAAACAAAAAACAAATGAGCTGGATGGAGGCAAAAACCAATTTTGTGCTCGCCCCCGGTTTTCGAAGATGCATTCGTCTTCGCAGGTCGTGCGGACGGGAAGGCAATTTTAACAAATTTGC
This sequence comes from Deinandra increscens subsp. villosa, assembly GCA_039602395.1. Lineage (NCBI taxonomy): Eukaryota > Viridiplantae > Streptophyta > Magnoliopsida > Asterales > Asteraceae > Deinandra > Deinandra increscens. The sequence goes on from JBCNJP010000020.1 coordinate 9,471,039, forward strand.
ACCCCCCCCCCCCTACGCGCGGGTAGATACCGCAGTAAAACATAACATAAGAACTTAACATGTCATGTAGGTTTTCATATATAAGCTAACCGTGTTTTTGTTCCCACATCAATGTGGGCCAAGTTAAATGGAAAAAAAATAGACTTTTTGTTCTCACAACAATATGGGACAAGGTAATTTTGGTATTTTGTTCCCATACCAATATGGGACAAGCTACATGAAAGAAAAAAAATAGATTTTTTTTATTCTGACACCGATTTGTTAGAGTTTTTATTTTCATTTTATTATACAGTCATTCAGATGTCCAAACAAACAGCACATAATAATTCAACACCTTATTGATTCAGCACTTCTCTACCATACTAGTAAATGTAATAATACATATCCACACTTCAGACTCTAGATTGGGTTAGATCCAATTAACTAAAAAATTAAAATTAAAGGTGTTGCTCCTCTTAATATCTAAATGTTCGAGTTCGAATTAGAAAAAAAAACATATCTACACTCTAGAGTAATGTGGTGTATAGGATTTGTTGATAACTATAAGACCTTTTTTAATGCAAAAATATAAATACATTGTTATATCATCTAATTCCTCTCTTCTCTCTTTTTTCTATCCTTTCTTTTTCTTCATTTTCCTTTTTCTTTCTCAAATTTCTCAAATGCAAATGCAAATGCATTTAATCACAGATAATTCTTTTCTCACTCCACTTTTTTTTCCCCTCCACATCACCAATTCCATTCTAAATACAACCCATTGGAGATGGTCTAAATACAACTCATTAGAGATGGTCTAGAAAACAATAATAGCACGGTTGACTCAATGCTTAATCACCTACCCCCATTATTAAACACCCTCAATCATCATTAGCTTCAAAACATTAATAAACCATGGAGATAACTACACTTTCTTGTGTTCTTGGAGTTGTAGCAATTTTCTTGTTGTTTTCCGCATGGAGGATATCAAATTGGTTGTGGTTCAAACCAAAGAAGATCGAGAAGTTTCTAAGAGATCAAGGACTCAATGGTACCCCTTATAGATTCATGTATGGAGATCTAAAAGAGATGGTCGAAGCCAGGTCGAAACCCATGAATCTAACTCATGATATTGCGCCTCACGTCTCACCGTTCTTCCACAAAACCCTCAACACTCTAGGTATGTGAGTTTGATTGTTTATCTTGTTTTTGTTGGAAGTTTAGATGTCATGTTTATAGATTGGGTCTTGATTAAATTTAATCTTGGAATTGATAATTGATATTTGATAGAAGTTTGATGTGTATATGTAACGGCACAATAAATAAAAGTGGAAATCTTAAAAATAAAGCTCACTTGTAAGATCTAGAATATATATGTTACACGTATCAAATGGTGTAGGGGATTTAGTTGTAATTGAAATCAAGTGGAAGGGTTGAGTGTAAACTTGTAACAATCGTTAGTATTTATGAAACATATATGAATATGAATATAAAGAAACAAGAGGAAGAACACATAGATAATACCATTGTTTAATTACTCATTCTTCGACTGTCTTCATTTCCTCTGACGGATCCAGGAATTTTTTTTATTGGAGTTATAATTTTTTTGGTTTACGTTTGTTTGTATAGGGGTTCTTATTTACAAAACACCTCCCTCTTTATTTAATTACAAAAAATGCCCCTAAAAAGCGAAAGACAAAAATACTCTTGATTTAACGGTGGATTTTAACGGATCCTGTTAAAAAGAATAAAAAGTGAACGGAAAAAAAAGTTAAAGGACAGAGAATGTAACAAAAAAAGATAAAGGACAAAAATTGAAAAACGGGCAAAGTTAAAGGACAAAAAATGTAATTTTGCCTTGTATATTATATATGATGATGTGTTTGAATGTGATTTTAATTATATTGCAGTGATTTTAATTCTATTAAGATGATTTTAATTTTACTAAGGTGATTTCGAAAGTGATTTTAAGTTCAAAATTTAGTGAAGTTTTCATGTTTAGTGTGGTGTGGGGTATTTAGTAATTACTAATTAGTATATCAAGCTAATTAGGAATTTAGTGGGTATTGGGTAATTACTAGGAATTGGTCTAACCGGGAATCTAGTACTTACTAAGACATACAAAACCGTCGAGCTAATTGAGCTTTTGTTAACTAATGAATTCACCATAAAAATCAATGGTTCATTCGTAAAACTTATACAAACGCAAAAAACATTGTATTCACATGACTCTATACATCTCAATGTAAATCCATCTTTGTTCATTTCGTTTTTTCTTTTTAAAGATGCCCTTGTTCATTTCTAATCCAGATTGTTTAAGTAACAATAATTGTTACAAGTTTACATTTAATCCTTACTTTATTATTACTGCAACTTAACGCCTTACAAAACATAGACCACGTGCATGAAGCCGCATTGATGATTTGGTGGTTTAGTTTCCTGCACTTAAAGATAAGTCAGTCGAGTGGCGAGCTACGAGTTTCACCAAAGTTACTATAGGGTTTATTTTCACAAATTGGATTCCAGTAAAAATGTAGAATTTACATACGAATGTAGATAAAAAAAATTAAAGAAAAAATTACTCTTTTAAATGAAAGTCACATCTAGAGCGATTTTGGTGAAACTCCCACCCCTATGACTTATCTTTCTACTCTAAGGCTGTCCGTAATGGGGCTCCATGGGGGCGCCATGGAGCCCCATAACGCCCCTATAGCGCCCAATACCGCCCCCCGGGGCGCCATCTTAAAAAAAAAGGGAAGAGCGCTATGAACATGGCGCCGGTGAAATTGTAATCTTTTAAATTTTCGACCGTTGACAACGGTCAAAAAGCATTTAATTTTTTTTTTTTTTTTTTAACCTAATTTAAACACTATAAATTAACCCCCTCCATCCAATTTTTATACACACTCCTCTACCCATCTCTCACTTTTTATAAAATTCTCTCTACCTACAATCAAAATGTTTCCCCGTGGTGGACCTTCTTCAAACCCACGCTTCCAAGCCCCGCGACGAGCAAACGATCCCGAGCAACAACCGCGTGACGATGGTTTGTTCGCGTATGTTGCGAACATGCCGCCCCCGCCACAATCCTTCCCATCTTTCCCTTATCAAAACTTCGGCTTCAACTCCTACTCGCAACAAAACTACGCCCCATTTCAAACGGGCCAAGGTTATCCACCGCTTCAAAATTTTCCATCTCCATCTCCTTCTCCTACCCCATCTTCCCGCCCGTCTTCACAAGAACCCATTCCGGTTTCCCCGGAGGAACCCGAGGCGGTTCCGGAGACGCAAGAGGAGGCGGCACCGGTTGGACCGAGAAAACGGCGATCTCACAAGAAAAAAGACGCCGCGGAACCGAGACAACGAAAAGTTGTTCAACATTGGACCGAGGCCGAGGAAATCGCACTAGCTCGAGCGTGGCTTGACACGTCGGAGGATCCTATTCACGGTAAATATTACTTCTTTAATTTTTTTATAAATATGTTTTTTTTATATTTTATAATAATACTTTTATTTTTTTTTATAATATTTATAATAACTTTATAATTTTTGTGTAAACGTAGGTAATAGTCAAGACCTTGTGACTTTTTGGTCGCAAATCCGTCAAAAGTTTTTCGCTCAAATGAAACAGGAACCGTACCGACCTAACGATTCGTTCTCGGGAAAGTGGACGGAAATGAACAAGAGGATGAAAGCTTTTTCCAACGTATACGGTCGGATTAAAAGTGCTCGACCGAGCGGTGCGGACGACCAAGACATCATCATAGCGGCATTGGCGGAGTATCGTGCGACCGGGCCGGCGTTTAACAACCTCAAGGCTTGGGAAGTGGTTCGCGATGCACCAAAGTGGATGAATCAATCCGATCTCTCAAGGCCGACAAGACGACCAAGTAAAAAATCAAAAACGTCGTCTTCCGCCGCCGCCACCGACTCCCCTAATGTGTCCGACGCACGAGCATTTGATTTGAATGACGTGAACGACTACGAAGATGTCGAAATCGAGCGGCCTAGGGCGATGGGTAGGGATAAGGCAAAGGCAAATGCGAAGGGGAAACGAGCGACCTCCTCATCGACAAGTCAAGCACCATCCTCCGACTACTCCGTTCGACATGAAGAAATGCGCGAACGTTTTGATGATTTTCTGACACTTAAGAGAGAACAAGTCAATGCCGTTAAAGCTCGGAAAAAAGAAAAAGCGTTGGAGAGGCTCATGCAACCGCTACCCGACGACGAACCCGCTCGTAGCCTCGCGTTGCAAATTCGAGCGGATATCATGAAAGAATATGGGCTTTAGATGTTTGTTTTTTTTTTAATTGTCATGTTTTTTTTTTCAAGAATGTAGGTTTGTTTTTTTTAATTTCCATGTTTGTTTTTTTTTTTTTAGAATGTTGTAAGTTTGTTTTTTTTTAAAAAATCTTCTAGTTTTTATGTCTTGTTTTTTTTTTAATTTTAGTTTTTAATATGTTTAATACTAAATTATATAAAAAATGATTAAATAAATAATTAGGTAATGATTGGTAGGGGGGTTATACATGGAGCCCCACTACACCACTTTTGCCATGGAGCCCCTTATGCTGACGTGGACGCCACATGGCGCATAATGCCCACAAGGGGCTCCATCCACTACACTTAGCCTAATAAATAATTACAATTGTGGACACATGTCAACACTAGATTTATTCTCACAAAAATTTTCCCTCCCAAATCTACTACCTAATTAATTATTTTCTATTGAAAATTATATTCTATTTTATAATTAATCATGATATATTTGTATTTATTTATATTATAAAATTATGATACCCATATATTAATTTTCATCTTAATTTTATTTTAAATTATTTTTTATAAACTATTATTATTTTTAGTTTAATAAATATATAAAAAAACTTATAAAATACCAATAAAAACTTATTTAGTGTGGTTTTCAAATATAATTAAGCATGTTCATAAGATCCAATATTAAATATTTTTCTACAATATCAAATAATCCATGTTCATCCAATTTTAAGTTTCCTAATATTAAATATGATGACTAATTCAATTCTAAGTTCCCTAATGTATACGAAGATAACATTTTTTTTATTGATATAACATTATAATATTGATTATAATTTAGATGTTGTACTCATCAATCAGACTGTGTTTATTACAATTTTGATTATAATTTAGATTTTGTACTCATCAATCAGACTGTGTTTATTACAATTTTGATGAAACTTTATACTTATTTAACTTTCTATAAAGATTTAAAGTCTCAAGTATGTCAGAACATGTGAAGTTTTGACAAACTAAACATGAATACCAGAGAAGAAATCTCGGAAACAACGGATACAGAAAAACGAATAAAACTCAACAATCGATCTGGAAAATACATCAGAAAGAAGATGATACAACAGACTACAAGATCATCGCTGTGATGATCTTGAACTACACAAAAAGAGAAATGAGTCTGAATGACTTTCACCACCAAACCCTAGCAGAAACTAGTCGACGAGTTTGAGAGTGAACGGAAAATGTGAATGACTCCAATCTATCTAACCCTAGCAACTTAGCACCTTTAAATACGCCATCCAGCAACCGGTAAACACCCGGGTCTTGACCCGAACATACACAGCAAGCCCACTAGCCAAAGCCCACTTCTTGCAACCAACACTTGACAGCAACAGCTCGGCCCAAATCACATGTAACACATAAAAGAAATAAAACCAACTTAGAAGTTATATAAGATGTTTGAATTAAAGTACAAAATATAAAATGTAACATTTTAACATCCCCCCTTAATTCAAACAGCAAATGCATCAAACATATTGAGTTTTTTGCACAACAACTGATGCTGTGAAACCAGTAACCCTTTTGTAAAAATATCTGCAATTTGATCTGCAGACTTGACTTCAACAATTTTAATTAACCCAGCTAAAACCTTTTCCCTTAAAAAGAAAAGATCCAATTCGAAATGTTTAGTACGATCATGGAACACAGGGTTACCAGTGATAGACACAGCTGCACTATTATCACAATAAACAGTAACAGGTAAATCAACACTGACTTTGAGCTCTTGTAAAATATTTTTTATCCACATAAGCTCACACACAGCTGAATTCATGGCACGGTATTCAGCCTCCGCTGAAGACCTTGAAACAACACTTTGTTTCTTGGACTTCCATGACAACAAAGAACTACCAAAGAACACACAATACCCTGTTACAGACCTCCTTGTACCCAGACATTTTCCCCAATCAGAATCAGAGAACACACTTAAGACACACTTATTTTGTTTATTAAACAGAATTCCCTTCCCGGGAGCAGACTTTAAGTATCTCAACAGTCTGAGAGCAATATTTAAATGTGATTTATATGGCTTATGCATGAATTGACTCAAGAACTGCACTGTATATGAAATGTCAGGACGTGTATGGGACAAATAAATGAGTTTCCCAATTAATTTTTGAAACTCAGTTACATTTTCAAGTTTAGACTCATCCTTTTTACACATAGCATTTACAATTGAACTTTGTTCAATAGGAACACCAACAGGTTTTGCACCTGTTAACCCAAACTCACTTAACAACTCAATACAATACTTCCTTTGAGACAAACATAACCAATTTTCAGTTCTTATGACTTCAAACCCAAGAAAGTATTTTAACTCTCCTAAATCTTTAATCCTAAACTTAGCTTGAAGATCAAGTTTGACTTGCTTTATACTTTCAAGACTATTCCCAGTTATTATAATATCATCAACATATACAAGCAACATAGTAACATTTTCTATCTCATGTTTAAAAAACAAGGAGTAATCACTTCTACTTTGTTTAAAACCAAATTCAGTCAAAGCACTAACAAGCTTCTCATTCCACATACGGGGGGCCTGTTTTAACCCATACAAAGACTTGTTTAGCTTGCATACTTTAGTTTCAGACTCAGAAAAATAACCATCAGGTAAACACATGTAAACTTCTTCATTCAAATTCCCATATAGAAATGCATTATTAATATCTAGCTGGAACAAAGGCCAACTATTAACAACAGCAAGATTTAATACACATCTTATAGTCACAAGTTTAACAACAGGAGAAAATGTTTCTTCAAAATCCACACCTTCTTTCTGACTATACCCTTTTGCCACAAGCCTAGCTTTATACCTATCTATCTCACCAGTTGACTTATACTTAATCTTATATACCCATTTGCAGCCAATTGGCTTTCTACCTTTAGGTAAATCTACAAGAGACCAAGTATTGTTTCTGTTTAGTGCCTCCATCTCTTCGTTCATGGCAAGAACCCAGTTCTGATCAGTTTTTGCCTCAAAATAAGATTTAGGTTCCATACTTTTATTTAAGGATGAAATAAAGCAAAAATTTTCTTTGGACAACCGGGAATAATTCACCACCCTTTCTAGGCCATAGACACTCCCGCCTACCACAAAATCTTTAAGATTTGGAGGTAGTCTTGTGGGCCTAGATGAAGGAGGACGACGAATAATTCCAGGACCCTCAGAGGAGGGATGTAAATCATCCACAGTCTCAACAGGTGCAGGATCAAGAGTGGTGTCACTAGACTCAGGCTCATCTGAAGACAAGTCACCGGCCTGTGTATCACTCATACCTGGACCCGGAGAACTAGAGTCACTTGGGACCTCCCCTTCATCATCGGGATTTCCATTTGAGAGTTTTGGACAAAAAAGATCAGTTGAACTATCAAAGAATGTAATCCAGTCATCAGAAATAGGTAACACAGAAGTTTCAGGTGGAGAAACGGGTTTAAAAGGAAACACACTTTCATAAAACTTAACATCTCGTGAAAAAAACATACCCTTCTTATCCAAGTTCCACAACTTGTATCCCTTTTTCTCGTTAGAATACCCAATAAACACACATTTATCAGCTTGACTGGAAAACTTATCAGAATTATTTAAAACAGTAGAAAAACATAGGCACCCAAAAACTCTCAAATGGTCTAGAGGAGGTTTTTTACTAAACATGACTTCGAAAGGGGACTTGCCATTCAGAACAGACGAAGGTAACCTGTTAATTAGATAGGTTGCAGTTAATACACATTCAGGCCAGTATCTTAACGGTAAGCCAGACTGAAACAACAGAGTCCTAGCAACATTCAGCAGATGTCGGTGCTTCCTCTCAACAATGCCATTTTGTTGAGGGGTATGCACACATGAGGTCTGATGTATAACACCATTTTGGTTTAAAAACCTCTCCATTTTCTGATTTACAAACTCAGTTCCATTATCACTACGGAACATTTTTATATTTTTACCAAACTGTGTCTTAACCAAATTATAAAAACTTTCCACACAGTTACCAACTTCCCCTTTGTCTTTTAACAAATAAACCCAAACAGCCCTGCTGTAATCATCAACTATAGTTAAAAAATATTTAAAACCTTCAACACTAGTGACCCGGTAGGGACCCCAAACATCAAGATGTACCAGATCACCTACAGATACAGATTTATGATTGCTCAAAGGGAAAGGTTCTCTGTGTTGTTTTGATTTGTGACATACTTCACACAAAGAGGTTGACTCAAAATTGTTTAACCTTAACTCAGTTTTAAGAATTTTAATGACCTGATCTGCTGGATGCCCTAGTCTAACATGCCAAAGATCAGACAAAGACCCAGAATTAAAGCACACCTTAGCACAGAAAGGCACATCACCATACAAGTACAAACCATCCACCTGTTTACCAGTCACCACTATCTGGTTGGTGGACAAATCCTGAAGATAGCATTTGTGCTCATCAAATACAGATCTAAGTTTGTTGTCTCTGGCTAACTTATGAACAGAGATGAGATTAACAAAATAGTCTGGGACAACAAACACATCTTGTAAGATTACACTTTCAGAAAGTTTTAAATTCCCAATCTGTGTTACAGTTGCAAAAGTACCATTAGGATGTTTAATTTTTATACCAAATTCTGAAACATTCACTGAATTCAAAAGTCCTTTGTTGGAAATCACCATATGTTGGTTTGCCCCAGAATCAATTACCCATCCTGCTCTATCAGTGCCAGAAGCAAAGGAGTAAACACAATTATTTATCAAGTTACAACTACCTCCTACATGACTGTTTTGTGACACACCAGATCCAGAAGATTTTTCATCAAGCAGTTTTAGGAGTCTAGCAACTTGTTCAGAACTTAAACCACTAGTGGTAGAAGATCCAGAAAGACCTGTGTTGGACAAATTCTCAGCCAAGGAGTTATTTGACCCTCCTTGTCTGAATCCAGAACCACCAGTCCTATTCCCCCTCTGTTTATAACCAGGAGGGTATCCAATCAACTCATAGCATTTATCAACCAGATGACCAATCTTGTTACAATTAGTACACTTAAGATTAGTATTAGGACCCCTATTGGGTCTTCTAGTGGTTTCAGAAAAAGGACCAGTTCTAGACACAAAACCAACAGCCTGCCCTTTAGAACCATTGTTGCCAACCCTGTGAGATTCTTCCCGTGAAATAGTGGAAAAAGCAGTTTTAAGAGAGGGAAGAGGATCACGGGTTAGCAAATTAGTTCTAACAGGTATATACACATCATCCAGACCCATCAGAAACTGCATCAGCTTGATTGAAGAACTAAATTCATTATATTTCTTAGAAGCATCACAAGAACAAGAAGGCAATTTAACCATGTTATCAAATTGTTTCCACATTGTGTTTAGCCTATTAAAATACTCAGACACAGATGAGCCACTCTGAGTAGCAGAGTTAATTTTTTGATACAAATTAAAAATAACAGACCCATCAATCTTGTCATAAGTTTCCTTGAGATCATCCCAAACTTCTGAGGCAAGTTTAGAATACACTTGCCCCACATACAACTCTTCACAAACAGAATTCAGAATCCAAGACAACACAACAGAGTTACATCTCTCCCACTGATTAGCCAACACTACATCATCAGTTGGTTTTACACAGGTGCCATCAAGAAAACCAGTTTTATTTTTCACTTTTAAAGCCAACTCAAGGGCACTAGCCCAAACAGTATAGTTTTCTGTCCCTTTAAGTTTGAAACTAATCAGTGTGAGAGTGCTAGAATCACTAGCATGAAGATACAGGGGATCACTAGCCTCAATCTTGCTAACAAGTGTAGCAGAAGATGAGACATCCCCAGTACCATCAGCCATCCTAATGATCTTCACGTTTCAAGAACCAATAACAGATTCACAAAAAAACAGCAGACAGAATAGCACACAATCACAAGATAACAAATCACTTAACAAAAACACCTAACAGAGACAGGTATTCAAACACAAAAAAATATCAACACAAAACAGATAAGAAGGAGCGATCTCACCCTGTGCGCCTGAGTTGAATGACCTTCACTTAGGGTCAAACAAACTCAGGCAGACGGAGCCAGCAACGACTGAACAGCACCTCCAAGCCTCCCCAACCTTCACTTAGGGTTGGGGTCTCGAAATCCAGCCCTCGCTTCAACAAGACAGCTCCAGTAACAAAATCGCACACCAAAGACCTCTCTGAACGAGATCTGAAACACCGATCCACGAGTTCCCAACCAGAAACCCTAGATCTAATGAGTGACAAACAGCGGAAAATCACCAGAATCAAGAACAGAGTTGATCGTGATGATCAACAGAACACAAACCCCCAAATCACAGCAAACTAGGGTTTGACGAAACACAAACACAGACAAATCTAGAACTCAACGAAGATCTCACACCAAGAACAATCGAGAGATTAGATCGGAACCAACTACGGCTCTGATACCATGTGAAGTTTTGACAAACTAAACATGAATACCAGAGAAGAAATCTCGGAAACAACGGATACAGAAAAACGAATAAAACTCAACAATCGATCTGGAAAATACATCAGAAAGAAGATGATACAACAGACTACAAGATCATCGCTGTGATGATCTTGAACTACACAAAAAGAGAAACGAGTCTGAATGACTTTCACCACCAAACCCTAGCAGAAACTAGTCGACGAGTTTGAGAGTGAACGGCAAATGTGAATGACTCCAATCTATCTAACCCTAGCAACTTAGCACCTTTAAATACGCCATCCAGCAACCGGTAAACACCCGGGTCTTGACCCGAACATACACAGCAAGCCCACTAGCCAAAGCCCACTTCTTGCAACCAACACTTGACAGCAACAGCTCGGCCCAAATCACATGTAACACATAAAAGAAATAAAACCAACTTAGAAGTTATATAAGATGTTTGAATTAA
>JBCNJP010000020.1:9482729-9554205 GCA_039602395.1 Deinandra increscens subsp. villosa
AGTACAAAATATAAAATGTAACATTTTAACAGAACATAAATAAATGTTAGTTGCTATTCAGGGTCAGATTGTTTTTCTAACAATCAAACTGTATGTTGCATTTTCAAATATACAAGTAGAGACATGGGCTTTAAATATTGTTTTTTATAAAGATGGTAAAGTCACTAATACCATATTATGAATTATAACTTTAGCTTTTTATTTAATGTAATGTAATACGTTATTCCGATAATAAGAAGAGTATGAATAAATTATCAACTATATATATATTTAATTATTCAACTCGTATAACATACGAGTTCTATCCTAGTCTATCACTAAATACAATTAACAAAATCATCTATAAATCCATGTGTTGAATCAAATCAAAAGAACAACACCAAAGAAGATTGAAATCAATGTAATCGCAAATGTTTGTTGATTAATCTCAACAAATTACATGAATTATTAACAGAGAATTAAACAATATGAATACCGAAAGGAATGAACCTAATCCAGCCTAACAACTCTTTAACAACCAATTTATAGTTGATTCACGATTAAGTCCCATATTTGCATATTAAGTCCCTTAAAGACAAAGAACGACATAACAATCCCTCAACTTTCCAACAACTTGGATTCTTGACTTTATTACTACTCCAACAATCTCTACCTTAGAAATAAGTCGACCAATGTTGAACTTCTCCATAAAGAAATCAAATTTAGGACCAGGTAAGAATTTTGTGAACATGTATATATGTTGCATTCTCAATGGTATCAACCTCCATAACTTTAACTTGTTTAGAGCTAATCACCTCCCTAATCCAATTAATGTATCCTCACACAAATAAGTTTGGTTCTCTCATGATAGACTTGATTCGTTAACAACATGACTGCACCTTGGTTATCGCATAGGGCCATTGTACCATCTAACTACAATCCAAGCTCTTGAAAAACCTTTCAATGAAATTGCTTCCATCATAGCTTCAGTAAGGGCTTCATATTCTGTCTCAGTAGTGGATAAAGCCATCATAAGTACCAGATAACATAAACATTAAACTTTTAATGACATTAGCTTTGCCATTTTCAAGACTCACAACATAACTATCACTTTCAAATGCACCTAGTGAAATCACGTTCTTAAATAATTCAGGGATATACCTCACATCTTTGAGATCAACTTCTATACCATTTTCCGTCTTTAATCAAACAGTATCAAGACCTTCAATATGACAAGGTCTATCATCTCCCAGCCTAACTGTACCAAGATATTCATTCTTTAAGTCTTTGAAGAAGCCTTTATTAGGTGACATGTGGTAGGAACACCCTAAATCCATAATCCAACTATCTGATACACATTTTGATCAAGTCACCATCAAAACCTTAGTACTTTCATACCCTTCTGTTGAGCCATCAGGTGAAGAATTAGCCACATTCTTTGATTAATTTTTTCCATCATACTTCTTCATCCCTCTTTCGGGGCATTCTCTTTTGAGATGCTTCTCTAATCCACATATAAAATACTTTTGTTTGAATCTTGATTTATACATTGAAGACCCCTTAAACATAGAAGTCCTACCTCTAATCTTCCTCTCACAAACAAGCCATAAGCACCATCATCTTAGACATCTAATTTTTTTCTTTAACTCATTTGAGTCCAAAGCAGCAAGAACTTCCTCTATTGAGACTATATCTCGATCATACATCAAGGTCTTAACAAAAGTCCAATATAAATTAAGCAAATAAGTTAGGAAAAGTATTACCTAATCTTCATCATCTATGACTACTTCAATATTTTCCAAATCAAGTACAAATTTATTGAAGTCATATGTATGATCTTCAAGTGATTTACTTGATGACATATGGGATGTGTACGATCTCTTCTTCAAATAGAGATGATTGGGCAATGATTTTATCATATACAGGCTCTCTAATTTCGTCCATACTACGGCAGCTGTGTTCTCTTTTGACACTTCGCAAAGCACCCGATCACCCAAGCTCAATATAATGACGTTATGCGCCTTTTTAAGAACGTACTTCTTCTTCTTATCACTAAGTCCTTCAGGAAATTTTGCTTCATCAAGAAAAGAATCAACTACACCTTGATGCAAAAAAGAGCTTTCATCTTGACATGCCAGAGATCAAAATCATTCTTGCCATTGAACTTCTCGATCTCAAATTTCATTGATACCATCTTCAACTTCTTGATCCTTCTTTAAATTCGAGCCGTAAATGTGCCTCTGATACCACTTCTGGAATCAAATCAGAAGAACAACGCCAAAGAAAATTAATCCAGCCTAACAACTCTTTAACAACCAATTCACAGCTGATTCACGATTAAGTCCCATATTTGCATATTAAGTCCCTCAAAGTCAAAGAATTACAAAAGATTCCCTCAACTTTCCAACAACTTGCATGGTCTACTTTATTACTGCCCCAACACCATATGGTATTGCTAAATCGTTAAGAAAATACAATAAAAAAAACTCCAAACTCTATATAAACCTCTTTTTAGCATTTTTGTCCTTGTAGGCTGTAACAATGCTTTGGATTATGGTTTTTGAGAGTTTTAGTTTTTGTCCTTTTTCGGCTTTTGCCTTTCTTATATAGGTAAGATTTGTTTTACATGGATGGGAACAAGACCTGTGGTACATGTGTCTGAACCCGCTATGATACGAGAGGTCTTGGCTAATTATAACAAATATCAAAAGCCAAGGGGAGGTAATCCATTAACAAAGTTGATAGCTAGAGGATTATTAGATGTTGAGGGTGATCAATGGGTTAAACATAGAAAAATCATCACTCCAGCATTCCACATGGAGAAACTCAAGGTTTCACGCCATTTTTTTTATTATTAATCATTCATGTGTCCTTAAACTAATTACGCATTGTTCATACCTCTTTTTGCAGCATATGGTACCGGCATTTTATGTAAGTTGCAGTGAGATGATTAACGAATGGGAGAAAATTTTAGCCCAAGAAAGTTCAAGTGAAGTGGATGTGTGGCCTTATCTAAAAAGGTTTTCAAGTGATGTAATTTCACGTACTGCATTTGGTAGTAGTTTTGAGGAAGGAAGGAAGATATTTGAACTTCAAATAGAACTAGCACAACTAGTTGTGAAGGCTGTAAATTCAGTTTACATTCCAGGATCAAGGTGAGTTAGTTTTCAAATTTTGATTTCAAACTCATTGCTATTGGATGCTTAAATTGGTAATATTACAAAAATCCTGTGATTTTTCCTCATATTTTATAAATATCCCCCTTCCATGTTACAAGTAGGATATTGTTTATTACAAGATTGCTACTATATATATGATCTTGTAGATTTTTGCCCACAAAAAGCAATAAGCGGATGAAAGAGATTGATCAGCAAGTAATTGGCTCAATAAAGAGCATAATTGATAAAAGAGTTGTTGCGATGAAAGCTGGAGAGGCTAGCAGTGATGATCTTTTGGGCATACTTTTGGATTCCAATTACAAAGAAATTAAACAGCATGGGAGTATCGATTTCGGATTAAGCACTGAAGATGTCATCGAAGAATGTAAACTTTTCTACTTCTCAGGGCAAGAGACCACAGGAAATATGCTTGTTTGGACTATGATTTTATTAGGTCAACACTTGGAATGGCAAACGCGTGCTAGAGAGGAAGTTGTGCATGTTTTTGGAGATAAAGAACCAGATATTGATGGTTTGAGTCATCTAAAAGTTGTAAGTTTCACTTGTGACACACACACGCATACACGCACACACACACACACACACATATATATATATATATATAGTGAAAAGTTCATTGTAGACACCCCCATAAGTGTAGACAGGTAGACACCTTTTTTCACCATTAGATCTCTTGATCTAATGGTTATGATTAATTTCTTTTTTCTTTTTTTCTTCTTTTTCTCATTGTTCAGAAAATTTCACATGTGAAAACACATGTGAAATAAAGTAAATTCACATGTGAAATAGGGTGTCTACCTGTCTACACTTATGAGGGTGTCTACAATGAACCTCACCCTATATATATATATATATATATATATATATATATATATATATATATATATAGGGTGAGGTTCATTGTAGACACTTTCGCATGTGAAATAGCTCTTTTTCACATGTGAAAGTTTCTAATTAATGAGAAAAAAAGAAAAAAAGAAAAAAGAAAATTAATCACAACCATTAGATCAAGAGATCTAATGGTGAAAAATGATATCTACCTGTCTACACTTATGGGGGTGTCTACAATGAACTTTTCACTATATATATATATATATATATATATATATATATATATATATATATATATATATTGGTAACTTTTAAATAAATATTGGTAGGATTAATGTGATTGGGGGAGCCTTACTCCCTCTCCCTGAGGTGGAGGTTGGACTCGTCTTTATCACTCTTATACACACCTTACAAGTAAGACTATATTGTGTATGTTTATTTACGAATTCTTATTTCTTGTGTATCACAATGTCTAATTTTGCAGATGAGCACCATCTTTAACGAGGTTCTTAGACTATATCCACCGGCTGTATTACTTAGGCGACAAATATATGATGAAACCATATTAGGTAATTTAACCATACCAGCAGGAACACTTATCCAAATGAACGTATTGATTTCACATCACGACAAAGATACATGGGGTGAAGATGCGAACGAGTTTAATCCTGAAAGATTTTCTACTGGTGTTTCAAAGGTTGCTAATGGGCAAGTTGTATACCTCCCATTTGGTGGCGGCCCGCGTATATGCATTGGACAAAATTTTGCTTTATTAGAAGCAAAAATGGCTCTTGCAATGATTTTACAACGATTCTCATTTGAGCTATCTCCTTCGTACTCACATGCTCCTCACGCTATAGCTACTCTGCAACCTCAGTTTGGTGCTCACTTGAGTCTGCACAAACTTTAGGAGATCACACGTTGTGTTATTCATGTTTTAGTTTAATATATGATATGCATTGTGTTATATATGTCGCATAAATTTAAAAGGATCTATTGTCAATACTTTGATCACTGCTTTCGCATATTTGCTCATTGCTTTGGAATAGCAGTATCGGTGTTGCAGCAAAAGGATCTATTGTTAATACTTTGGTCACTGCTTTCGCATATTTGCTCACTGCTTTGGAATAGCAGTATCGGTGTTGCAGTTGCCTGATGGCTCTATTTGTTCAAAACTAGTGTTTTTAACGAAATTAACCATAAAGGTCGTTAGGTTTTTGCGAAATGTTTGATGGTTCTGCAAAATATATGAGACATCTAGCATATGAGTTTTGTGAAATGTTTAAAACATTTCGCAAACAACTGTTTCGGTCTTCGGTTTTAAATCCGATTAAATGCCATTGAATATGTTAAATGGTGTTTAATTCCTTGTTCTAATACCGTTAGATGTTACGTAAGACTAAATATAAATAGTATACTATCACCAACATTTCAAGCCCCCAGAAATCACATGAACTCTCATGCTCTCTGCGACGCTTTCGCATATTTGCTCACTACTTTAGAATAGCAGCTCAGTTCCAGTGTTTAAGGTCTTTCCAGCCTATTAGCATTTAAAGGTATAGTACTGGTTTGGTTTACTCTAGGAGTACTACCCTTTGGCTCTTGTACCCTGGAAACAAACGGGTCTTAATAGAACACAAGCCTCAGCCAACCTTTTTTCCTCTAAACTATCTTTCTAAATTTTCTTTAAAACCAAGTTTTGTGAAATCTCTATTATAAGGATCTTAACGTGTAACCTGCTGCGAGAACTCAAATGAAACATTGCGTTTCGACCTTTTGTGGTTGAATTCTAAATTCATTTCTACGAAAAGTCAGTTTGAGAAATTTACTAAATTTTGTGAAATATTCATCGCTTGCGAAATGTTACTTTATTCTTAAATGAAATTTCGTTCTCTCTTATCTTGTGTTCATTTCGTTACTATCTTGTTATTTCATTTCTGTATTTCAATTATGTTCTTGAATTGTATTTAGTTCATTTCAAGTAATAATCCTTTGTAATTTGTCTATTATAACGTTCGTATTGTAATAGCATAGGTGAAAATTCAAGTGTTTCTTTTGTTTAAATTCTTATTTTACGTGAACGGTTCCTACAACTAGATCCAAAGTGAGATCGGGTTTCAAGCAGATAATTCAAAGAAACTTACTAGAACAGGTCCACCATAATTGAATGGATTGGCTACAAAGTGAGGTCGGGTTTTAAGCAAATAATTCAATGAAACTTATTAAAACAGGTCCACTAGTATATAATTTTAAGGATTTGCTCTATAACGAGGTCGGCTATCAAGCAAATAACTAAAAATTTCTTTTTTTTTTATTGAAATAGGTCTGTCAATTGTTTTTTAAAGGGCTAAAAACGACAATCATAAAAAAAAGAGAAAATATCCAAAGGGTTCAGATCGCCAATGTAGATCATCACAACCATGATATGTAGATCATCACAACCATGAAGACACAGATCTGAGGCAATTGGGGATGAGATGAAAGCACGATTGTGATTAGGGGTGAAGCTTGAGCCGAAATGGGGATAGGGCCGGATTAATTAAAGACGGACATGGCCGGACTAAGTATATAAAAAAATTTCGGACCGAACGACTATAAATTTACACTACGGAGCGAAAAAACAGATCGGGCCGGGGCCCGATCTGGCCCCTTAAAAGCTTCCCCCTTGATTGTGATAAACAATGCGCATACGCCTTGCCGTGGCTAACACCTCAGAGAGAGATCTAGATCATCATAGCCCCAAATAACCTACACAGATAGCAACTGCCCAAAACCTCAGAGGCAGATCTGGATCATCACAACCCAAAATACAGGAATAGAAAGCAGCCCACAGCGGCACGTCGAAACTTAAACCCACGGTGACAACAAAAGCCATAGAAGACAGGTGTACAACTCATGTAAACGTGTAAGCCCAATAGCCAATCTCGAAAGGAACAGTAACTTCCCTCTCATAAACGCACGAGTGAATCGCAATATAAAGCACACCAACGATTTCATACGGTCAAGAATTCGAAGGCCACCAAGTCAGGGGTCTCTAAAAGTTCCAAAAAGTTAAACCTTAGCCATAAAGCACAGTTGTACAGCCCCACATACACGTGTAAGCACAATAAACAATTTCAAAAGGGCCAATACATTTCCTCTCACGAATTGTAATAATGTAAATATTGTTTCGGTTTATCATTTGCGTTGTTCAAAAAACCTAAAATAGAGTGCACAAAACTGAAATAATCGACTCGTAATTGAAAATTTATGTGTTTATAAAACATAAATAACTGACTTGTAACAACAATAATCGATAGCCAAACCGAAGTAACCCGACCCAACCAAAATTCGACAATTTAGTTTTATATTTCTTTAAACACTAAACTATTTATTCAGTTTCGGTTCTGCATATACCCGTCCACAAAAAAGAGTACAAACCCGTAAAAATCAAAACAAACGGCATTTTTGTTTATTCATCTATTCATTGTCAAGGTTTTAATATTAATCTCCATCAATCAAAAAACTTTATGTTTTATCATTGGGCTAAAACCCCAATGAGAGAGAATATCCTCGTGACAATGATATATTTGTGATGAATATCGTGTCATATTTTTCGGTCTAAATGTAATATTTAGAGCCTAAATGACAAAACTAAAAGAAATTCAACCGAATCAAACTCTTCATGAAAATCGAAAAAACAAATTCCTATATCTGATTCTAAAACACTAAATTCAATAATACATATCCACGCTCTAAAATGGGTTAGATACAATTAACAATTAAAGTTAAAAGGTGTTACTTCTCATAAAAACAATTAGAGTTAAAATGTGTTGCTCCTCTTAAAACTAAGGGGCTGTTTGGTTGAATCTGTTTCATTAGGTGCTGAATGAGAAAGTGTCTGGATTAATAAGAGATTCTGAACCAGTAAGTAATGAAGCTGTTAAGGAACTGTTTGGTTGGATCTCTGAATGAGATGTCTGATTATAATTTTTTTTTCATTTAACTTGTCCCACATTGGTGTGGGAACAACAGAATTGTTAGTTTATATATGCAATCATTTATGACTTATTAAGTTCTAATGTTATGTTTTACTCCGGCATCTACCCGCGCGCAGGGGGGGTGCAAATTTGGTTGAAATCTCATGAATTCAATGCGGTGCCCGCGCGAGCAAACCTGCAACGACCCTGGTCGACTTGGTTTCGTTCGTCTAGGGAACAACAGCAGCCTCGTCTCGTGTCCCAGCAGCAGCAGCACATGATCCAGACGTTTTCTGGTTCGTTCAGCCACTTTCAATCGCCTGGATCGGTCAGGCGAAGATCACTTTTTCGGTCAGATCTTTTTCCCTCCAGACGACGAACCAAACACCTCTGAACCAGCGCTTTCTCTGAATCGGTCAGATCCAGATGCTGGTTCAGACCAACCAAACAGCCCCTAAGTGTTCGAGTACTCGAGTTTGATTCAGAGAAAACATATCAATACTCTAGATAGGGTTAGATCCAATTAACAATTAAAGTTTTACCCATCTTAAAATTAAGCTTCTGAGAGCATTCATAGCTTATTCCCTATAAATCTCTAAGTATAGTCCATAAGCGTTTGAGAGCATTCACATCTCATTCCCTATAAAATCAATGAGTATAGTATCCAAAATTTGAGGTGTGGTTGTGAGAAAAATAGAGAAAAAAAGTTACTATGCGTCCCTATATTTAAGGAAACACCGTAGACTCTTATATTTTTTTTTTAAAGTGAGTATGAGTGAAACATAGATAAAAGGTAATG
This sequence comes from Deinandra increscens subsp. villosa, assembly GCA_039602395.1. Taxonomy (NCBI): domain Eukaryota; kingdom Viridiplantae; phylum Streptophyta; class Magnoliopsida; order Asterales; family Asteraceae; genus Deinandra; species Deinandra increscens. Next base: position 9,491,477 of record JBCNJP010000020.1, read on the forward strand.
ATAAAGGTATAAAAATATGTTTTAATTGAAAAAAAAATATATTGTTATTTAGTTAAACTATAGCATTCACAGCCCACATCCATAATATTGTGAGGTAAAACCATAAGATTTGGGGTTTAGTTGTAATTGGTTGTGAGTAAAGAGATATAAAAAGTTACTGTTCACCCCTATATTTAATGAAAAAACTGATGATTCCTTAAAATTTGACGTTTTGTGTGATTGAAAGCTAGAAAAAGATAATGATGAGGGTATAAAAATTATTATTTAATTATGATTGTAAGTAAAATATATAAAAAAAATATAATAAAAGTATAATTATAAGGATAGGAATGGAGATCGACTTTGAATTTGAATGCTCTCAGATTTAATGATAGATAATGAGTTCTAGAGTCATGTGGTGTATGGTACAAGACAACTTATAAAAAACAATAATATGGCGGTTGACTCAATGCCCACATAGCCCCAGGCCCCATTTTTAGACGCCCCCAAACATCATTCTCTTTCTTATCATCACTAGCTTCAAAACATCAAAAACCATGGAGATAACTACACTTTCATGTGTTCTTGGAGTTGTAGCAATTTTCTTGTTTTACACATGGAGGATATCAAATTGGTTGTGGTTCAAACCAAAGAAGATGGAGAGGTTTTTAAGAGATCAAGGACTCAAAGGCACCCCTTATAGATTCATGTATGGAGATCTGAAAGAGATGATGCAGACGATGATCGAAGCCAGGTCTAAACCCATGAATCTAAATCACGATATCGCTCCTCGAGTCTCGCCGTTCTTCCACAAAACCCTCAACTCTCTAGGTATGTATGTGACTTTGATTCATTTTCTTGTTTTTGTTGGAAGTTTAGATGTCATGTTTATAGATTGGGTCTTGATTAATTTATCTTGGAATTGGTATTTGATATCATTTGATAGAATTTTGATGTGTATATGTAACGGCATAACAAGTAAAAGTGAAAAACTTACAATTAAAGTTCACTTGTAAGTAGGCCCGGCGAAACTAACCCACATATTTTTATTTTGGGTCATAATTAAAACAATGTTATCACTCACGATGAAACAGTACTAAGACCTTCACGATGACAAGGTCTATCTTCCAGCCTAAGAGCATTCATAGCCCATTTCTTATAATGGTTGTGAGGGTAAACTTTAAAATTTAAGGTGTAGTTATGAGTGGTTGTGAGTAGAGGAGAGATAAATATTTAAGGAAAAATTTAGGGAATCCCTATATTTGAGGAAAAAATTTAGGGAATCCCTCTATTTGAGGAAAAATCCGGTGAATCTTTAAATTTTTGAGGTTTGAAGAGTGAGAAAATGTAATGATAAATGTATAAAAAAGTATTATTTAATTGTGATTGTGAGTGGAAGAGAGAGAAAAGGTAATAATAAATATATAAATTATAGGGATAAGAATAGGGAATGGGCTGTGATGCTCTAACTATACCAAGATATTCGTTGTTTTAGTCTTTGAAGAAGCCTTTGTTAGGTGACGTGTGGTAGGAACACTCTACATCCATAATCCAACTATCTCCCTTAGCACTTTCGTACCTATCTGTTGAGCATCAGGTGAAGAGTTAGCCACATTCTTTGATGTTTTTCACATCATATTTCTTCTTCCCTCTTTCAGGACATTCTTTTTTGAGATGCTTCTCTGATCCACATACAAAATAATTTTGTTTGAATCTTGATTTAGACCTTAATGACCCCTTAAACTTAGAAGACCTACCTCTGATCTTCGTCTCATAAGCAAGCCATCACCACCATCATCTTGTATATCTGATCTTTTCTTTAACTCTTTTGAGTTCAAAGCAACAAGAACTTCCTCCATTGAGAGTGTATCTCGATCATTTATCAAGGTCTCAACAAAATTCTCATATAATTAGGCAAAGAGGTCAAGAAAAGTATTACCTGATCTTCATCTTCTATGACTACTTAAATAATTTATAAATCAAGTACAAGTTTATTGAAGTCATTCCTATGATCTTCAATTGATTTACCTGATGACATATGGAATATGTACAATCTCTTATTCAAATAGAGATGATTGGTCGAAATAGAGATGATTGGTCAATGATTTCGTTATATAGAGACTCTCTAATTTTGTACATACTCCGACTGTTGAATTCTCTTTTGACACTTTGCGAAGCACCTAATCATCCAAGCTCAGTATAATGGCATTATGCGCCTTCTCAAGAATGTCCTTCTTTCTCCTTATCACTAAGTCCTTAGGATATTTTGCTTCACCTAGAAGAGAATCAACTACACCCTGATGCACCAAAATGGCTTCTATCTTGAGACACCAGAGATCAAAATCATTCTTTTCTGTGAACTTCTCGATCTCAAATTTCGTTGACACCATCATAAATTTACAATTATACACCAACTGAACCGACCCTTCTTTGAACTTAAGTCGTAATCGTGCCTCTAATACCACTTGTTGAATCAAATCAGAAGAACAACACCGAAGAGATTGAAATCAATGTAATCGAAAAACGTTTATTGATTAATCTCAACAGATTATATGAATTATTGAAAGAGAATTGAACAAGATGAATACTGAAAAGGAATGAACCAACTAATTCAGCCTACCAACTCTTTAATAACCAATTTACTGCTAATTCTCGACTAAGTCCCATATTTGCATATTAAGTCCCTCAAAGTAAAAAATGATCAAAAAGTCCCTCAACTTTTCAACAACTTGCATGGTTTACTTTATTACTACGCCAACACCATGTGATATTGTTAAATCGTTAAGAAGATACAAAAAGAAAACTCTAAACTCTATATAAACCTCTTTTTAGCATTTTTTTCGCTCGTAGAAATGCTTTGGACTATGATTGTTGAGAGTTTGAGGTTTTATCTTTTTTTTTCCTTGTCTTTCTTACATAGGTAAGAGTTGTTTTACATGGATGGGAACAAGACCTGTGGTGCATGTGTCTGAACCCGCTATGATACGAGAGGTCTTGGTTAATTATAACAAATATCAAAAACCAAGGGGAGGTAATCCATTAACAAAGTTGCTAGCTAGAGGACTAGCAGATGCTGAGGGTGATCAATGGGTTAAACATAGAAAAATCATCACTCCTGCATTCCACATGGAGAAACTCAAGGTTTCACGCCATTTTTTTTGCGTAATTAGTCATTCATGTGTCCTTAAACTAATTATGCCTATTCATAACTCTTTTTCCAGCATATGGTACCTGCATTTTATGTAAGTTGTAGTGAGATGATTAACAAATGGGAGGAAATATTAGCCCAAGAAAGTTCATGTGAAGTGGATGTGTGGCCGTTCCTAAAAACGTTTTCAAGTGATGTAATTTCGCGTACTGCATTTGGTAGTAGTTTTGAGGAAGGAAGGAAGATATTTGAACTTCAAATAGAACTAGCACAACTAGTTATGAAGGCTGCAAATTCAGTTTACATTCCGGGATCAAGGTGAGTTGACTTTCAGACTCATTACTATTGGATGCTTAAATTGGTGATATCACAAAACTCATATGAAGTTCTCCTTATATTTTGTAAATATCCCATTTCCATGTTACAAGTAGGATATTGTTTATTACAAGATTACTACTCTAATGTATATAATCTTGTAGATTTTTGCCCACAAAACGCAATAAGAGGATGAAAGAGATTGATCAGCAAGTAAAGGACTCAATAAAGAGCATAATAGATAAACGAGTTGTTGCGATGAAAGCTGGGGACGCTAGCAGTGATGATCTTTTGGGCATACTTTTGGATTCCAATTACAAAGAAATTAAACAACATGGAAGTAGCAATTTCGGATTAAGCATTGAAGACGTCATTGAAGAATGCAAGCTTTTCTACTTCGCAGGGCAAGAGACCACAGGAAATATGCTTGTTTGGACTATGATTTTATTAGGTCAACACTTGGAATGGCAGACGCGTGCTAGAGAGGAAGTTCTACTTGTTTTTGGAGATAAAGAACCAGATATTGATGGCTTGAGTCATCTAAAAGTTGTAAGTTTCACTTATGACTTTTAAATATATATAATATGAAAACTCACTTCAGTTGTGAAAACCCAGAGACTCGTATGTTTTTTTGGAAAAAAAATACAAAAAATTATTAAATTGTTATGTATTTCGACATAGGATCCGAAAAATGATTTAGATCCAACAGTTAGTTTTTTTTTAAATCCAAAAAAATATCCGTTTTGGGAAAAGATACATATGTAATAAAAATATTTACATATGAAACAAAAAAAGTGTTACATATATAAAAAAAAGTTAAAAAAAAAATAAATTGAATTTAGAATCCATCCCAAAAATAAATGGGTTTTGTTCGAAAATACATATGTAAATCAGGGTTTTCAGGATTTTCTCAACTCAAGTGGGTTTTCACTATATCCATGTAAAAACCACATCTTATTGCGAAAACTAAAAAACCAATACTAAAACCTTTATAACTCATTCATACGTTAATATTTCAAAAATAAATTAAACCAATAATCTTAAAATTATATTATCTTTAATTTAATTTTGGAAAAAAATAACTTTTTGTGGTTTTTTAATACTACGCATGTGTAGTACAAATGATAATGTTGCATATGTTTAGTATAATTAATAGTTATATTGCATATGTGTAGTATACATTAATATTTAAAAAAAAATTGCACCATAAATCTTATAATTCTGAAAAAAATAACGTTTTATCATTTTTTTTAAAAACTATGCTACACATGTGTAGTATAACTATTAGTTATACTGCATATGTGACATTATTATTCGTATTATAAATGTTTTAGTGTTTTTTGTGTTCTTAACATAAGGATATTTTTTTTCATGATTATTCCTCTTGTATAGTATTAATGAGAATGTTACACATGTGTAGTATAGTTAATACTTATATTGCATATGTGTAGTATTAAAAGAAACGATACATTAATCTCATTGACTTTTAAATAGATAGTGATAGGATCAATGTGATTGGGACGAGCCTTACTCTCTCTCCGCGAGGTAGATGTAGGGCTTGCCTTTATTACTCATATACATACCTTACCAAGAGCAGAGCTATATTATAAAATGAGACTATACTGTGTATGTTTGTATACGAGATCTTATTTTTTGTGTATCACAATATCTCATTTTGCAGATGAGCACCATCTTTAATGAGGTCCTTAGATTATATTCACCGGCCGCATTACTTAGACGATTGATATATGATGAAACCAAATTAGGTAATTTAACCATACCGGCAGGAGCACTTATCCAAATAAACGTATTGATTTCGCATCACGACAAAGATACATGGGGTGAAGATGCGAACGAGTTTAAGCCTGAAAGATTTGCAGCTGGTGTTTCAAATGTTGCCAAGGGACAAGTTGCGTACCTCCCATTTGGCGGTGGCCCGCGTATATGCATTGGACAGAATTTTGCTTTATTAGAAGCAAAAATGGCTCTTGCAATGATTTTACAACGATTCTCTTTTGAGCTATCTCCTTCGTACTCACATGCTCCTCACGCTATACCTACTCTACAACCTCAGTTTGGCGCTCACTTGAGTCTACACAAACTTTAGGAGATGCTTAACATATGATATACGTTGTGTTATGAGCACTTTGGTTTATATATGATATGCATTGTGTTATGTAAGTCAAATAAAATTAAAAGGATCTATTGTTAATATTTTCATCTATCAAAGCTAAAAATACTTTTAAGGATGGATAATGAGAAGTTAGCATGGCTTAAAAAGTTTTTTAAAACTATAAGCAGTGGCGGAACCAGAACTTTTTAACAAGAGGGTCAATAAAAAAAATTATATTTACAAGTATACATTGAATATTTTTAATCGATATAAAAAAAATCCGACTTGTTAATTTTAAATGATATTGAAAAACTTAGTTAATAGTACTTTTTATTCAAAGTATCTTAAGAATAAAAACATTTATATGATTAAAAATGTTTCTCGACTAGTGAACAAGAACTTACGTGTTGCGAGGATGACATTAAAATGCTTAAGTGCGTAGAGAAAGATATCGAAAGCTGAAAAGAAACACATTGGAATTGTATATTCAGATACAAGAAAAATTCACATTGTTATAAAAATAAGCGTTATGAAACACAATATTTATAAAGAATGGTTTTAAATAAATATTTAATTAAGATAAAACTTAATAGAAAATCAAATAAACTAATAAACCAAAATTAAATAAATTCATAAAGAAAAAAGTAATCTTGAAAAATCCAAAAAGTTTTATACGAAATTAAATAAAAACATTAAAATTAAACTTGATTAAAAAAATACAAAAACTTAAAATTTTGTGAATTGATAAAAAGAAAAAAAAAGTTGAGAAAAATTACAAATATATCACTAGCCTCATGCCCTCATAGAGTCAAATGCCAGTATTTTTTCCCATACTTCTTTAGAGTTACTTTCCACTAATTTTTTTTAAAAGGGTCAATTAGAATTAGTGGGTCCCTCTTCTTCATCTCCAAAAACCAGTACCACATATCATCTTCCTCGGATAGCAATCGGAAAAATTCCGACGACTACATATTTTTCCTCTTTTCTTTTCGTTTCTTTTCGTATACACTACTCTACATCTCCAAAACAATAATTTAAGAGGGTCAAATTATAAAAACACGACAACAAAGTTATAATACATATCATAGAAATTCTGGCGGCCGGAGGGTCAACCGACCCCCGGACCCTCCTGTATTTCCGCCTCTGTATAACTCTAAATTTTGTGGGTATAAGATACTAATCGTTGGTGAAAGTCAATGAGAAGACTAGCCATGAGTAACATGAGTAAAAGCAATACCGATTTATATAAGTTTTCACTTATAAACTGTTGTGAGGTTTTTGAAGGCGCTTAGCTCACATGCCTCACATGTGTCTATCGCACGTGGCTTTTCTGAAAGAATTGTTGGAGTATTTGCTTTGAATAAAGATCCGAGTCCTCAATCACGTTTGGGTTTGTTTATCATGTCCGGGTCTTTACTCTTTAGCCTTATAGGCTACGTTTTTCTATTGAGATTTCTAGCTTATTTCCGTTATTTCGTATCTTTTACCCGTCGATATATTTAAGTTTTTGATTATTAATGAAAGTTTTAGCATATACCAATTTCATTCTATTTTTTCCTACGACTCCAAATATTTTGACTTCTCGTTTTGAAAATACCTAGTGATGCAAACATTAGTTAACCACTTAACCCTAACCAATTGGATTTAATTTTTTCAAAGGCAAATTCCTAAGGGAGTTCATAAGCATGGCAAAACGGATAGGATCGAGTCAGCTAAGGATCAAAACGAGCCGGGTCAAACAGTTTGACTTATGAAGTGAGCCAGGTCAAACAGTTTGTCTTATGAAGTGTCATTAAGATCGGGTCAAAATGGATTGGCTTCGCAGTGAGGCCATGTTTCAAGCAAATAATTCAAAGGAACTTATTGGAACAGGTCCACCAATGTAATTGAATGGATTGGCTCCAAAGTGAGGTTGGATTTCAAGCAAATAATTCAAAAAAACTTAGGATGGTGGTGGAGGCTGTATAGAGACGAAGAAGTTGGTGGAGGCGGGAAAGAATTGGTAGTAGAGTTGGTGTGCCGACAATGATAGTGGTGACGGTACGGGTGCGTTCATAGGGGAGTTCTTAAAATGGCGATTGCCCTAACTTCTAGCTCCTTCAATATACGGATAACGCTCTGTTTTCAAATGTTTTTAAAGCCGTTGGTAAGCATTGTTAAATGTTTTAACGAACTGTCAAACGGGATGATTGTTGGGATTAAAATCCACATCAGCATGAATTCAGTTATATATGTTGTAGTGTACTTATGTATCTCATCAAGGGCATCTACCTACACCAAGAAAAAAAATCGGTATTTGATTACAAGCACATTGCTGGGCAATAATGCAACAAAACTGGATTCGACATCTATATTGAACCCCGGAAAGTGCATAAAACCTACAACAACAAAACGACTAACTGCTGATATAGGGTTCATTCTCTTGTGTTTGAACATCAAAATCATTCTTTGATAAGAAAACTGGTAAATAAGCGGCCAAAGCGATAGTATGTCCATCTGCAGACTGCACATATGCCTGTGGATAAAAGTCCTTTTTACCCTTGAACAGCACATGCTGATGTGGATGCCACATAGACTATTTTGGTTATCAGTATTGATCAGCGATGGAAAACTTACTTGATATGATGCATCAGCAATCAATGAATGTTTTCCTCATTCTCCATATCCTCAAGAATTACATATTTTGTAGGGACTTTATCGTCACTTTCTAGCATGTCATCTCCCCTTGTTATTTTGTTTTGGAGCTTTTGGTACCTGCAAGATGACACGAGTGTTTGATAACGATAATATAATGTAATTTTCATTTTTAGGAGAGTATTTGAATGACTTTAATTGAACATGCTGAATACGCGATCCAAGGTCTTGATTGTGATTTGTGACAAAAACAGTAGTAAAGAGTTTCCAGATCACTTACTTGTACCAGTTGAATAGACTCACACCAAACATAATTGTGACAAGACCAGCTCCTTTCAGCCATGTAAAATCATCATGAAAGTAAAATACCGCTACCTGATGATAAAAAATAAAAATTAGTGATAATAAGATAAGAAATTATATACGTCATAGCATCCTTAATGCCTGAGATTTTCTTGTAAAACTAGTTTGGTTTTCAAAACAAAATGTGCAAGTATCGTTGTTTGTTTTTGTTTGTAAGCGTATGGTAATTGTTGTCATTGACCACAGGTTCTCTCACTATTTAAAATATGTTGTTTTTACAGTTCATTTAAGATTTAATTTGGTTTTTGTTTGGCATTTGTTGTGTTCACATTTCAATTTTTGTTAAAGAATAAGTTCTATCCAATATAAAGTATTTTTTTAAACTTTTTGGTATGGTAATATCCAAAAAATATATATTATGTTAGATACAACTTGGTTTTTAGTAAGACTTGTATTAAAATGAAGACGAGCAAAAACTGAACACCGTGTGTTTAGATTATATTAAATATATCATAAACAACTATATTAAACCTAAATAAAAATTTTAGGATAAAAAGAAGAAAAAAAAATTAACAGGTAAAGAGAAAATCCTAGGTCAATGGCCCTCATTAGTCATTACCATACTTCTACATACAAAGAAAAGGTTACTAATATCTTTACAATTTGTTTTGAAAAATCACACTAATCTGCAAATGAAGTTAGATGATTAACATAGAAAACAAAATCTCAATCAAATAATAGGGTCAGTAGGGTCTGGAGGATGAGTAGGGTCTAAGGGGATGAGATGAAGGCAAACCTTACCCCCATCTCATGAGATAAATAGGCTACTCCCAAAGAGACACTCGATGAAAAAGAAAGCATTCTTTATATTTTTAAAAGCAAAAAAACATAAAATACAGAAGAATAAAACAAGTGGGGAAATATGAAAGAAATAAGTAAGAGAAGATAAAGGAACACACAAGCATATATTTATCAAGTCTAAAGGCACATTTATCACATACCCTACAAGACTAAAAGCAGCTTACTTCAACAAGCCAAGATACAAATCCCCTACAAAGACCATATCTGTACTTACCCCCCCCCCCCCCCCCCAACAAAAATCCCTATCCTTTATCATGCGCCTCCTAGGACTCGTATCATCGATCATGTCCTTGGAGAGGTGCACGTCTAACTAATCATGTCGAATCTTCTCTCACATCTTGGTTTGCCTCTGCTCCTTCTCCTCTCCACTATGAGCTATGAGGGTATCCACGCTCCTTGCAGGTGTTGTCATCCCGCACATGCCCGGACCATTTCAATCTACCCTCCCTAATTTTATCCGAGATGTGTGCTTCACCTAATCTATCCCTACAAACCTCATTCGTTATTCAGTCTAGCCTTGTGTGCCCACACATCCACCTTAGCATTCTCATCTCTGTTGTCTCCGGTGTAACGCTTGAGTCTTCGTGATTGGCCGCTCAAGCGCGGAAGTTGGAGACAGTTAGAGATGAGAATGCTAAGGTGGATGTGTGTACACATGAGGTTAGATTTTGGAATATGAGGAACACAAACACTTGAAAGAATCATTATGATTCACTTTTACAACATCGATATACAAGCATTTTTCAATCGTATTAATATCGATTCAGATGTCTTCCGTTTAGTTTTCCAGTTACATTTTCTGAAAGTTTGATATTTTTCCAAACTATTTAGTTAGTGTTCATGAATAAAAAGATGATGTCATACCAGTATTGTGACAGCTTCCTTCACAACTCCAGCAATAGTCACTGTTACTGCACTTGTTATTGAAACAAGAATGTACTCTGTCAACACCTGCAGCAAACACATGTAAGCATAATAGTTATAAAATATATTTGTTAAAATATGCAATAAAGCGTGACAGTCAAATATTACTATAAGAAATAACTTACCATAAAAAAAGCAAAAGTTCCCCCCAAAAGCATCAAAAGAGCACTTCGGGTGATGTGCCATGAGCTATCAAAATAACTACTTTTCCTAAATTCATCCCATGGATCCAGAATGAGAGAAAACAAAGCCGTTGCAACTGCCATTACTGGAGTTACAACGCTCATCAGCACCAGGGGATTTTTCAAACCTGTTCCAGAGAGTATGAAAATTAATTAGAGACAAAAATGAATGCTTTTAATTAGTTGTTGAAATGTTTACAGTTCCATAAAGAACTCTCCAATGAATGCTTCTAATTAGTTCTTGCAATTTTTATGGTTCAATTAAGAACTCCATTGTTTTTTGAGAATCACGAGAACCAAGCTCAAATGAGCTCCGATAGAACACATTCCAGTGGCGTTAGAACCGGCTGGTCAAACTCTAACTAGGTATGGGAGGAGGTTCAAAAGGAAACACTAAAAAACAGGGAACCGGCTCAAACGAAGTCCGATTGAACTCATTCCAACAGCGTTGGAACCGTCTCGTCAAATCAATATTACGTTTAACTTTTCCCGTTTTTAACCTTTAGGATTTTGGATTTTAGCTTTTAGGATTTAGAGTTTAACTTTTAGGGATTAAGAATTAGCTATAGGGTTTACCTTTTGGGGTTTAGCGTTAGCTTTACGGTTTAGCTTTATGGTTTAGGGTTTAGCTTTAACTATTAAAAACCCAATAATTATTCGACGAGCCGGTTCCAAAGCCGCTGGTATGAATTCAAACCACTATTTTTATAAAAACCAAGAAAACCATGTACTACATAATTACATATAAAACTTGTGTTTGTGTATTACGCCATGTGATTTTGTAAATGTTAACCATGTCTTTACGGCGTTTACATATATGTAAACATGGTTTTCTTTAAAAAATTGGTTTTCTCATGAACCCTACCGTATATATACACATACACACGCACATATGTATATAATGTTGAATATGATTTTTGTAAGCTCAAGCAGTCAAGCATAAAAATTAAATTCTACAACAACAATACTAGAAATTAACAGCAAGGGAAGGTGTGTACCATAGACTTCTTTCTGTAGGTTTGAGAGCATAACCAATATTTTTGCCAACCCAGCAAAAAGAAATCATGATGTAAGTAAAATTGTGAACTAAATATATACAAAATAAATGAGAGAAACTATTGTTGAATTAAGTAATCAGACATACACAATACCTGAAGAAGGATTTGAGTCATGGTCCACCGAAAACCAGACATAACCGCGGCAAGCATGACAAATATGAAACCCCAAAATTCAAATGCAGTCTCCTTTGCAACTGTAACAGATAACAGTTTATTACAAGCATACAAGCACACAAAAATATCTATATATCCATGCTTGTAACTAATAAGCATAAATACTAATCCTGGTATTTGCAGTCAGATTCAAAGTTCAAGCAAGTTTAGAAATTTGGGAAAGGGAACAAAAGTCATATGTTAATATCATCCACCCCCAATCCATAAATGTGCTATTGGGTAATAAGTGATGGCCAATCTATTATACAAATATAAAATTATAAGAACATTTCACCACAAAATGTTCAGATTATCAGTAATGGTTGTATAATGGGTGATACCTGTTAGTAAAATCCCAACAGATATTATCAACATAATGCCTAAAAGTTTGATACTTGGAGTCTCCAACCTACAAGGTACACTTTATATTAGCATCCAAAATAGAACATCAGGTAGCACTCACATGGATACAAGTATAACAGTATCCAGGGAGGGTTGGAATTTATCCATAATTCTGGTTCGGAAAATTTAGAAATGGTGCTCTTTTTGGGTTAAGCCGTTAAGGGATAGTGATCGTCATACAGGTCAATAAATAGAAGCTCATTTTAACGATCTCACACAAAGCAATTAAGTTCATGTTTAAGTTGGCTAGATGAACATCCAATCCTTTTGCCATAACTTGGTGTACAGCTTGTTGAATTTAGGAAATAAAAGCTTCATTTGAGATGTAAAATCATTTTGATGGTTTTGTTCCACTGGCTGCATATAATCCATATATTATCATTATGGACTCTAATGTAAAGGGTATTTGCAAAGGGAGAGATGTGAATAGATGACACTCGTGAAGGCAGCCAATATGAGAAACTAGTAGAAAGTAAACAATACCTGAATGCAAAAGCAAATATTAAAAGAAATATTGGAGATGCAGATTTGCACTGCAAACAGGAAAAAGATTAGCAAAAATCAACCAGCTTCCCATAATGGAATTAATATTAAAAATATCTCAACATAAGATGAACAGAAAAAGATGACCAACCATAGTGGCAAATGTAACAGAGATAAAAACAAGTGATTCATTGCTCAAGTTGATATCCAGTGCTGTTGCAAGGCCCATAGGTACAACTGTGAAAGGGAAAATCCATCTGTAGCATTAGTTATTAGAAAAGTTAATTAAACTAGCAAGAGGTACAAAGAACAGGGGTTAATACTTACATTAAGCATATCCACTACATTTATTAGAGGAAAGTATTATAAAACAACGATATATTGTTGAACATAGTGTGAAAATTAATTATTTGATTTTCTAAAAGTGTCAAAAAAGCCACACAACACTAACAAAGATTACAATAACTATATTTTAAAGTGTAAAACGTAATCATATGATTATCTCAAATAGCACAAATCTAATCATTTACTTCATCTTCATAATATAATATGGAACGTCTCAGCCATCTTATAGACTAAAAGGATGTTTCAAAAAGGGATTACTTGTCTAGGTAATAAGCTGTGAGACTGAGTTCTAAACCCATGTCAAATGTATTGACAGATGCTAAAATAACTTCAACTAATAACAAAAAATAGAAACTCGTGTTCTACCACTTACATCTTCCCAGCTTATCTTGTGAACCATGATTCTGGTGGATCATAACTTCATAAGCATAAATAATTGCACAACAGAAAGGCAAAAAAGAAATAACTACCCCAAGCATCTTAGTGATCGAATAAAACGGTATTACAAGAATGCTTGATATCTGCTTAAGCTGGCCTGGCAGTAATATAAAAACTTAAGCAAGTAAAGTAATCAGCGGTAGTGAATCTATTCACCAAATTCAAGCCAGTTTTTTTATCAGATTGTACAGAATGAGACTGTAAAGTTACATATTGGACTAGGGTGAGTGTACAAAAATCCCTATGGAGAGCATCTTCTAAAGGCCAAACTATTATAACTAATTAGAATTTAGAAAATGATATATAAAACTAAAAAGGCATCTCGTAATATCACAAAACAACCAAAAAAATTGCATATGCCAATGAACAGAAGAAACCCTTACAAACAATAGTAACCCAACTGTGGGCCTGTGCAGGTTTATTACATCTATGATATCAACAAAATGGGATCTATTTTCTTTTTTACGACTTCTTAGCAGCTTTTTTAGTTCAAGAAATTGAAAGAGGGTACTCGCTTACCTCTCATAAAGTAGTCCTTCCATGACATAGAAACTGCGGGTTCGAATCTGTGTGACCAAAAGTATGTGATGCCCCTTGATAAAATAGCTTGCATTGAAAAATGAAACGTATTCATCAGTAAGGGAGCAGGGAATCTTCCCATATCATCTCCCAGTAAAGTCTTATTGTACCTATTTACCATTAGAAAACACGTCGGAAGCTGCAACTCAACTACTGAAGATGGAAGATATACCAAGCTTGAAATAAAACAATAATAGGATACTTACAAGGTCAATAATGTACTGAATATGTACCACAAGAGTATCAAAAACAGCGTCTTGAGTACATCAGAAACAACAACAGGATTCTTGGATCTTGATACAACATCTTTACGTTTGTTAACAAAATTGGTGTATGTGGGATCTAGCTCTCTGTCATAAGCATTTTCGACATCAAAAGAAGCATAATTCTCACTTTTATTTCCTCTTCTGAAGCTAGAACTAGAAACCATGCCCTTATCACCATTAACATTCATATTTACATCACGCAACCGAGCCTGCCCTTCATCACTCTGTATCTCTCCACTGAGTAAACCAACCTCTTGAAGCACGGGCAGTTCAAAATCATCGTCCACTTCAGCCGTATTCAAACTCCCGCCCTCTTGCACCCCATTCGGATGGTTTTTCACCTCACTAACACCCCATCCAGAGAACGAAGGATCCCGATGGAAACCGAATCTTTCATTATGACCATCTTTTCCTGTGTTCAAACCACTTTCTACCATCTTATTCCCAGATTCCAATCAGAGCAGCCTAAACCCCAGCCTTAATCACATCCATTTGGTTCATCAACATTATCAACAAAATAGCACATGAATTAAGCCTCTTCAGCAAGTTTGGTTCAATATAGTATCAAGTCTGACCTAAATCGTATAGTTCTGACTTCTGAAGTCCAACTGATCAAAGTTCCACAAATATTACCAGCTCTAAATCTCTGATCCGTTTTAATGATTTATAATCAGAATCCGTCTAATAATCTCTATATACAACAAACATATAATCTCGGAATAGATTGCTTACTCTATAATTCATATGAAACACATTCAATTTCGTTCAAGCAGCTGAATCATAGTACGAATTTTGTTGTCACGCATACCTTTGTGAGTTATATTCGATGGATTACCGTTGCTATAATGCAGAGATGATACAAACGAATTCAAACGCCAACTGAATTCGTAGAGTTTCAACAATTTGGATCTCCGAATGCTTTGTCAGAAGAGATGAGAGAGAGGGAATTGTGTATTATAACGATGAATTACACAAATGGTCCTTCAACTACCGCACAATACTTGTTACGGTCCATATAGGATTATAGGGAAATTAAAATTCAACTTGGATTACGTATCAAGTGAGGGTGTTCACGACCCGGTTTGATTGAGATTTATAAGCAAATCACGGTTTGATGGTTTGATAGTTTTGTATAAAAGTAAATCAAACCATCCACGATTTTGATGGTTTCATGCATATTTGTCATAGAACTTACTAATTTAATAAAGAAATACACAAGGGAGTTGAACCGATTAAAAAAATGTCAAATAACACCTAATATTGTCAACATCAATGGGTAAATACCTAATAGATACCTAACGATTTTCAAACCAAATATAAGACAAACTTCTATAATCTGGTAATGAGTTGGGATTGCCAAACTCATTCCATTGTCATCCCTAATCTCCTATCTGTCTCATAGCCATGAAAAATTTAATACTAATATCATATTCAATTTTATACTTAAAATATGTCCCTAATATTTTGGGTTTCGGGTTCTTTTGTCATCCTTACTTTCCAGACATGGCTATTTGTGTAAAATTTTACCGGTGCGATGTTCGTGCAATACTGTGATAAACACAACACACTATTATAGACACCGAACAAACACCTAAATAATTAATTGGTTAAGCATATAAATTTGAATCTTTACTAAAAATTAAGTATAAAATAAAACGATTCTATAATTTAATTAAATACAAAATTGATTATTACATAGCTAGATATCAATCACATCGCATAATAGAATAAAGATAATACTATCTCTTTAAGTTTTTGAAAATCAATATAAAAAGATAACCATATCCTTCTTCCAATATATTATATAAAATATATATATTATAATATAAGATGGATAATTGTTACTTAAAAAATTAACCGGATCTTTACCCACTCGGGTAGGGTTGGATACACGGTCACATGATAAATATGAGGGTCAAAAAACTCAAATTCTGCCCACGTTTCCCTTCAATGCAACAAAAACAACCAAATAGCAAATACCGATATTACCCTCGAAAGCGCCTGCTTCACCGGTAGAGATTGGGTAGGAAACCCAGCTGCCGAAACCTCACCGGCCGGAAAAATTACCGTTCATTCCGCCGCCGATATCCACGCCTCTAATCGATTGATTCCGATCTTCCTCAACCTTTCATCGAAGCCTGAATTTTTTCCAGAACAACGTTGATCGTCCTATCTCCGATCTCCGTCTCCGGCGTCGCCTACAGCTACAGGTAATCGCAGCTACCGTTTTTCATATCGAATTGTGCCGGATATTTGATCAATTTTGATTGTAAATCGTTTTATTTGATTATTACTCTCTTCAATTGTGAAGTTGTTTGAGGATCGGCCAATCTATTTAAATCCTTAGGGGTTTTACGTGTCGAACCATAAATGTACGAATTCAACGTCTTCTGAACATAATATGTTACTTATACATAACTGATAGTGTGAGAATTGTGTTGAAAGTAGTTTTGGAGCGTAAAATTAGGGCAGATGTTTAGATTTTATTTATGGCAGGTACAGACACAAGTATTTTGTAAATTTGTGTGTGATAACCAACAATAACTGCAACAGTTTCACCATTAGATCACAAACTAAGTTCAACATTTTGGTTTTTATTGGACTAATTAAAAGAAAAAACAATATCTGCACAATTTTTGCAGAAATTTTGTTTACTACATAATATATTCAACTTCATAATAAGAATCAGGTGCTATACAAATGACATCCAAAATATCAATTTTGAACTAATGTAGGTATAGTTTTCTTGTGATGCTGACATGCTGTTTCTTGTTATGATTGGTTATTGTTCATTTGGTTGTATTATCACCAATCTGCAACTTCAAACTTGCTGATAAATTTGAAATTTGAATGACTTTTAAGAATTTTGATTATGTTCTGAAAGAACTTGTTACTGCTTGCTTCAGGGCTGTACTCTGAAAATGAGATCAAGTAACCAAATGATGGAAAAAAGGGGTACAAAGCAAATAAGAAGAATCCCTACCTTGGTTGATCTTTGTGTGCAAAAAGCTATAGATAATGTTAGGTATTTAGGTGATGTGGGAGCCACAGACACACTTCTTTTAGAACGGTTTTTACCACATTGTAATGTAGAACAACTGACGCATATTGAGGATTCAACCGAGGTGATTAATTTCTTTTGACATAGTGTTTTGCAAACAAAAATTATTCTTTAAATTTGAGATATATCAAATATCGTCTGTTGCGCAGGACCGAGATTTGAGCCCAGTTACTGATAAGCTATGGAAGAACTTTTACATACAACAGTTTGGTTCTATGAGCACTAGTGTTGTAGTTGAAAGAATGAAAGAAAAGCAAGTTTCGTTTAAATGGAGAGAATTGTATGAGGTATTAATATTTTCTTACCCATCTTCTGTTTGTGTATGGTAAAATTGGAGCTCGCTAAAATATTATTCCCATCTTGTTAGTGTGCAGAAAATGATAACTTTTTACTAGATTTAAAATTCAGGGGTGATTGTTGTATTATCATTCACAAGCCTTACATGAATGGCAATATGTGCCCCTGGAATGAAAACAAAGTGTTTTGAAAACTTTATTTATTAATTAGTTATAAGTTTGTATTAGAATGATGGGACACTCATACAAATATCTTAACTTTAACAACGGGAAGTATATGGGAATCCATAATCCACAGTATGATTAACAACTTTTTGGGTTTGTTTTATTACTAGAAAATACTAGCAATGCCATAATTAGGTTGCTCAATCTGCAGGCAAAGTTAAAGGATGTGGAGGAGGCCCAAAAAAAGTCATTTGAGCGAATAAAGCAACTATATCAAAAAGAAGATGCCAGTAAGTTGTTCATTTACTATGCTTGGGGATCTTCCTGTGGTCACCTTTTTGCTCTGTGTTTACTTGATCTTTTTCTTGCAATGCTGATTTTTGTCTAATGAACTTTAAGTTGCAA
Organism: Deinandra increscens subsp. villosa; assembly: GCA_039602395.1. Classification (NCBI taxonomy): domain Eukaryota; kingdom Viridiplantae; phylum Streptophyta; class Magnoliopsida; order Asterales; family Asteraceae; genus Deinandra; species Deinandra increscens. The sequence continues at coordinate 9,509,587 of JBCNJP010000020.1, forward strand.
TTCATGATGTCGATGACTCGATATTAATACTAATTTAGTTTTTAGTGTTTCTACTTAGCTTTAGGTAGTAGGTTATTTTATGGAAATTATGAAGTAGTTTTCATCATGCTCTGATAATCATTTGGCAATGCCTTAAAATTAGGAACACATGGTTTTCTCCAAGTGTAGTTAAAGGCTTGTTTGGTTTGAGAAAGTATTTGGTACATGCTCATGAACACTGCATGAATGAGAACTAAATTGACAAGCTAATAGAGGATGCATTTTAAATTGAACTATATGTGAAAGGCAAACTAGTGTTGCCAATCAACCAAAAGAGTAGTGGTTATCGCTCTAGAGGATGAGCATATGGTGGTTTTTACCACATGACTAGAATCCTTTAATACTTTGCAGCTTTAACTGAAATTGTTCAAACTTTATTATACTAGATATTCAGTTTACTTGTTTCTAAATTTAATACCTAGCCAGCAGATATTCAAGATAAAAAACATCTTAAATTCTTTGAATTTACAGTTGTGATGTCCTCACATCCATAAGGTCATTAAGGAATGAAAAATTCTCTGCTTGATCTTCATCAGTTTAAATAGATTTCTTTTAAATATAATTTTTTTTATTTATTTAACATTAACCATTCTTATATTATGACTTATGACAGAGAAGCAAAGTCGGCAAGTTCAGCTCTGCAGCAAAGTGCCTCCTTCAAGCAATAAAAGGAGCTTCTATGGAGGTACCTTATAAAAGTTGCAGCTTCAGCAACTATTGTTGTCAAATTCTGTGAGCTTTATGACATATTTTTTCTGAAATATCATGGGGGATGTGACTATGTAGGCGGTTGTAGCTATGGCAATACAAAGAGTGGCTTGATGAAGAAGGCCAAACAAGAATTCCTTAACAGGTACTTGTTGACCACTATTAAAATATTGTGTATTATCGTTTATTTTTGGAGATGTTCTATTCTATCACTTGGTTTTTATCCATTTTGTTTGTTTTCTTAACAGCCGAGAGGTCAAAAACCTTTCAGCTATGAAGAAAGTTACTGTGCATAAGAATCACAGGTATGGTTGTAGTTGATGATATCTGCATTGAAATTAGGGCTAAAACCAAACCTTTAGTTGCTGTTTTGTTTTTTAGATTTTAATAACCAATCCGTTGTGGTTCTAAGTGGTTCGGTTAATTTGGTTATGGAAAAGATGATTTGGTTAAATTGGTTAACCACAAACCTTTTTTTTTTTTTTGACATGGGTGGATTCAAGCTAATTTCAATTATATCTTGGGTCAAATAAAAATATTAGCAATCATTTTTTATTTGTAAAAGAGAATGATTTACATCTAATATGTTATTTATATGAAATTATAAAACAAAATCTACCGAGAGATAACATAATATGTATAAAATATAAAGGTTGGGTTTATTGTCAAGTCGGTTAATTTGGTTATATATACACATATAAGCATAATTGAACCATAAACGTTGGTTATAGAAAATCATAATTCATAACCGGACCATTGATTTCTCAATCGGTTCAGTTATTTTGGTTATCTGGTTTTCATGCTCACTTCTATTAGAAATAATAACCCATCTCTATGGATCGCAACCTAACTGTTGAAATCTTCTTACTTATTGTACAGTGTTTCTCCCATAAAGAAACCAAGTCAAATGCCTGGAAAATTTGCTGCTTCAAGTTCCAAGTTTAGTCCACCACCAAGGAGATTCTGAAGAGCCTATCTGAGTGGGTTACATGTTTCTGATGCTCATAAACTCGGCGATCATTTCTCTATTTTACTATTACACCTGGAAACGGCTTTCTTAACTGAAATCGTACACAATTATCAACCAGTATGTTTATTAATCTCTGTATTCCAAAATATTCACTTTGACACGCGTGTTGTTCATTTTAAGCATTTGTTAGAAATAATTTTCATCAAAGATGATAAGAATCACATGACATATGGTACAAGTAGATCTTAAGAAAATTTACACAATGAATGAACAAATTTCATTTGTGTTAATGTGGTTCTTTGCTCGTATTAACATTATTGTTGTTGTAAAGACCCGAACATATAACCCGAAACATAATGATAGGAAAAAATTTAGATCCCACAACTTTCGGCCCCATTTATGACTTATAAGTTCTCAAGCTCCATTTATAACTTATAAGTTATAAGTTATAACTTATACATTTCTTGACCCATGAGGATAGCAAAAAAACAGTTCCATTTTTTGTTGGTTCATTTATAACGGTATCAAAGGAAAAGAACTTATCAATTTGGTTCTCTTTATGGGCATTAAAAACTTCACTAAAATTTAAAGTCTATTAATGCATACATGATACCACCTCCTAAATCCTTTATATTCAAATTATAGTCTATTATTGTAATAATTTTAGTTTTTTTAATCACATTAAACAAATTAACAATTTAAAAATAAAATTCTAAAATATGACAAAAAGTATTTACGGGCCAACTGATTATCTTCTATTTATTCAATTCAAGTGGACCCAAAAGAGTTCACATCAAGTGTTATAAGAGATGGTTCATCCCGACTCAGCTATGTACGCTTTTGTCTTCTGACCTCACCTTTGAAAGCTATACTAGCTGAGTTACGAGCTACTCAGGCTCTCCTTGGTATATCGTACCCTTCTCATGTGCAATGGCCAAGACGCGCCACCACCGCCCTCGTTTATTTAGATATGATTTTCTTAACTCTAATTTTTTGTTTTCCTATTATGTAGTTGCAAATCTTCTCCATGCGTTCATGATATTTTTTTTATGTACAACAAACATTATATATATGGGTATGGGTTCTATAGAAAACCAATATATTATAAAAAAACAAGAAAAAAATTATTATTTTTTTAAACTTTTTTAAGAATACTGGAAAAAGAAAAAACTTTAAAAACATTTTTGAGTTTTTTAAAAAAATAAAATAAAATTTGGATTTTAGCTTGAAATTAATAATGGTACTATGCAACAATAATATAAAACTGGTTTATGAATGCCAATTCTTTGGTTTTTACATTATTCGCATAAACCACGTCCATATTTAAGTTAAGTTTTTTATTTTTAAGTAGTTTTAATTATAATGAATTATGCAATACTATTAGTACTATTGCATGATGCACTAATAAAAAATCACTAAATATTTTTATTTTTTAAATTATTTTTCCCATAAATAAAGCTAACAAAATTATAGACTTTTTGATGAAATTCTTTTTGAAAATTATTAATATATGAAGAAGTTATGGAAAAAAAAAATGTTATTTTTTGATTTTTTTAGATAAGTGCTGATTTTCTGTAGATCTTTTCCCTTTATCCTGAGCAAACATAACTCTAAACAAAATTTTAAAAACAATTTGCTGACAAAGTGTCAATTTACACTCTACGGTCTAACACCACATAATCATTAATTCCGATTACAAAATTAAACAATATCATCCTTTTTCACCTTTAGACAAATATCCGGTACAAGTCCATAGTCATTCTCTACTCAGTTAACATGGAGCTAAATAAAAAGAAAGGATTAAGTCCATAGTCATTCTCTACTCAGTTAATATAGTTAATATGGAGCTAAATAAAAAGAAAGGATGTAAACAAGTCGAGTCGCGTACTCATTAACTACTCGGGATTAGTTTAAATCGATCATATATTGCTCATGTAATAAACAAGTCTAGGCTCCAACATATTATTGATATAAATATAGCCATTTCATATGCATAATAAATACTATCATATATAAAATTACGATAAATATAACTTTAATAAAATAGATATCTAAAATTCTACTACCTATAAACAAATTACAAATCTTGGGGAAATAAATAGCTATAAATTTATTGCTAAGTGATAAATAATATTATTTTACTCTCTTTTACATTATTTTATTGCTTAATATTTATTTTAATTTTTGCTTTTTATTGCTTAATCTTATTTTACATTATTGTTTGATAAATAATTATTGTTTAAATTTTTTTTGCTTTTTATTTTTGTTTTATCCAAATTATTTCCCTAAAACGATTGGTGTTTTGTTGGTGGTGTAAGTTTTTGAATTTAAGCGTTTCGATCGTTACACTTTTTTTATTTTTGTCTTATTTACATAGCGTTATATCAATTCAACTATTTTTTTACTCGTTGTATCCCCGCGCCAACGCGCGGTGGCTACATCTGGTTATAACTATAAATACATATTTATAACAATCATATATAGATAAAATATTCCAACATTAATAGATAATGAACAATTTTTTTTTTAGCCGAGCCGAACTTGAGTTTGAAATGTTATATACGAGTGGAGCTCAAGATTTAGATATAGAATTTGAAATGAGAGTATGAGCTTTAGCCAGCTAGGACTCAAGTGGGCTTTGCATTCCTAGTAATAAGGGTTAGACTGCTGACCTCCGTTCAATCTTGTTGAAATTTTAAAACTCATCTCCAGCAAGCCATGGCCATATAATATATTATTATCGTGTGGAATTTGCTAACCAATGATATAAGATATTTTCCAAATTAGAAGGAATGAGTCAACTGCAGTTCATATTTTATATAGTATATCTGATCAAGAAACATATATCTCTTCTTAGGTTCTTTGTGTTCATAATCAAATAAAAAGGAAACATGGTCTTAAATCCATTCATGAGTGATGAGGGCACCATGGATCTGTTACTAGTTTGTGTTCATATGATATTTAGATCATGAAACATAAAACTTCATAGGTTCTTTTGTGTTCATAATCAATTCATTAGTGATGAAGGAACCATGGATTTGTTACTGTTTTGCCTTGTTTCTCTTCTTAAATTGCTACTCAACCACTGCCCAGCCGCCCTTCGTAAACTCGTCTGTGAATCTTCCCACCACATGGTCCAACACTGAATCTTTACCCAACTATTTTAATTTCACGGACGGCTCATTCGTCCAAGTCATCCTCCTGAGGGAATCGTTAGGACCCCAATTTGCATGTGGGTTCTTCTGCAATGGAACCTGCATCTCTTACCTCTTTGTTGTCTTCATTATTCATACCACCTATAGGGTTCCCTTAAGTGAGGGCGGTTTCGTTCAAGTACCAACAAGGTTCCCTCCTCAAGTGGTGTGGTCAGCAAACCGAGACCGTCCAGTGAGCTCTGGTGCGATACTGAATCTCACAATAACCGGAGAATTGGTCCTGCAGGATGTTGATGGAAGCACAGTTTGGACTACTAACACCACCGGGAAATCTGTTGTTGGTTTAAACTTAACCGATGATGGAAACCTAGTGTTGTTTGATATCAATAACTCAACGGTTTGGCAATCTTTTGACTACCCCACAGACTGCTTGGTACCGGGGCAAGCATTGTTTGAAGGACAACAGCTAATACCTAGTGTTTCGTCGACCGACTGGATGGCCCAAAAAGATTCGTATTCTCTTAAAGTGACAGATAAAGGTTTGGTTGCTTATGTTGGATCAAACCCGCCTCAAGCCTATCATAATATTCTAATTGATGATGTCTATGTCAACTCTGATGATGTCTATGACAAATATATAGATACTACAAGGAGAAGATATGTTAGGTTCTTGAATGGCAATTTGTCTTTATTCATTCACTCAGTTGAGCCAAGTGACCCTCTTGGCGTGATTACCATACCTAAAGCATCATCGGCCCAGTATATGAAATTGATGCCCGACGGGCATTTGAGAGTGTTTCAATGGAAAGCAGGGTGGTCAGAGGTGGCTGATTTATTGACCGGCGATTATTTTAAAGAGTGTAATTATCCCATGACATGTGGAAGATATGGCATATGCTTGGGCAATCAACAGTGTAGTTGTCTTGTCTCAACTTCTTCCAATATAAATTATTTCAGAGAAACAAAAGGTCATCAACCAAACCTGGGTTGCTCTGAGATTACTACTCTCACATGTAATGCCACCCAAGATCAGCTTTTGATCGAACTAGGGAACATAGGTTACTTCACCTTCATTCGAGATATGAAAAATGTCGATTTGGCGACCTGCAAACAAGCATGTCTCAACAATTGCTCTTGCAAAGCAGCTCTATTTCAGTACGGTGGTTCAGATTCTTCAAGTGGATATTGTTCTTTACCTTCTGAGGTCTTCACAATGATGATTGTTGAACCAGATCTTTATTACTATAATAACATATCTGCAGCTTTCCTAAAGGTGCAGAATGTAAGATCACTTCCTGCTTCTGGTTCCAAGTCTCAATCGACTTTAAGAGTGATATTAGCTTCCACTATTGGAAGCTCTATGTTTCTGTTTGGGGCCATAGGTTTTGTTATCTACGTAATCCGCAAGCGAAGATGGGCCACTCAAATGGAGGAAGAGTATATAGATGAGGTACCAGAAATGCCCACTCGGTTTTCCTATGAAGAATTGAAACCCGCCACAAAGAATTTTAATAAAAAGCTTGGTGAAGGAGGATTTGGAGCAGTTTACGAAGGGACTCTTGAAGATGGCTCGATGATCGCAGTAAAATGTCTTGAAGGTCTTGGACAGGTTAACAAATCATTCCTAGCTGAGGTTAAATCTATTGGAAGCATTCACCATGTGAATCTGGTTAGACTCCGAGGATTTTGTGCTTGGAAATCACAACGGTTTCTTGTGTACGAATTCATGAGTAAAGGATCATTAGATCGATGGATCTACCATGGAAACCGAGAGCACGTACTGGAATGGGAATGCAGAAAGAAAATCATTCTTGATGTAGCCAAGGGTCTAGCATATCTTCATGATGATTGTAGGCAAAAGATCATCCACTTGGATATTAAACCTCAAAACATATTGCTAGACAAGGACTTCAATGCCAAGGTATCTGATTTCGGGTTGTCGAAGCTCATCGAAAGAAATCAAACCGAAGTTATGACTACGATGAGAGGAACACTTGGATACCTGGCTCCAGAATGGCTGGGCTCTGTTATTACTGAAAAGGTGGATGTATACAGCTTCGGTATCGTTTTCTTGGAGATATTATGTGGGAGGAAGAATTTCGACAGATCTCAGCCTGAAGAAAGTTGGCACTTACTTGTTGTCCTTCAAAAATGTTGGGAACAAGGGACGCTGGTGGATATGGTTGACAAGTACAGTGAAGATATGCAGACACGCGCTCCAGAAGTTGTGGAGATGCTCAAAGTGGCTTCATGGTGCTTACAATGTGATTTTACAAAAAGGCCTTCAATGTCAATAGTGGTTAAGGTTTTAGAAGGGGTAATGAAAGTCGAATCCAGCTTGGATTACAATTTTACAGATCCTAGGCTGCAAAAGATAACAGTTGAAGATGACAAAGATACGACAACATTGTTTCCTTCTGTTCTTTCCGGTCCTAGGTAAGTAACCATGGTTGATTATGGTGTTTTTTTCTTAAACTTTTGGTATGAATATTTGGTAGTTGACCTTGGTTGACTATTTGTCATTACCCATGTAATTGCTGTTAAAAAAAAATACCTATGTAATTTATGTTAAGTCAAAACTAGTATTGTAATTGGCATCTTTTTTATTAAAGATGGCATTCTGTTTATATATTTAAGTTTAATTGTTTGTTTTAACTTTGATTTAGCTAAGACGGTATAATTACCTGTATCGATGAGGCAAGAACTCCAAGAAGGCATGTTAGCAAATCCGCAACACGAAGGTTGTTGGAACCACGGATGCCTACGTGGCACGAGACACAGGGGCACAAACGACCCAATGCGGTGCTCAAATTCTAAGTCATTTTTTGTACCCGCATGCACAAAGCCACAAATATATTTTCGAATCAGTCCAAACAGGTTTATAGTTATAGGAAATGACCAACTTATTTTTGATAAGTCATTTTTGACATTTAGTTTTCTCCACACAATATATCTTTTCATTTTAAGAAATATTAATAAAGTAGCAAAGAATCATACATGGCTTGGACCAAATAAAATAGTTTCATGTGATGCGGTTAATATAGTTAGAAAACCATTTCTAATTGATAGTCTTGTGTTCTTATTTATTTATCCTTCAAAAGTTTACATCAAAATATGAAAACCATTTCTAATTGATAGTCTTGTGTTCTTATTTATTTATCCTTCAAAAGTTTACATCAAAATATGAGGTAAAAGAACAACAAGGTGGGCCGCTAGACCTTTTTAAATAGCAAAACTAAGTTTTTAAAAACTATGTTTATGGATCTTGAGATCATAACATTACCATGCATGACCCGTTGAATTCTATTAAGTAGCTCTAAGGCCTCATGCGCAAGAAATCCAAAAGTATCAAACGCAAATAGTATAAACATGTGTTACTTGTCAAGGCACGAACGATGTCTGTGAAGGAGCGGTCACCTCATCACCCACCTGCGAAATCAAGCATTGTTTTAATGATTTATTTAAATTTAATTAACACCAAACTGAAATTTTCCAAAAGCAGTCAATTGGAAAGATAGAGAAACCGATCCAACATAAAGTGTCATCATTAGAACATATGCAAAGATTACAAACATGATGAATAATATATTCTCAAACTTTTATAAGACATTTTTATCCAAATTTTGTAAACAAGATTGAATGTAAAACCATCTCACCAAAATTCCTTGAGGAACAGCTGAACGTTCTGCTACAGTGAACGCCCAGTCGGCTAATTGGTAAGTTTCCATACACGCGGAAGAACAAACATCAGTAAACTAAAAGCAGTTAGACACATCCCATAATTCCAGAATATATGCAATGAACTGTTGATATTCATCATAGTCTCCTATTGTTATATGAAACAATTTATATACAAAATTATCAAATTCAGTGAACCAAATTGATACAGTTGGTTTATTCATGCGCAAATTGGATTCGTGTATCTGTCTTTAGAAACAAAGTGGAAACTAACTACATATATATCTTTCAAAAGCAATGTACACAGAACTAAATAGAAACAAAGTGAAAACTAACACACCAAGGGAACATGAACCTAATTTCACGCGACAAAATATGCATGTTTATTAACTGTTTGTTGACTATTTCTTTGAGAAAATTTGAGATGCAATTCAATTTTAGTTTGGGCTCCCGGTGGTGCTTTGATGGTGGCTTAGTGGTTGTGTACGGCAACACATGCAAAACAGGAACAATGACTTAACTCGAGTGGCCAAGGAAATAATGCCACCGGTTTCTAAAAGTTTTTACATGTGCACAAAAATTTAGAGCTCATTTTAAATCGAAAGCAGACTGAGAGGGGAAAGTAAATTAAACTGGCAACTAGTGGGCTGTTACCCAAATCACTGTTCAACTAAAATGTGAAAATCATAAGTAAAGTTCCTTTTCATCTTCTTTGATCGTTTCTTATGTGTAATTTACTCTATAATTTCAGACCCCTCGTGCAGGGCTTTTTATATTTGCTGAGATGAAGATATACAGGTTGTATTTTTAAGATCTAAGATCTTTACCAAAATAGAAGGAAACTTCTCAAATAAGTCAACTGTAGGCACTAGCATCATGGAGTTGACTTTTTCAACAGTAGATCTGATCACGAAATATATATCTTCATAGCTTCTTTTGTGTTCATCATCAATGATGAGGGCCCCATGGATCTATTACTCGTTTGCTTTGTTTCTCATCTTAAATTGTTACTCAACAACTGCCCAGCCACCCTTAGATTACCAGAAGACTGCTAATCTTTCCACCACATGGTCCAACACAGAATCTACACTCCACTTTGCTAATTTCTCAGACAGCTCAAGCATCCGAACCATCCTCCTGAGAGGATCGTTTGGACTTGGACCCAAATTCGCGTGTGGGTTCTACTGCGATGGAACCAGCACCTCTTGCCTCTTTGCTATCTACATTGTTCACACCGATGGTGACGGTTATATCATTGAACCAATCACAGGCCTCCCTCAAGTGGTTTGGTCAGCAAACCGAGACCATCCGGTTAGCAATGGTGCGATGCTAAATCTCACTGCAAGTGGAGAACTGGTCCTGCAGGATGCTGATGGTAGCACAGTTTGGACTACCAACACAACCGGGAAATCTGTTGTCGGTTTAAACTTAACCGATGATGGGAACCTAGTGTTATTTGATAGAAATAGCTCCGCGGTTTGGCAATCTTTTGACTACCCGACAGATTGTTTGGTACCGGGGCAAGCATTGTTTCAAGGACAACAACTGATACCGAGTGTTTCGTCGACCAACTGGACAGCGCAAAAAGATTTGTTTTCTCTTCAAGTAACAGATGATGGTTTGTTTGCTTATGTTGGATCAAAACCACCTCAAGCCTACTACAGTTATGAGGTCCATGGCCACTATAGGAATACACGAAGAAGATATGTTAGATTCTTGAATGGTGGTTTGTCTTTATTCATTCTTTCAGTTGAGCCACGTAATCCCGATGATGTGATTACCATACCTCGAGCATCATCGGCCCAGTATATGAAACTAATGCCCGACGGACATTTGAGGGTGTTTGAATGGCTAGCAAGGTGGTTAGTAGTGGCTGATCTGTTTAATGGTTATGTTGGAGAGTGCGATTATCCTATGGCGTGTGGGAGGTATGGCCTATGCTCTGGTAATCAACAGTGTAGCTGTCCCGTGTCAAGTTCTCCCAGGATAGACTATTTCAGAGCTGAGAATGATCAGCAATCGAACCTGGGTTGCTCTGAAATTACTCCTCTCACATGTAATGCCACCAAAGATCAAGTTTTCATCGAACTTAAAAACATTACTTACTTCAACATTATTCTGGCAGACATGCAAAATGTGGATATGGAGACTTGCAAAAGAGCATGCTTCAACAATTGCTCATGCAAAGCTGCTCTATTTCAGTATGGTTTTTGGTATGGTACAAATTCTTCAAGTGGGAATTGTTTTTTACATTCTGAGATCTTCACAATGATCAATGTTGATCCACATGTTATTGGTTATAACGCTTCAGTTTTTCTAAAGGTGCAGAATGTAATAGCACCTCCTCCTAGTTCTAAGTCTCAATCGACTTTAGCAGTTATATTAACTTCCACTATTGGAAGTGCTATGTTTCTGTTTGGGGCCATAGGTTTTCTTGTTTACATAATATGCAAGCGAAGACGGGCCACTCAGATGAAGGAAGAGTATATAGGTGAGGTACCAGGAATACCGACTCGGTTTTCCTATGAAGAACTAAAAACCGCCACTGAGGATTTCAATAAAAAGCTTGGTCAAGGAGGATTCGGAGCAGTTTATAAAGGGACTCTTGAAGATGGCTCAAAGATTGCAATAAAACGTCTCGAGGGTCTTGGGCAAGTTAACAAATCATTCCTAGCTGAGGTTGAATCCATTGGAAGCATTCACCATGTGAATTTGGTTAGACTATGTGGATTTTGTGCTTGGAAATCACAGCGGTTTCTCGTGTATGAATTCATGAGTAACGGATCATTAGATCGGTGGATCTATCATGGAGACCGAGAGCACGCACTGGATTGGGAGTGCAGAAAGAAAATCATTCTTGATATAGCCAAGGGTCTAGCATATCTTCATGAAGATTGTAGGCAAAAAATCATCCACTTAGATATTAAACCTCAAAACATATTGCTAGATAGTGATTTCAATGCCAAAGTATTTGATTTCGGGTTGTCAAAGCTCATCGACAGAAATCAAACACAGGTGATGACTACAATGAGAGGAACCCCGGGATATCTGGCTCCAGAATGGCTGAGCTCGGTTATTACTGAAAAGGTGGATGTATACAGCTTCGGTATCGTTCTCTTGGAGACATTGTGTGGGAGAAAGAATTTCGACAGGTCTCAACCCAAAGAAAGTTGGCACTTACTTGTTATCCTTCAAAAATGTTGGGAACAAGGGATGTTGGTAGATATGGTTGACAAGTATAGTGAAGATATGCAGACACACGGCCCAGAAGTTGTTGAGATAATCAAAGTAGCTTCATGGTGTTTACAGTATGATTTTACGAAAAGGCCCTCAATGTCAATGGTCGTTAAGGTGTTAGAAGGTGTAATGAAAGTCGAATCTAGCTTGGACTACAACTTCACAGATCCGAGGCTACAAAAGACAGCAGTTGAACATGACAAAGATATGACACCATTGTTGGCTTCTGTTCTCTCTAGTCCTAGGTAAATAACCATGACTGATTATGGTGTTTTCTTGATTAAACCTTTTGGTATGAATATTTGCTAGTTGGTCTTGTTTGACAATTAGTCAATAGCTATGTAGTTTCTGTTAAATTTCAAAACTAGTATTGTGATTGGCATCTCTTTCATTGAAGCTATTCTTCTGCTTTAATAATTAAGTTTAATTGTTTATTTTAACTTTGACTTAGCTAAGACAGAACAATTAACCGTACCTGAACCAACGAAGCAAGAGGTTTTTTAAACAATCCGCAAATCCAAAATCCGCAATGTTGAGGTCCTTGGAGCCAAGGACGCCTACGTGGCATGGGACGAACGAAAGGGGCATGAACGGCACTCATCCTTGTGTGGTTTTTGAGTCATTTCGTGTATCCTCATGCAAAAAGTTCTTTTCGAATTAGAAATAAACATGCTTCATTGTAAAGGCAGACAGACCACACAATATACGGTTATGAAATATAGTAAAGTAATAGAAAGAATCATACATGACTTGGACCACGTAATATGATGGAATTCCTGATTTCCTTGCAACATTCCTTAAACAGATGGCGGTTCTTTCACAGAATCCAAGACGTCTATATAAGAAGCCTCTCATTGGCTGGTTTCAAGCCCTTTTATACCACGATTCACAAGAACCAGTTTGATTTCCGCACCTGTAAACAATCAATTACAACGGTTTATGTATTCATAGATCAAACAAGCATAAATGTGGTGCGAGTAGGTAAGATCAAAGGATTTGCAGCTGAACTGAGTCCAATTATCACTTGCATCGAAGGTAACAAAAAGTAAACTATTATTTCATAAAGATGATATACACAAAAACAAGCTTGTTTAACAATGAACGGTTCCTTGCAAGACTCAGTGGTGCATAAACGATGTCTGTTAAGGGACGATCACCCACATGCAAAACGCCGTAATGTATTCATGTTTTGTCTGAATTTAATAAACACCATATTGGAAAATACTTGGTACCATTATGAGTTTTGAAGAATCACATCCACAGTGTCTTTCGATTTCTTCAGCTGAACCAGCAAACAAACAACACAAATTATGGCCACATTTGCAGGTATTTATATAGATTAGTTCAAGACCTTGATAAGTCACATTTTAGTATAAAGATACATTGGTTTCCGGCTGTAGAAACAATAAGTCAATAACACACATTTGTGTGGATATGACAGAGTTCTCCGTGATTAAAGCAAAAGTATAATTATACAATATAATGTTCTTACATGAAAACAAATTTGAATACACATAAAAGAATGCCTCAAAAAAAGGAGGATATAACCATTATGAAGTGTATTTATCTATCATGAAACCTATATATGCTCCTGGTGCAAGTAAGTAGTAACTATTGATTTCGGATTATAACAAATTAAAGTTTACAAAAGATGAGTTCTATTTTTAGTCTATTATTACGGTCAACTTGCTACCGACAACATGTTCCTACCAACGAATGGTTAATTACTACTCACACGTTAATTGCTATCAACGGACAAAGTGTTGCTGTTAATAAGATAAGAATTCAAATAAAGATTTGATGAAAATCCTATATCTTTATTTGGTATTTATCTCATGTAATCTTATATATATTTGTAAATATCTTTTTTGATTACTTAAGAAATTGTTAGCTAGTAGTATTTTGATTCAATACTTCTGCTACTAATACAATTATCCAAGTCAATCTGTAACACAAAGTCATCATGAGAACATATGCAAAATGTAAAAACATGATGAATATGTTCCTAAACTTTTATAAACATCATGTAATCCAAACTTGCAAACAACCATCTTTGCTACAGTGAACTATCAAATTCAGTCTACCAAATTAATACAATCTGTGTGTTTGTGTGCAAACTCGATTAGATTATGATAAGATGTCTTATTGCTTTAGATAAAACCTAAATCGTGTTCGTTAAAAACCTAAATCGCACAAGGATCACAAGATAAAACCTAATTAAACAAAATCAAATTTACGAAAATATGTTTACCTGATGGTGCCTGCCTTCACCTCCCAATCTCCCACGAGCAACAATGTTTGAATTATCTGCTCCTTCACCTCCCATTTGACGCCGGAAATTTTGAGTCGCAGAAACCAAATTTGACGCCGGAAATTGATCGTCTTCGTGAAAAAAAAATAAAAATTCATCCAGACTAATATTAAAATGGGAAGATTCCCGAAATTACCTTTTGACCACGGGAGGTCTTAGGCAGTGTTGTAGAAAGCGCTAGGCGGTAGCTAGGCGGTCGAGTACCGCCTAGCATTTAATCGGAATTAATCGAGATTAATCGATTTGTAATTTTTTTAATTTATATATATATATACACACATTTATATGAAAATAATACTTTCAAATCCACATTAATACTTCATAATTCATAGAATTCAAGCTTAGTTATAACAAAACAAGTACTTATAAATCCATTTTTTCGATTTTGACCGATTTTTTTCGATTTTGACCGGCTTTGACCGATTTTTACCGATTTTCTCCGCCTAGATATTCCACCGATTAATGGACCGCCTAGCTAAAAATTCCAAGAGAAATGACCGCCTAGCGATTAATCGCCGCCTAGGCGACCGCCTAGGGCGATTTTTACAACATTGGTCTTAGGCTGTCCGTAATGGGGTTCCATGGGGGCGCCATGGAGCCCCATAGCGCCCCTATAGCGCCCTTCACCGCCCCCCGGGGCGCCATCTTAGAAAAATCAGCAACGGGCGTTTTGTACATGGCGCCCCCATAGCGCCCCTATATTGTACGGTCCACGTTATTTAAGAAAACCGACGTGGAATGATCTACAATTGCTGTATGACCGACATGATAAGAAGTATGGTCTACCGGGAATGATCGGAAGTATCAACTGCAAGCATTGGCAATGGGATAATTGTCCTACGGCATGGAAAGGTCAATACACACGAGGAGATCAAAAGGGTCCGACTGTTATTCTTCAAGCCGTGGCATCGTGCGATCAATGGATTTGGCACGCACATTTTGGGGTAGCCGGTTCGAACAATGACATCAATGTCTTGCAAGGGTCCGAAATCATCGAGGATTACGTATCGGGTAAAGGTGCCAAAGCTTCTTTTTATGCAAACGGTAACTATTATCCACATGGTTATCTATTGGGTGATGGTATATACCCAGAATATTCTTTCATGGTGAAGACCTACAAGGATCCTATTGATGAGAAAAGAAAGCGCTTCAAAAAGGTTCAAGAAGCGGCAAGAAAGGGTATCGAGTGTACGTTCGGCACATTGGTAACGAAATGGCACTTCATTAAAAATCATTGCCGACTTTGGACGCTTGATAAAATGAAAGATTGCATGCGTAGCATCATCATCATGCACAACATGGTGAAGGAGGACAGAGGCATGGCGATCTGTTCCTACTACGATCCCGATCACCGAGTTGTTGTGCCCGAAGCATCCATGGAAGAACGCATTCAAAATTCGGCGGAGATGCGGTCTAGAGAACAACATAACGCACTAATGGCAGACTTGGTGGAGCATACTTGGTCAAATCGTCATGAATATGCGGATGTCGGTGAAAATAACAATGATGATGATGATGATGATGGTGTTTTCTCTGATGATGATGACGATGATGATGATGATGATGATGATGATGGTGATGACGATGAAGACGCCGGCCATGGTTCCAACAACGACGAGCATGGGGATGACGACGAGGATGAGGCGTATGATGATGTTCAAGACGATGATTAGTTTTTTTTTTTAGTTGTCATGTTTTTTTTTTAAGAATGTTGTAAGTTTGTTTTTTTTTTTATAAAAAAAATCTTCTAGTTTTTATGTCTTGTTTTTTTTTTTTAATTTTAGTTTTTAATATGTTTAATATTATATTATAAAAAAAATGATTAAATAAATAATTAGGTAATGATTGGTAGGGGGTTATACATGGAGCCCCACTACACCACTTTTGTCATGGAGCCCCTCATGCTGACGTGGACGCCACATGGCGCATAACGCCCACAAGGGGCTCCATCCACTACACTTAGCCTTAAAATGTAATTTTGACTTATTTTTTGTAAATTCTGAAGATGCCCTTCGGTTTTTCAAAAAAAAAAATTTGGAATGGCGAAAATATTATAACTAAGCGAGCACACTAGCAAGACACTAGCGGTCGTAAAAACACAAGTACGTTACACGGAAAAAAAGACCAATCTAACCAATATACGGAATGGTCATTAACACGATTGACATACCAAGTAAAACTCCAAAATTTAATCTCTGTGATGACCTGATGCAAAGAAGGGGGTCTATGATTAAAAATCGCCTTGTTCCGTTCGATCCAAATACTCCAAATCCTAATAAGAAAGACAATCTCCAGCGCCTTATCTTTACGAGTCGGTAACTTGAGATCCTTGTTCCAAGCCAAAAGGTTGGAAACATCAAAAGCAAAAGGTTGAGGGACGCGATAAACAAAAAAGGTAACACAGTTATAAAAAAAGACTAACTAAAACAAAATATGCAATATAATTAGAAAACTAAAGAAAAAAAATTAAAATATTGTAATTAAAAAACCATCAAGAAACGGTCCATCGAAAAACAATCAAATGGGAGCGCCATTAAAATAACAAAAATCGCCACAAACATAATGGAGAAGCAACAAAGATTAGAGCACCTGTAATACGGTGAAATTAGGGCGTGAATGGTAAAGATGATCGGGTATATCTACGGAGGTATGTCGCTTGTGGAGGAGATGGGAGCGCCATTATAATAACGAAAAACCGGTACTAGTATTCTCGTATGATTGCAATTGTTTGCGCCATGAAAGAAGTAAGAAGACCTGCTACTTGTTTGTTTGAGGAAGAAGATGAGTGGGGGAGAAAATGAGGGCAAAGCGTGTCTTTTTTTCTCATTCAAACAGGGTACTACATTGACCGAATAAGTGGCCATTAACAGACCCAAAAAGAGTGAAACAAACGCTCTGAATCTGACCGATTCAGACGTTGAGCCATTAAGAGTCTATTCAGACTCTACCAAACATGGCCTAAATTACGGGAACTATTCTTGTGGTTTATATGAATTTCAACTTTCGTCCTTAACTTTTAAAAGTTACAGTTATAGTTCAAAGACTTGTCAAATCATAACACCTTTCGTCCATGACATGAATGCCTATTAGAAAAATCCGTTAATTTTATTAAAAATACCAATTCAACCTTTATATTTAAAATACAAAAACCCAGAAAAAAATTTAATAACTTAAAAAGATTAGTGGGACCCATCAATTGAATAAGAGAAAATATAATTAGTTCTTCCGTCTCCTAAAAGTTAGATACGTCATATCCCGTTCACGTTCTCCGTCAACGGATCGCCGTTGTGGCCGCCGGCGAGACCCACACGGCCACACCGACCTCCTTTCCACTTCCTTAATTTCATTCATACCTGGAAAAGATGCAAACCTAATACGATTGGACCGTATAAAAACACAAAAAATATCTCCCATCTCTCCAAGCTTCCATCTGTCGATATATATTACCAACGATTATCTTCAAATTGATTGTTTGAACTTCAGAGATCTAATAACATGAAAAAGATGATGATGGGAGCGGATATTTACACTCTCCGTGAAATTAATCACTGGTAAGCCTCTGGTTATCTCTTTAATCCGATTGATTTGTTGGTTTATGTTCGTGTGGGGTGGATTTAGGGGAAATTGGAAATCGATTGGAAGCTGAATGTGTTTGATTGAGTGTTAATAATTGTTGATTGATTTCGAGGTTTTTGTTTGCTCTAGAAATAATCTTGCCTTGATTCCTCATTCCCCACCATTAAAACCCTTTTCCCAAATCAGTTCCATCACTTTCTATACAAAATTATAAATACTAATAATAATAAGGATTGTCTAACATGTGCCTAAGGGCACACACATAAGATGATGCAATAAATGCATCTCGAAAATTAGAAAAGATGCAATAAATACATCTTGAAAATTAAAAAATACATTTTTCAAGAAAATATTTGTACCTTTCTCATTTTTCAAAATAAATCTTGGTATCTTTTTCAATTTTAAAAAAGAATCTTGGCAACTTTTTCAGTTTTCGATGTGCATTTATTGCGTGCCCTTAGGGCACATGTTAGACAAATCCCATAATAATAATAATATAATAATAACAATAAACTACGTGTGCAATCAAGAATTAATGGAGATGGGTCAATTTTTTTGGCCTCGGTTTTCTTCTGGAAGGGTTCTCTCACGAACTAAAATATTCAAAAAGATATATTATTAATATGTCAATGTTTTCATATTGAACACGCACCTGGTGTGCGTTTATGTTCACACCCTCCAACTGTTTGTAAAAATTCCCCTGTGAGTTTTCTTTGTATAACGATTTTGTACAGTAAGAAGTTCAAGAAGTAGAGAGATTTGTTACCAAATGGGTTCTTGTTTCAGTTTTCCTTTGAAAATTGAAAGTTCTCGTCTTGATGGTGAGTATATAGTATCATCTTGATTGCTTGCTAGCTGTAGTTGCTTTTTGCTGTTGATACCTTGGTTTTGCACCTTTGTTGAAAATTTTAGATTCACACACAGCTCTGTTTGCATTTGTTTGATCTGTTTGCATTTGTTTGATCTATGATTACTTAGTGAGAGGGGTTTGTGTAAAGTTTGTTTATTTATTGGTGATTTTGGTGTCATTTTGTTTAATTGAGATTTACTTAAGATCAAAGAGAAATTAGAATAAACATTGAATTGAATGGGTTAGAAAGTGAGCTAGGATACTGGATTTAGGAGTCCAGAAGCAGAGCCTCTGTTGAGGTTGAGGGGTGGGGGGGATTGATAAAAGTTACATGAAATGATCTTTGGAAGTAACAGAAGAAGGTGCCCTATCGGTAGCAATTTGGGTACTTCAGTAACAACTTGAATGTCGATAGTAAGAATGAATCAGCGACAACTAATCATCAATAGTAGTAACTATCCCGGTAGTAAGGGCATGGGGTATACCCATGTGATTTTGCCACGTAGGCGTGATTTTGCCACGTAGGCGCTGACTGGATCACACAGAATTACCACATAGAAGGGGTAGAACTGCGTGCTAATCTCGTGTGGTTTCATTATTTTAATAATTTTTTTTTTACTTTTTAAAGTTGAAATTCAAATAAAAAATTTTAATATTAAGTAAAATTACATTAGAACATTAAAAGGAAATTACAGATAGTAGGAAAAGAAGTAGAAAATAAAAAATGCTAAAAAGAATTACATAACTCATATGAAATCGTCGGTGAAACTTATAGCGGTGTGTTTAGAAAAGTATTTTTTTTTAAAACTAGTCAGTTTTCGTTCAAACTTATACCGGTGTGTTCTGAAAATAAAAATAAAGAAGACTTCGAATTTCTTTTTCTTTTTAGTTAGCATGCAAAAGTTATTTAAGGAAAACCAGATTTCAGCCTAAATAAATATTTAGATTTAATATATATATAAAAAAAGGAAAAAAACTAGGTGTCACATGATGAGTGGATGGGAGCATACAAAGTCAAGAGGATAGCGCAGGTGTGGTTTTTTGCCAACTAGACCACACAGGCCTCTTCACAGGAGTATACCGCATGCACTAAAGATGTTACCGCTGATGAGCAATGTTACTACTGATAGGGTTCTGCTAATGTAACTGCTAACGGTTACGGTTGTAACCGTCAAAAGAAACATTGTGACAGTTGGTTCCCAAGTAAAAAGATGATCTTTGGTCTGGTTGAGGGATCAAGATTACAAAATTAAACCTTTATGTATGTTGATGCCACCATGATCAAGATTATCAGGCCCCATAATCTTAACAGGACCTTTTATATGTCTTAACAGGTAAGGTTACATCTGCATCAGTTCCCCCGAGCCCTCACAGTCCTAGGAGCCAGGCTGAAATTTTGAAGACGGCAAATTTGAAATCTTTTAGTTTTAACGTACTTAAAACAGCCACCAGAAATTTCAGGCCTGATAGTGTGTTAGGAGAAGGTGGGTTTGGTTCGGTGTTCAAGGGTTGGATTGACGAACAATCACTTGCGGCTGCCAAACCAGGTACCGGTACTGTCATTGCTGTCAAGAGGTTAAACCATGTAGGCATTCAAGGTCATCAAGAATGGTTGGTAAGTATGACTTGTTGTATGGGTCTTTAGTTGATAAATTGGATTATTAAAGGGCATAACTTATCAACTTAATTTGGGAGCTTGTTGTTTTCTTTCTTCATATTTTACAATGAATATCTAATTTCTTCCACAAAAATGTCAGTTTTGTTCATTTTATCCATTATATCTTCTAACCTGATACATATTTCATAACCCTTTTTTCTACAAAAATTTTACTTTTTTGTGATTTTATCTTGTATTCTCTTATGTAATCGTATTCTGTCAAACATGTGATTATCAGAGTACTATTTTCTACCAGACTGTATTGCATGACAAATTTAAAAAGGAACATCCAAACACCCTCTAAAGCCATCCATTCTCTTTGGTACTCTGTGCAGTTTGAAACAAGCAATTAGTACTAGACGTAAACTGGTATTCAATTAATATTCTTGCAGGCAGAAATTAATTATTTAGGGCAGCTACATCATCCAAATCTTGTTAAATTAATCGGTTATTGCCTAGAGGATGACCACAGACTTCTTGTGTACGAGTTCATGCCTCGAGGCAGCTTGGAAAACCATATTTTCAGACGTGAGTGCACCTCATTTATGCAATTATCTACTTTAATTTTCAAAATTTAATCTTGTATTTAATATCACAGGAAGTTCTTACTTTCAACCTCTTTCTTGGAACCTTCGAATAAAAGTAGCTCTTGGTGCTGCAAAGGGACTTGCATACTTACATAGTCCTGAGGCGAAAGTTATATATCGTGATTTCAAGTCTTCCAATATTTTGATCGATTCTGTATGTCTCAAATTCTCACTATGTCTAGCTGACATTTTCTTTTAAGGTGGTTTACAAATCTAACCCTTACTTGCTTTCAGAATTACAATGCCAAACTTTCAGATTTTGGGTTGGCAAAAGATGGCCCGGCTGATGGTCAAAGTCACGTCTCTACACGGGTTATGGGTACCCATGGATATGCAGCTCCTGAATACATGGCCACAGGTCATTTGACTGCAAGAAGTGACATATACAGTTTTGGGGTGGTTCTACTTGAGCTTTTAACCGGGAGACGGTGCATTGATAAGAACCGTCCATCTGGTGATCAAATACTAGTCGTGTTTGCTAAGCCCTTTTTGACCAGCAAACGCAAGATTCTACACATTATGGACCCACGTATCGAAGGCCAGTATTCTTCTGCTGTTGCAACTCGAGCTGCCTTACTTGCAATGAAGTGTCTAATGAAAGAGCCCAAACACAGGCCAGATGCCGATGAGTTGGCTAAATCACTGGAGCAGATTCAGGAGTTGCAGATTGCTTCTGAAAGTGTTAGAAATGAATCGGTTCAGAACAATGATGATAATAAGGTTGGTTTTGACGGTTCCAGTAGCCGTGGTGTTTGAATTATTGATAGTTGTGGTCTTGGAATGTGACTGTGAAGAAAGAACAAAAAATGGTCTAATTGTGGGTGGGGATGATTTTGGTGTACAGTATTTGGTTTTAAAAATCTGGCCATTCGAATTCTATCAAGTGTGATTCATATAAATTGGGAGAATGATTGGTAGTATGTGATGAAGATGAGCCGTAAGTTTTGAGAAACTAAATTGAGTTGAGTTTGAATTGTTTGATCGAGTAACGTATCAAGCATGGGTCGATTCGGATATAGGCTAAAATTGAACCGATAATTGATGTTCTGGTTTCTAGATTTTCATAACCATTTGGTTTGGTTATAATCGGTTCATTATTCGGTATTCGGTTATAAGAAGACATGTTTCAATTAATTTGGTTAACAACTTTTACGACTAGATTTTATTACTAGTGTGTTGTTGTAAGGATAACGTGCATACACAAAATTGTATTGCTAAAACCTAAAATGAAGAAAACGGATTAGTGGATTAATTTGATAATTTTTGGATTTTGTGTGGATTAATTTGATATTGTTTAAACTGAATCTGGTACAAATTTATTTTGAACTAAATTTAGTACATGTTTGTTTAAAGCTAGCACCACTTTGTTTGAATATAGTATAAGTTTGTATAAAACTAGTACATGTTTAAATCTAAATAATCTTCTTATATACTTATCATTCTAGTTTCAATATCAAGTAACAGTTCCAATTCCATTTATAATTCTATATTTCTGCAATTTCAAGATTCAGATTTCCCATCATGCTATGTATAATACAAGATAAGAGATTTCTTTATGTCGAAAACCGATTAAAGTGATGCTCCAAAAGCAATAAAGAATGCATAATTGTTTGCTATTGCTAGGGCATTTTCTCAACGTGATGGATTCTGAATAGCTGAGAGATTTATGATGCCATGAAAAACCCATTAAAAATGAACTAATATTACAATTTGATAAACCTGTTGTTGGTGGAACCGGTTTTTCAAGAGGCAAGTGATATACTTCGTTTCGGGTTGGAACCAGTTTCAATCGGTTTTGGTTCCGGTTCGGGTTGTCAGTTTCGGTTAGCCACTGGTTTTTTTTGGGACAACTAAGGCTAGATTGTTGACTACGATTAAGTTTTGTTAATATTTCAAAAGTCATATTCAGCAAGCCATGGCTGACCAATGATCTAAGATCTTGCCAATTAAAAGGAAACTTCGTCTCAAATCGGAGTAACTGTGGCATCATGGAGTTGATTGTTTCAACATTATAAAGAAAATGGGTCAACGGTAGATGACAAATACATGGAGTTGGCCCTTTCAACATTAGATCTGATGTCTAGTTCATGAAACATACAGTTTTCTCTTAAAGTATAATATACATGTATACCCTTCATTTCCATAGCAAACCCCACTTTTTCCACTTAAAATCCTCCACCAATTCTTTACAAGTCAGCTTTTGATAACCACCATGACCTGTGGAAAAAGTCAAAGTGTTTATTTTATAAAATGAATATAATGCTAATCATGTGGCGTTACTAATCAATTATCTAAGATGTTTACCACATTAGAGGGAAACTTTGTTTCAAGATCATGGAGTTGATTATATCACAGCTTATTTTGTGTTCATAATCATTTCATCAGTGATGAGGACACCATGGATCTGTTACAGTTTTTCCATGTTTTTCATCTTAAATTGCCACTCAACCATTGCCCAGCTGCCCTTCGATTACCCGACTGCAAATCTTTCCACCTCATGGTCCATCACTAATCAATCTTTACGGGTATACGATAAGGTCTATGGTAATACCACAGACGGCTCAATGGTCCAGGCCATCCTCACGAGACGATCATTCGGAGGTGAATTTGTATGTGGGTTCTACTGTCCTGATGAAAACTGCACCTCTTACCTCTTTGTTGTCTCCATCGTATCAGATACTCGTTTCCCTCAAGTGGTTTGGTCAGCAAACCGAGATCACCCGGTTAGCTATCGTGTGACACTCAATCTCACTGCAACCGGAGAATTGGTCCTGCAGGATGCTGATGGAAGCACGGTTTGGACTACCAACACCACCGGGAAATCTGTTGCTGGTGTAAACTTAACCGACGATGGAAACCTGGTGTTGTTTGATGTCAACAGCTCAGTGGTTTGGCAATCTTTTGACTACCCGACAGACTGTTTGGTATTGGGGCAAGCATTGTATCAAGGACAACAGCTGATACCGAGTGTTTCGTCCACCGACTGGACGGCCCAAAAAGATTTGTTTTCTCTTCAAGTGACGGACGAAGCTTTGGTTGCTTATGTTGGATCAAACCCACCTCAAATATATTATTATGGAGAGGTCGATGCGGTCTCTGGCAACCATAAGAAATCGGGGAAAAAATACGTTAGGTTCTTGAATGGTAGTTTGTCTTGGTTCATTTTTTCAGCTGAGCCAAGTGATCCCGATACTTGGATTTCCATACCTCAAACAACATCACCCCAGTATATGAAATTGATGCCGAACGGGCATTTGAGTGTGTTTGAATGGCAAGGAAGTTGGTTAGTGGTGGCCGATCTATTAACCGGTTATCTTGGAGATTGCAACTATCCTATGGCGTGTGGGAGATATGGCTTATGCTCAGGTAATCAACAGTGTAGCTGTCCCGTATCAAATTCTCCCAGGATAGAATATTTCAGAGCAGAGAATGATCGGCAACCAAACCTGGGTTGCTCTGAAATTACTCCTCTCACATGTAATGCCACCCAAGATCAGGTTTTAATCGAACTTGAGAACGTTACGCAGTTCAACATTTTTGCAGACAAGACGCGTGTGGATATGAAAACATGCAAACAAGCATGTGCCAACAATTGTTCATGCAAAGCAGCTATATTTCGGTATGGTGCAGGTTCTTCTCCAAAAGGGGATTGTTTTTCACTTTCTGAGGTCTTCACAATGATGAATACTGATCTACGTACTAGTTTCGATTTTCGCAGTTCAACTTTTGTAAAGGTGCAGAAAGCAAGACCACCTGCTTTGGGTTCTTCTAGTATTTCCGGTCCATCCGCTCCTTCTAGTTCTAAGTCTCGATCGACTTTAGGAGTTATATTAGCTTCCACTATTGGAAGTGTTATGTTTCTGTCTGGGGCTATCGGTTTTCTTGTCTACATAATCCGTAAAAGAAAGCGGGCCACTGAAATGGAGGAAGAGTATATAAGCGAGGTATCAGGAATGCCGACTCGGTTTTCCTATGAACACCTAAAAGCCACCACAGAGAATTTCAATAAAAAGCTTGGCGAAGGAGGGTTCGGAGCAGTTTACGAAGGGACTCTTGAAGATGGCTCAAAGATCGCAGTAAAATGTCTTGAGGGCCTTGGGCAGGTTAAAAAATCGTTCCTAGCTGAGGTTGAATCCACTGGAAGCATTCACCATGTGAATCTGGTTAGACTCAGGGGATTCTGTGCTTGGAAATCAAAACGGTTTCTCGTCTATGAATTCATGAGTAACGGATCGTTAGATCGCTGGATCTATCATGGAAATCGAGAGCACGTACTGGATTGGGAATGTAGAAAGAAAATCATTCTTAATGTAGCCAAGGGTCTAGCATATCTTCATGATGATTGTAGGCAAAAGATCATCCACTTGGATATTAAACCTCAAAACATATTGCTAGACAATGATTTCAATGCCAAAGTATCTGATTTTGGTTTGTCAAAACTCATTGACAGAAATCAAACCCAAGTGATGACTACGATGAGAGGAACCCCAGGATATCTGGCTCCAGAATGGGTGAGCTCGGTTATTACTGAAAAAGTGGATGTATACAGCTTCGGGATCGTTCTCTTGGAGACGTTGTGTGGAAGAAAAAATTTCGACAGGTCTCATCCCGAAGAAAGCCGGCACTTGCTTGGTGTCCTGCAAAAATGTTGGGAACAAGGGGTGTTGGTAGATATGGTTGACAAGTATAGTGAAGATATGCAGACACACGTTCCAGAAGTTGTGGAGATGATCAAAGTGGCTTCATGGTGTTTACAATATGATTTTACAAGAAGGCCTTCAATGTCGATGGTAGTTAAGGTGTTAGAAGACGTAACGAAAGTCGAGTCTAGCTTGGATTACAACTTCACAGGTCCTAGGCTGCCAAAGCCAGCCGTCGAACATGACAAAGATATGACACAATTGTTGGCTTCTTTTCTTTCTGGTCCTAGGTAAGTAGCCATGGTTGATTATGGTGTTTTCTTGCTAAAACTTTTGGTATAAATATTTGCTAGATGGACCTTGATTGACTATTTGTCAATAGCTATGTAATTGTTGTTGAAAATTTAAAATTAGTATTGTGATTGACATCTATTTCCTTCATAGAAGATTATTCTGTTTTTATATTTAAGATTGATTCTTTATTTTAAGTTTGACTTAGCTAAGACAGAACAGTTAACAATACCTGAACCGAAGAAGATAGGATGCTTGTTAGACCATCCACAAATCTGCAATGCCGAGGTCCTCAAAGGCACACACGCCTATCAAAATCTGCAAAATTTTAGTCCTTCAAAAGTTCTTGCGGAAACTGCGTATTTGTTGAATAAATTATTAATAACTTTACTAGTAAGTGCTATGTATAATACAAGATAAGAGATGTTTTTATGTGGAAAACTGATTAAGAAGATGCTCCAAAAGCATTAAAGAATGCATAATTGTTTGCTATTGCTGAGAAATTTATGATGCAATGAAAAACCCATTAAAAATAAACTAATATTAGAATTTGATAAACCGGTTTTTGGTGAAACTGCTTCGGTTGGAATCGGTTTTTCAAGAGGGAAATGATATACTTCGTTTCGGTTCTGGTTCCAAACCGGTTTGGTGGACCGGTTCTGATTGGAACCAGTTTTTCGAGAAACAGATGCCAATCACAATGCTAGTTTTGAATTTTAACAGAAATTTCACACCTATTGACAATAAACTCAATCAAGATATACAAGCAAATAATCATACCAAAAGTTTAAGAAAGAAAACACCATAATCAACCTTGGTTACTCACTTAGACCACAAAGAAAAGAAAGAAACAATGACTTGAAGAGAAAACAAAATTTTTTAACCGGTTCGGTTGGTTAAACCGGTTCGAGCATGGGGTTCAAGAACTAGATACAAACCGGCGATTTGGATTAGAACCGAAATCGGTTTTTGCCAGACCGGTTTCAATCAGTTTTGGTTCTAGTTCAGGTTGTCGTTTCGGTTCACCACTTTTTCTTTCTGCACAACTAAGGGTTAGATTGTTAACTACGGTTGAATTCTGTTAATATTTCAAAAGTCATATTCAACCAACCATGGCTTTAAGAATTGTACAATCAATGTGAGGAAAATCTTGAGAGGTAAGGTCCGAGAATATGATGTAGAGGATGAGGTAGATCGAGTATGTAAACATGTGAAAGTAAAAAGCAGGAATATTGTACCATACGCTGAAGAGGTTGTATCTTCAATAAGAGTCAGTGCTTTATAGACTTGTACATTATGTTTTAAAGATTGTACCATAAGTTGTGTTTTGTATATACAGTAGAACCTCTATAATTTAATACTCGATAAATTAATAACCTCGATAAATTAATAATTTGTCCGGTCCCAACTTGGGACTAGTACAAATTTGGACCCCAATCGATAAAATAATAAGATAATAATTTATTAAAATCCCAATGTAAATATACTGGTCCAGCGAAACTATAAATCAATAATTAGTAAAATATTCTAAAATTCTAGGATTGTCTGGTAAAAAATAAATCTATAGTCACTTGTATTTTCTTATGAACTTTAAATCTATATTAAGTTCATCTTTAAATCTCCCCATTTCACTTAAATCGAATAAATGTGTCAAAGTTAGCTGATAGGAACTCCGATGATCTCTTAAGAGTGTTTGATATTGTTCCTTGACTAACTTTCAAATCGAAAGTTTTGTCAACCCACTGCACCAAATCTTGTTG
Organism: Deinandra increscens subsp. villosa; assembly: GCA_039602395.1. NCBI lineage: Eukaryota > Viridiplantae > Streptophyta > Magnoliopsida > Asterales > Asteraceae > Deinandra > Deinandra increscens. The sequence goes on from JBCNJP010000020.1 coordinate 9,537,046, forward strand.
AGTGCATCCTTGGCGAACTCTCTTATACTCGCATAACTGTTTCGTTGTTGATTTGTCATTATTGACTTTTTAACACCTTTTAGTTTAGAAGCCATACTTGATGTGATTTTAAAATTTATTATTAGACATTTTATAGTGATCAATCTAAATCTATGTACACTGAACTTGACAAATTCATTAATGTGTGAATGTACATGGAAATTTTGAAGGTCCTTGTTTCTGTTTTTTTCAAATAGATAAAGTGAACGGACATGAAAATTTTGTAAGTCGATGCATTAGTATGAGAGTTGCTCACGAATATAAGCCAACTCTTTAAATTAATAATTTATTAATTTATCGATATAATAATATCTCGCTAAATTAATAAAATATCTCGGTCCCGACATTATTAATTTATAGAGGTTTTGCTAGTATAGGGTAATACAAGTCATGTGATATAAAAGTAAAATTAAGTATAGCAGCATCTACTATAAAACAATTTAGTGTCCCTGTATAATGATGTATTCTGAATTTTTAATAAGGGTGAAATATGAGATGACACGTAACATTGAGGATTTTTATTTATTATATACGAGATAAGTTTTTAATGTCGCTGTATATAAGGGTGAATATGAGGGTGAAATTAAGTATGCAAGCAGCATCTACTATAAAACAATTTAGTGTCCCTGTATAAGGATGTATTCTCAATGTTACGTGTCATCTCATATTCACCCTTATTAAAAAAATTAAAAAAAATTTGAGGTGGTGCACGTGACCCCCCTGGTCCTTAACTACTTTCGTCCCTGTATAAGGATGTATTATGAATTTAGTATTTATATATATATGGACATTGTACTCATTTATTGGATGATCAATATACATAATCTCATTCACCTTCATGGTATCAGAGTGACAAAGCCTAAGGATCCAAAACCCTAATTTTTATTTTAGCCATCGTCGACCCCTCACGTCAGCGGCTACGGCTAACCCAAGTATTTTTTTTGTTCACGACGGTCACCGCAAAGAACAAAAGGATCATGGTTTATGAACATTATCTACCGGCTCATGCATGGTATATGGACATGAGTGCGTCTACTCATCTCACGGCTAACCTAGGTATATTTCAAATCCAGTTGTCAAAATCTAAAATTAGCAATATATTTGTTGGGAATGACAATACGTTGCCAATTAAGGGTTCGGGTAATGCTTTACATCATCTCTCAAATCAAACATATAAATTAAATAATGTTCTTTTAGCCCCGACATCATTAAATATTATTTCTATAAAATTACAATGATCAAATATAACTTACATTAAATATATATTGAAATTTATAATTTTAAGTAATGCTTATCTCGTATATAATAAATAAAAATTCTCAATGTTACGTGTCATCTCATATTCACCTTTATTAAAAAATCCTCAATATTACGTGTCATCTCATATTCAAGATGGTTATTTGTTCACCTTTATATAAAACAATATTTTGGGACTTCATAATCTATTTATATCTACATCTATATCTATCTATACTATATAATAAACAAAAAGTTTTGTCATACTTTAATCAATAAAAAATGACACTTGTCATCATCACAAAATTTTGAATTAAGTCAAAATTTTAATATGTAATTATTCAAATATTAAATTTTCATATTAGGGTTTATTTAGTTTAAACTTTTAATAAGTAATTATCAAATAAGTAATTATTCAATTACAAATTTTCTATATTAAGGTTAGTAATTATCTAAATACGGTTACCAGAGGGTCTCATCATGACAAACGATGTTACCCACGACACGTTACGACCGTAGTCCGTTAAATGTCTATTGTCGTAAAACCCATGACCCACTTATAATTACTGAGAAATTTTTATATATTTATAAAAATACATAATCGTTGTAGATTATGATCGTATTTATAGCTTTTTTTGTACTTAACACACGTAAATATAAAACTAGTTTACTATATAAAAAATATATAAAAAATGGTGTAGTCTTGTACGTGATAATATTTTTATGAATATCTACCTAAAATTAATCAAATTAAATGCATCTACATCAATCTTTTTAATCATAAAAAAGTTATTAAAATAGTATTTTAGATTTAAATAAAAACAAAAATTAGTAACCATCGAATTATATATATATATATTTTTTAAAAAGAAAAGTGCATATAAATCCCGAAATTGAAAATTAGTAATCTTCACACGCTACTAGTAAAGATTACACAAGATTCGGAATGAGATTTTTCTCAACGGCTACAAGATTTGCAGAGTTAATGCCATGGTGAACCTATATATATATTATCATCACCGTCTTCTATTTTCTCTCAAATCAAATTGAGAAGATCATCGATCTACCCTCATTCATTGCCTCCATCTATTCTAGGTACGTTTCTTCTTCAAACATATTTCAAATCTGGTAATCTAGGATTCTTCGTTCGTTTCATACAGCGGTTCGTTTGATTCTTGATAACCCAATAACGCAACGCTCAGATTCTTCATGCGCTTTTTGAATTTTGAGTTATCGAATCATCTGAAACGAAGAATTTTAGGGTTTCTTGATGAATCTTTAATACTATGTAGTGATTTATGGTCATTTATGTGAAATTTTTATCATCTGAAACTAAGAATAGAGTATATAGACATGTAAAAAATTTGGGATTCTGAGTAATTTATGTATTTATTTATTCTTGCAGCACAGGTACAAGTTTCCAGGAAAGTATAAAAAGTAAGGTACTCTTCTTCAAAGCTTAAAGGTACTAGCTCTTTTATACATTAATGCAAGTTTTTTTTTCATTAAAGGTAGGCCACCCCCAAGCTTAAGGCACAAAATCATTTGATTAGTTAATTACCTATGAAAATCATTGTTATTACACCTATGTTTTCTTTAATACTATGTTTTCTTTCTATCTTTATTAAAATCATTGTTTTACCTCTCCATGATCACTAAAGTGTTAAATCACACCAATTTGTTTCAAATCTCAATGATTTAGACAACATAATTGCCAATTTTCATTTTCATATTAACTCAGGTGTTCCAACTTTATTACATCATGGTTTACTCCTTTTTAATAGCATCATTTTTTTACTCTAGTTTGATTCCTGTTGACACTACACTATCTGTACACTTATATGATTCTTTAAGACATTCATTTTATACTCTACTTCACATAAGCCATCTGTTTTCTTGTTTATTCTTTTCTTTTCAACTTTGTCAAAATCTTTCTTTTAAAAACTTTTGGGTTCTAACTAAATTAGACATTTATTTTTTATTTTTTAACTTCTACTCAATTCCTAGTGATATGAAACTCATTTTTGACAAAGAAATTCATTTTATATGTACACTTATATGATTCTTTAAGAAATTCAGTTTATACTCTACTTTGCATAAGCAATCTGTTTTCTTGTTCATTCTTTTCTTTTCAACCTTGTCAAAATCTTTCTTTTGAAACTCTTGGGTTCTGTCTAAATTAGCTTTTCTTACTTGTACTTAATTTCAATTCCTAGTGATATGAAACTCTTGTTTTGATTATCTAACTATTTTCCAACCTTATGAAAATTGAAAATCATTGTTTTACCTCCCAATAGTCACTAAAGTGTTAAATCACACCCATTTGTCTCAAATCTCAATGATTTAGACAACATTGTCATCCATTTTTTTTCAAAGTAACTCACGTGTTCTAACTGTATTTACATCATTTTTTTACTTCAATTTGATTCCTGTTGGTACTAAACCTTTTTATATGCTTACATGATTCTTTAATAAATTATTTTTATAAACTTTACTTTGCAGAAGCAACCAGTTTTTTTCTTGTTTTTTTGACAATTCTTTTCTTTTTTAAGTTTTGTAAAAATCTTTCTTTTAAAAACTCTTGGGTTCTAACTAATTCAGTCTTTTTACCTGTACTTGATTCCTAGTGTGATATGAAACTCTTTTTTACACTCTTCGCTTTGTACACACACGCAATTTATGTTCTTATAACTGTGTTCTTTTTCCATGTCTTGACAATTTAATTAGTCTCCAACTTAATGATTTAGATTATAGACAACAGAATTGTCCATTTTCCTTTTCAAATTAACTCATGTCTTCTAACCTTGTTTACATAATTTTTTACTTCAATTTGAAACCTGTTGATAAAACATATTTATACACTTACATGATTCTAAAATCATTCTCAATAATCACTAAAGTATTAAAGTACATCCATTTGTTTCAAAATACCAATGATTTAGACAATATAGACGTCATTTCATTTTCAAAGTAACTTATTTTTTCCAACTTTTTTGACATCATTTTTTACTTCAGTTTGATTCTTGTTGATACTAAACTTGTTTAACCTACATGATTCTCTAAGAAATTTATTTTACACAATTTAGTTCTACTTTGTAGATGCAATCTGTTTTGTTCTTTGTCTTTTGACCATTCTTTCCTTTTGAACTTTGTCAAAATCCTTCTTTTACAAACTCTTGGGTTCTAACTAAATCAGCCTTTTTTACTTCTACTCAATTCCTAATGATACAAGACTCATTTTTACACTCTTCTCTTTGTGCACACGTTCAATTTATATTTGTTATTACAGTTTATTTCTTTTCCAACTTTATTAAAATCATTTTTTACCTCCCATTAATCAATAAAGTTCTAAATAACATCCATTTGTTTCAAATCTCAATGATTTAGGAAAAAACCCGTCCATTTTCATTTTTAGAGGAACTCGTGTGTGATGACTTTATTTACATAATTTTTTAACAAAACAGTTTGATTCTTGTTGATACTAAACTTATTTAAACTTACATGATTCTGTAAGAATTTCATTTTACACAATTTAGTTTTACTTTGTACAAGCAATCTGTTTTGTTCTGTCTTTTGACCATTCTTTCCTTTTTGCAGTTTTCTCTTTGTACATGCATTCAGTTTTGTTTTTCTTACTACTATGTTTATATCATCTTTTGACAATTTAATTCTTTTCCAACTTTACTAAATCGTTGTTTACCTCTCAATGTTCAGTAAAAGTGTTTAATCACATCCATTTGTTTCCAATCTCACTGACTTAGTCAACATAGTCATCCATTTTCAGTTTCAGAGTACCTGAAGTGCTCTAACTTCATTTACTCAGTTTTCTACTTCAATTTACTAACCTTATCTATATGCTTACATGATTATTTAAGAAATTTGTCTACACACTTTACTTCGCAGAAGCAAAATTTTTTCTTGTTTATTCTTTTCCCTTTTCAACCTTGTCAAAATCTTTCTTTTAAGAACTCCCGGGTTCTAACTAAATTAGCTTTTCTTACTTCTACTTAATTTCTATTTTCTAGTGATACGAAACTCATTTCAATTTATTATCTTATTACTATGTTCTTTTTCCATGTTTTGATTATTTAACTATTTTCCAACCCTATGAAAATTTACCTCCCAGTAGTCATTAGAGTGTTAAATCACACCCATTTGTCTCAAATCTCAATGATTTAGACAACATTGTCATCCATTTCTATTTTCGAAGAAACTCACGTGCTCTAATTGTATTTACAACATTTCTTTTACTTCAATTTGATTCCTGTTGTTACTAAACCTTTTTATATGCTTACATGATGATTCTTTAATGAATTCATTTTATACACTTTACTTTGCAGTAGCAATCAGTTTTCTTTTCTTTTGACGATTCTTCTCTTTTTCAGTTTTGTCAAAATCTCTCTTTTAAAAACTCTTGGGTTCTAACTAATTCAGCCTTTTTACTTGTACTTGATTCCTAGTGATATGACACTCTTTTTTACCCTCTTTTTTACACTCTTCGCTTTGTACACACACGTAATTTATTTTCTTATTACTCTGTTCTTTTTCCATGTCTTGACAATTTCATAAATTTCCAAATTTATTAAAATCATTGTTTTACCTCTCAATAATCATTAAAGTGTTAAATCACATCCATTTGTTTCAAAATTTAATGATTTAGATTTTAGACAACAGAATTGTCCATTTTCCTTTTCAAATTAACTCATGTCTTCTAAGTTCTAACCTTGTTTACATAATTTTTCTTCAATTTGAAAACCTGTTGATAAAACTTATTTGTACACTTACATGTTTCTTAATAATCACTAAAGTGCACATCGATCTGTTTCGTAACACCAATGAGTTAGACTCCATTTTCATTTTCAAAGTATCTTACTTGTTTGATCCTTGACATCCTTGTTGATACTAAACTTATTTAAACCTACATGATTCTCTAAGAAATTTATTTTACACAATTTAGTTTTACTTTGTAGAAGCAATCTGTTTTGTTCTTTGTCTTTTGACCATTATTTCCTTTGCAACTTTGTCAAAATCCTCCATTTACAAACTCTTGTGTTCTGACTAAATCAAGCCTTTTTTTACTTCTACTTGATTCCTAATGATACAAACTCATTTTTACACTCTTCTCTTTGTACAAACGTTCAATTTATATTTCTTATTACTAAGTTTTTCTTTCATCTTTCAACGGTTTAATTGTTTTTCAACTTTATTAAAATCATATTTTACCTCCCATTAATCACTAAAGGTCTAAGTAACATCAATTTGTTTCAAATGTGAATGATTTATGCAACAAAACCGTCCATTTTCATTTTTAGAGGAACTCGCGTGTTCTGACTTTATTTACATATTTTTTTCTTCAATTTGATTCTTGCTGATACTAAACTTATATATATATATATATATATATATATATATATATATATATTTCATATATATACATAAATCTTTCTTAAAAGCTCTTTTCTTCCAACTAAATCAGCTTTTTTATTCCTACTTGATTCCAAGTGATACAAAACTCATTTTTACACTCTTATCTTTGTTACGAACTCAATTTATACTTTTTATTACTATGTTTTTTCCCATTTTGACAGTTTAAGTCTTGTATCTCAGCCATTAGCATCAATTGCCAAATTAAGAAAACCAAACTTATATCTATGACAATTCTTTTCTTTTCAACTTTATTCAAAATCTTTCTTAGAAGCTCTTTTCTTCTTACTAAATCAGCCTTTTTATTTCTACTTGATTCCAAGTGATATAAAACTCATTTTTACACCCATCTTTGTTACACACATTCAATTTATATTTCTTATTACTCTGTTTTTTCCTATTTCGACAGTTTGAGTCTTGTATCTCAGCCATTAGCATCAATTACCAAATTGAAAAAACCAAATTCATCTAGTTTTATAAAGATTGTCTTTATTTTTTTACGAACTCAATTTATACTTTTTATTACTATGTTTTTTCCCATTTTGACAGCTTAAGTCTTGTATCTCAGCCATTAGCATCAATTGCCAAATTAAGAAAACCAAACTTATATCTATGACAATTATTTTCTTTTCAACTTTGTCCAAAATCTTTCTTAGAAGCTCTTTTCTTCTTACTAAATCAGCCTTTTTATTTCTACTTGATTCCAAGTGATATAAAACTCATTTTACACCCATCTTTGTTACACACATTCAATTTATATTTCTTATTACTCTGTATTTTTCCCATTTCGACGGTTTGAGTCTTGTATCTCAGCCATTAGCATCAATTACCAAATTGAAAAAACCAAATTCATCTAGTTTTATAAAAATTGTCTTTATTTTTTTATATTACTTTGTTACACACATTCAAGCATTGACTTTCATAAAAATATACATTTTTAATTTTAACCTGATTTCCCTTTGTTTTACTTTCCTTCATTATTTTCTCATTCACCCCTTTTCAAACTTCATCAAAGTAATTTCTTGCTTTTAAAACCACTCAAGCATCTTATCACAAATTGCTTCAAAATAGTTTCTTGCTTTCATTGGATTTCAAACGGTTGCATTTTTATTCTTTGCATCTAACCCCAATGATTCAGCCAACATAATTCTTCCCCTTTTATAAATGTTTGACCTTTTTTCAAACAATCTATTCTAACTTGATTTGCTTCTTTTTAGTTCCACTTGGTTCCTATTTTTTCTTCTTGTTATCCTTTTCTTCATCTTTATACAGTTTACTGCTTTTCCAACCTTGTCAAACCGTTTTCTTAATCATCATTCGAGTTTTGTATCACACACACTTGCATCAAATACCAAGGATTTTAGAGAAACTAATGTATCAAACCTGGTCATCAATATTTTAATTCTACTGCATTCTTAATGATTGAACTCATTTTTGTACTACTTCGCAGCAACATTATATCTTTTTTACCAGCTATTTTTCAGTTAAATGCTTTAAGATTACCTTGCATCAGACTCATTTTTCACTTCTTAATCATCACTTGAGCCTGGTATCCAGCCAACATAATTATTCCAAATTTATAAATATTTTCACATAATTTTAATAAAAATCACATATGCTATGGCATCTTTTTACTTCCACTTGATTCCTCAAACATCATGTAACATCCATCTGCATCACATATGCTATGGCATCTTCTTTGCCGAAGCATTTTCTTTCTTTTAGTAGCTTTTTTATTGTTTTATGCTTTAATTTCTCTTCTCTGTTGGGTCAAATCCAAGTGCATCAAAGCCCAATTTTAAATAATCATAATCAATACTTCAACCAGTTCTAAAACCCGTTTTGATTGTTTTACTTCTACTTGATTCCTATTGAGATCCTTTTCTATGTACACACATTTTCTTTTTATTTTTCATATTACTATGTTTTCGTTCCATCTTTTGAAAATTTAATTCCCTTACAACCTGCTCATTTTTTCTCTTTTCTGACTTGATAAAAAACAGTGTTACCTCTTACCATCAAATAAAGTGACGTTATAAATCTAATTGCATTAAAGTCCAATGGTTTTAAAGTGGCCTTAAATAATTTCAAAAGTTGGGACTTTTTTTTCCTTTCAAAACTCATGTGTTCTAACTTGTTTTGCTTGTTTTACTTCTTATTTGATTCCTGTTGATGCTAAACTTAGTTTCTTATGATTTTAAAATCATATTCATCAAATTTCAAAGTTTTTGACTCTCTTTTAAAAACTCATGTGTGTACTCGCTTGTTGTGGTTGTTTTACTACTACTTGCTCCTTATCGATGCTAAACTCATTTTCACACTCTTTACCAACCTTGTGAAATTCTTTTATTCAAGTTCTATGAATTATGATAACACTTCTTGCTTTACATCAAAATCATTTTTCACTTCAGAGTCATCTCTCAAGCATGGTATGACATTCTTCTACGTTCAATCCTAAGGATTTAGCGTTCACTTTTTATAAATGTTTTGTAGAAAATCACGTGTTCCAACTTAATTTTTGCTACTTTTTAATTCTTATATGATTACTCAAACATCATGGAGCCATTTGCATCAAAACCTTTCTTTTGAAAACTGAACATGATTTGGCTCATTTACCACTACACCTCACTCCTTGAGGTCCTTGCTGACCTAATTAACTGAATTCTAGGCCTTTCCTTTTATTTTTCTTATTAAGCCCTTCATTTTTTCCTTAACTGAATTCTAGGCCTTTCCTTCTATTTTTCCTTAAGTGTATACTCTTCTATTAGACTATTATGGTAGGTATGATATAATATTATGTCATACTACCTACCATAATAGTCTAATATCTTCAGATGCATTTCCAACTTGATGAAAATCAGTGTTAGCTCTTTATTATTACTTAAAGTGACGTGTCAAATCTAATATCAGGATTTTTCAAATTGCTCCGTATTGATGCTAAACTTGGTGTCACACTTTTCCCAGTCTTACTAAAATCTTTTATCCTCTTAATCACTTAGCTTATACTTATTTTGAATTGACAAGAACTCATTTCAACACCTATTACACTCGGTCACTGTACACATGTATTTTCTTTCATTTTCATATTATTTTTAGTTATATTTTGGGGAATTTAGTTCTTTTCTGTTTTTTTTTTAATTCCATTTGATTACATAAACATCCATTTGTATCAAAACTTTTCTTTTGAAACGCATAATTTGATTTGAAGTGTTTAACTTTTTTTTTTTTTGGCATCAATATCCCCCAACTATTTTTACCTACCCATTCATCCAAATAAAAAAGCTTAGATTTTTTTCCTTTTCCTTCCATTAAAATCATTTTTCACTTCTCATACGGTTTAAGAAAATCACGTGTTTGACTTTTTCCTTTTTTTTATACATTCTTGTTGTGACAAAGGTTTGCACTGTTTTATTTCTGCTTGATTCTTCTTGATACGAAACTCATTTTACGCTATTCACTCGTTAATCATCACTTAAGCTTTGTGATGTATTGCTGACTTAATTGGCTGAATTCAAAGCCTCTCTTTTGGAAAACTCATATTATGACTTAATTGGCTGAATTGAAAGCCTCTCAATGTACATAAAGAAGACTGTAAAAGTGAGCTGTAAAGGAATACTTTCCTAAACATAGCAGTGTCGGTGACTTATCATCGGATTTCTGATGTTTGGCTTTGGGGTTTTTTATATTCTTTTCGGTAATCTATTTATTAAAATCATTGTTTTACCTCTCAGTAATCACTAAAGTGTTAAATCACATCAATTTGTTTCAAATCTTAATGATTTAGGTTTTAGACAACATACATAATTGTCCATTTTCCTTTTCAAATTAACTCACGTCTTCTAATCTTGTTTACATAATTTTTTACTTCAATTTACAACCAGTTGATAGAACTTATATATACACTTACATGATTCTAAAATCAGTGTTTTACCTCTCAATGTTCACTCATGTTAAAACACCATTTGTTTCAAAATACCAATGATTTAGACAATATAGATGTCATTTTTATTTTCAAAGTAACTTGTTCTGACTTTTTTAACATCATTTTTTACTTCAGTTTGATTCTTGTTGATACTAAACTTATCTAAACCTACATAATTCTCTAAGAAGTTCATTTTACACAATCTGTTTTGTTTTTTGTCTTTTGACCATTCTTTCCTTTTCAACTTTGTCAAAATCTTCTTTTACAAACTCTTGGGTTCTAACTAAAGTGGCATCAAATAGTTTCAAAAGTTTGGCCTTTTTCTCTCAAAACTCATGTGTTCTAACTTGTATTGCTTGTTTTACTTCTACTTGATTTTAGAATAATCCATCGCAGATTATAAGAAGTTCAATTCTTCAATTGAATATGGAAAGGGATGTAAGTGCAGACATGGTATCCTTGAGAGAATTGTGAACCAGAAACTTTATTCATACGTATATACAACTGAAGCATTCTGGCCCTATTTATACATTTGAGATCGGTAGTTATTTAAATACCAATCGGCACAAAACTGTTATTAGCATAACTGCCAATAACCAACTTAACTGTTTCCTGACCCACTTGATCGACCCATACATGAAATACACCAACTTATTGTACATAATATTAAATACGCTTTCTAACGGGTCAAAGCTTAATTTTCCAACAAGTTTGACATCCTTTTCTATGTACAATCGTTTTGTTTTTCATATGACTATGTTTTCATTCCATCTTTTGAAAATTTAATTCCCTTACAACTCATCATATTCATTTTAAAATCATCTTTTAAGGTTTCATTTTTTTTCTTGACTTGATTAAAATCAGTGTTACCTCTTTATCACCACTTAAAGTGACATACCAAACCTAATTGCATCAAAGTTTTAATGATTTTTAATATCATATTCCTCAAATTTTAAACTTTTTGACTCTGTTTTAAAAACTCATGTGTGTCCTCTCCTGAAAAGGTTGTTTTACTACTACTTGCTAGTTGCTCCATATTGATGCTAAACTCATTTTCACACTCTTTACCAACCTTGTCAAATTCTTTTATTGAAGGTCTATGTTTTATGATAACACTTCTTGCTTTACATCAAAATCATTTTTCACTTCATAATCATCTCTCAAACATGGCATCACATTCTTCTATGTTCAATCCTAAGGATTTAGCGTCCACTTTTTATAATTGTTTTGTAGAAACTCACGTGTTCTAACTTGATTTTGCTTCTTTTTAATTCTATATGATTACTCAAACATCATTAGCCATTTGCATGAAAACCTTTCTTTTGAAAACTGAACATGATTTGGCTTATTTAATTTTCTTATTAAGCCATGTATACCCTGCATATGCATTTTCATATATTAATACTTATTTTAGTTCATCTTTTGATGTTTCATTTTTTTTTTCTTTTCTGACTTGATCAAAATCAGTGTTAGCTCTTCTTTATTATCACATGATTACATCATTCTAATGATTTTAAAATCATTTTCATCAAAATTCAAAAATTTGACTCTTTTGTTTAGAAACTTATGTGTTCTCACTTGATGTGGTTCTTTTCCTTCTAATCACTTAGCTTATACTTATTTTGAATTGACAAGAACTCATTTCAACACCTTTTACGCTCGGTCACTATACACATGCATTCTCTTTCATTTTCAAATTATTTTAGTTATATTTTGGGAAATTCGATTCTTTTCTGATTCTTTTGTTTTTAATTCCGTTTGATTACATAAACCTCCATTTGCATCAGAACGTTCCTTTTAAAACTCATAACTTGATTTGAATTGTTTAATTTTTATTCATCCAAATTTAAAAGCTTAGATTTTTTTTCTTTTTTTTTTCCTTTCATGTTCTATGTTTAATTTCTTACCTTACATCAAAATCATTTTCCACTTCTCATGCATCTCTCCGGCGTGATATAACATTCCTCTACGCACAACCGCAATGAATTTGGGTCCCATTTTTATAAATGTTTTTAAGAAAATCACGTGATCAACAACTTTTACTTAGATTACCAAGATTAAAATTATCTAAAATTTTGAAGATGGACAAATTTGATTGTCAGGTCACTGATATTAAAATTTTGTGATTCAAAGCCTCTCTTTTGAAAACTCATATTATGAAAAACTGAATGATTGTACATGAAGAAGACTGTAAAATGAGCTGTACAGTAATACTTTCTGATGTATGGCTCTGGAGTTTTTTATATTTTTTCTTTTTGATTACCGAGAGGTAAAACAGTGATTTGGCTACTAAAATCATTGTTTTACCTCTCAATAATCACTAAACTACTAAAGTGTTAAATCACATCCATTTGTTTCAAATCTTAATGATTTAGATTTTAGACAACAGAATTGTCCATTTTCCTTTTCAAATTAGCTCATGTCTTCTAACCTTGTCCACATAAATTTTACTTCAATTTGAAACCTGGTGATAAAACTTATTTATACACTTGCATAATTTTAAAATCACTGTTTTACCTCTCAATAATCACTAAAGTGTTAAATCTGTTTCAAAATGCCAATGATTTAGACAACATAGATGTCATTTTCATATTCAAAGTAACTTACTTGTTCTAACTCTTTTGACATCATTTTTTACATCCAGTTTTATCAGTTTTATTCTTGTTGATACTAAACCTATATAAACATAATTCTCTAAGAAATTCATTTTACACAATTTAGTTTGTAGAAGCAATCTGTTTTGTTCTTTGTCTTTTGACCATTATTTCCTTTTGAACTTTGTCAAAATCCTTCTTTTACAAACTCTTGGGTTCTAACTAAATCAGTCTTTTTTACTTCTACTTGATTCCTAATGATACAAAACTCGTTTTTACACTCTTCTCTTTGTTACACGCATTCAATTTATATTTCTTATTACTATGTCTTTTACCATTAGCATCAATTACCAAATTAATCTAGTTTTATAAAGATTGTCTTTATTTTTTATACTACTTGGTTCCTAATGACAACTTGATTTTGCCCTCTTTATGCTTTGCAGAAGCATATTATCTTTTCTACTAGCCATTTTCCATGTTTTGAGAATTTCATTATTTTCTACCTTCACATGAGAATAAATTTTACTTCGGAGTCATCTCTTAAGCATTGTATCACATCCCTTTGCAACAAACACTTACGATTTTAGTTGAAAAGATTATCCAGATTTGTCCAAAGAAACTCATATGTTCTAACTTAATTTGCTTTATAATCATGAGTGAATATAGTGTCACACTCATTTGTGTCATATACTACTTTTGTCAACATATGAATTTATCTATTTTCAAGCATTTGACTTTTATAAAATATACATTTGTTGATTTAACCTGATTTCCTTCGTTTTACACTTTTACTTTCTTTCATTATTTTTCATGTCCCATTTTTAAACTTCATCTAAATAATTTCTTGCTTTTAAAACACACTCATTTTTGCACACTTCTCTTTGTACACATTCAATTTATATTTCTTATTAGTAGTTTTTTTTTTAATTCCATTTTTGACAGTTTAATTCATTTCCAACTCTCAGTCTTCATTAAGTCGTATCTTAACATGATCACCAACAAACCTATTAGAAAATCACCAAGAAGTCATTGTTTTTATGATATGTTTCCCTGACATGTAACACTAAGGTGTGTGTTTGTGTGTGACAGAGATATTTTTTATTTTATTTTCTTTTTTAATTTTTGGGAAAAATGAATGAAAAGAAAAGCGGAGGCCCGCCATCTGCTAGCATTGTGGTTTGGAATCGATTCTTTTTCAATAGCCCACCCTTTCTTTGAACCTTGTCAATGATCGAACTGAAATTAAAGATATGAACTGAGTGCCATTTGATGAGTAACTGAGAACAAAGGAGAGGGATATGGAAAGAATGAAGTAATGAAAGAGGAAGTAATTGCTAGTAGTAACGACTTGTCACGATCCATTGGTTCATATAGAATCCATGTCCTAGGTGTATCAAAAAACATTCTTTTCACTAAGCGTATATAATAAAATAGAGTGAAAGGGTCCACCCCGAAACCAAGGGGGTACTAACTAACAGCTGAGTCCTCTCCGAACCGCAGGAGATAGTTGCCCATCATACGGCTCATCAACTTCACTTGCCTCTATGGGGGGCTTGCTTGTTTCCTAACGAGAACTTGATTTTCCACTCTTTATACTTCGGAAAAGCATTTTATCTTCTTTACTAGCTACTTTTTCCATGTTTAGAGATTTTTTTTGAATAGCAAATTTTTATTTTTCATCAAATTTCACAAATTGTCAAGGTTAGAATCCACACCTAATTTTTTTTTATTTTTTAAATTTGCTTTTTATTCTAAATTCTACTTGATTCCTAACACTTAAACTTGATTTCCACTAATTAATTTGCACAAGGATCCTATCTCTCTTTACCTTTTGACACTAATTAAACTTGATTTCCACTAATTAATTTGCACAAAAGGACTAGAAGTAGTGATTGTGGAGAGGAGGATTGAAATGAGGAAGTGGGTGAAGGGTCGAGACTACAGGTATTTTGGTCACTAGATAAATTAGGTGAACGAGGGAGGGGACTTTGCATGGGGACAGTGGCGGAACCAGAAATTTCTAACCGGAGGGTCAATATAGTATAAGATGGATATTATAAAAAACCGACATACTATATAGTTTTTCTTTCAAAAAAGTCCCTCAACAAATAACTTTCACACGACTTGTTAATTTTGAATGAATTTGTGAAAAAAATAGAACTCGTGTACTGAATGTTACTTGTTAACTTACGGGAGCTCGAGCTTACTTGTTTACTTAGTCAAATAGCCAAATGGTACAAACTGGTCGATGAGCAATACGGTCTTTTTTAAAATTTTTAAAGGCGATACAACTGTAACACAATACGGTCGTATTTAGGGAATGTCATACGACTGTATTGTGTGTTTTACAGAATATGATGTTTTGTCTAAGTGTTGGGTCTAACCCATTCGTGTTGGGTTTGGTCCTTAGAATAAAGTTGTATGTTAGGAAGTGTTTATCCTCACTAGAATGTCTTGGTTTAAGACATCGGATAAAGTGAGGAGTTGATTGCTTCGGTTAGCTAACAGGATTCGAGAATTCACGGTGCTAGGCTTAGGTGAGTTCTATGATGCCTACTTTAAAATGTTTAACTGTTTTGAGCTGATATACGTGTTGATTTGTTTGCAAAATGGATTAATTGTATTGATCATGTTATGTGGTATTACCTTGTTTTGAAATCAAGTGACCAAGTGGTGAAGGAATTGTTAGTGGGCGTTATAGTGTATCTAGTATTATGTGTGAGAATTAGTGTGCATTTACTATTTAATTATGTGGTGAATATGTTGCGGTACTTCCTATATATATGCATAATACGATATTTTCCCAGTATATCAGAAGTGTGGTGGATACGTTGCGGTACTTCCTATATATAAACACGGACTGTAAATTAAGGGATGCCCACTAGTTGTAACATATGAATACTTCATCACTATCCACTAACAAACCAAAGGTACTTGGGCATTTGAGTAGGAACGGGTAGTGCAACAATGAGGTTAGGACTACTTTTAAAAGGTTTGTTATGAATGATTAGAACGTCCTAAGAAAAGTGCTCCATAAGGTCATTAAGGTCGACGGTACCAAAGGGGGCTCCTGAAAGAGGTAACGTAAGGGAGTTAAGGGTAGTGTTCCAGAAAGATGTAGCGTAAAGGCCCACTGAAGGAGAATGCACAAGGTGGCGTGGTTGTCAGTTGCCGAAGGTGTTCATCGAAAGAGGAAACGTAAGGTGATGCAACTGGGTAGTTAGCGGCACTATCCTACCCAAAAGGAGTAGCAGAATGAATGATAGCTATGGTATATTGTCATTACAAGAAAAGGAACGTAATAATTGATTTAATGATAAGGTAGAGAATGAAAGTAACGTGTAGATCCATTTAAACGTAATGTGCACTGTGGTTATGTGCTACGTGTGTTAATATGAAAATGAAACTGATTTCAATGATTCAATGGTTTCGGAATGAAAACATAGAATAGAACTCACCAGTATAAGCTGATCACTTGAGCATGTATATTAGGTTTTGCAGAGGCGTCAAGCAGCAACGACAAGGCTTGTATGTAAATGGTACGATGGTGCTTGCTAGTTGGCATCGATGACTAACTTATGTTGGTTTTAGTTATGTTATTTATGCTTCTCTGTGTAACGATTATGTTAAGTAAATAAGGTTTCGATTTTTGCTGTTTATGTTATCTCTGATTAAATCATGTGCTGATGAGTAAGTCCGATGAGTGGTGGCCGGGCACAAGCGACGAGGCATCACATTTTGGGTCGTGGGCCCAAAGAGGTTTGGATTGATTTTGGTGGGTTTTGTTTAGTTTATTTAGTTTTCGAAAAGGGTTTTTAATTTATTTATTTATCACAAAATTTTATAAATAGGTGTCCAAAAATTACATATATAAATATTGTAGACATTTGTGATTGAAAACATTATAAGAATATTATAAACAAATGTTACCAAAATGATATATGT
>JBCNJP010000020.1:9554705-9573592 GCA_039602395.1 Deinandra increscens subsp. villosa
CACAAATTCACAATGTGGAGGTTCTTCGAGCACAAACGACATGGGCACAAACGGTCCATTATGGAGCTCATCCTTGCATGGTTTTTACTTTTTAGTCATTTCTTGTACCCAAATCTTTTCGATCGAATCAGTCCATTTAGGTTTGAAGTTACAGGATACGACTGTAGCTCGTTTTCGATGAACACAGTTTGAATACGAATAAAGTACCAACTTTAATACCGGCCTCCTCCGCAACCAACATCTGAAATTTATAGTCTTTCAAAAGGTCTTGCAGAAAATGGATTAAAAGGCCCCTCAAAATTATCTCCATAAACACTTTAATAGTTTTAACTTTTAAGTGTAACCAAGGCTATTGTGTCTGTTGGCCTAAGAACAATAAATATTTGCCTACTTCGTTTGCAAATTCAAAGATTAAACTAGAGGTCTGCCAATGAAATTGATTAGATAACGATAATAATGAAGAAAATTAGATGAGTTGCCAACTATCAGCAATAGCTTTAAATTTGGCTAGTTGAATTCCCAATACATAAGCAACTGATGCCTCTCTTACTCTCTCTGATCATGTTTAAATTTGGCTAGGTGAATTCCCAATCAACCTTGGTTACTCACCTAGACCACAAAGAAAAGAAACCAACAATGGCTTGAAGAAAAAACAATTTTTTTTGACCAGTTTTGATCGGTTCGGTTCGGTTAAACCGATTCGAGCATGCAGTTCAAGAACCGGATACGAACCGGCGATTTGGGTTCGAACCAGAATCAGTTTTTGCCAAACCGGTTTCAATCGGTTTTGGTTCCAGTTCGGATTATCGGTTTCGGTTCACCACTTTTTTTTTCTGCACAACTAAGGGTTAGATTGTTAACTGCGGTTGAGTTCTGTTAATATTTCAAAAGTCATATTCAGCCAGCCATGGCTGACCAGTGGTCTAAGATGTTTCCAGTTAGAAGGAAACTTTGTCTCAAATGAGTAACTGCGGCATCATGGAGTTGATTGTTTCAACTTTCAACATTAGAAGGAACGGGTCATTGGGTCAACTGTATATATCTACATAGCTTCTTTAATTTATGTTCATAATTAATTCATCAGTGATGAAGGCATCACCATGTATCCGTTATTCTTTTGCCTTGCTTCTCTTCTTAACTTGCTACTCAACCACTGCCCAGCCACCCTTCGAATTCGATCACCCGACTGCAAATCTTTCCACCTCATGGTCCAACACTGATCAATCTTTAACGGTCTATGATAATTCCTCAGACACCTCAAGGGTCCAAGCCATCCTCACGAGAAGATTGTTCGGAGGTGAATTTGCATGCGGGTTTTACTGCGATGGAAACTGCACCTCTTCCCTCTTTGCTGTCGTCATCGTATCAGATACAAGGTCCCCTCAAATGGTTTGGTCAGCAAACCGAGACCACCCGGTTAGCTACGGTGCGATACTGAATCTCACTGCAACCGGAGAACTGGTCCTGGTGGATGCTGATGGAAGCACAGTTTGGACTACCAACACCACCGGGAAAACTGTTGCTGGTTTGAACTTAACCGATGACGGAAACCTGGTGGTGTTTGATACCAATAGACAATTGGTTTGGCAATCTTTCGACTACCCGACAGATTGTTTGGTACCGAGGCAAGCATTGTTTCAAGGACAGCAGTTGATACCGAGTGTTTCGTCAACCAACTGGACGACCCAAAAAGATTTGTTTTCTCTTAAGATGACAGATAAAGGTTTGGTTGCTTATGTTGGATCAAATCCACCTCAAGCCTATTATAGTAGTCGATCCTATGATGTCTATGACAACTATACGAATACTACAGGGAGAAGATACGTTAGGCTCTTGAATGGCAGTTTGTCTTTGTTCATTCACTCAGTTGAGCCAAGTGATCCTGATGGTGTGATTACCATACCTCAAGCATCATCGGCCCAGTATATGAAACTGATGCCCGACGGGCATTTGAGAGTGTTTCAATGGAAAGCAGGGTGGTCAGAGGTGGCTGATCTATTTACCGACGATTATCTTGAAGAGTGCAACTATCCTATGGCGTGTGGGAGATATGGCATATGCTCGGGTAATCAACAGTGTAGCTGTCCTGTGTCAAGTTCTCCCAGGGTAGAATATTTCAAAGCAGAGGACGATCGGCAACCAGCCCTTGGTTGCTCTGAAATTACTCCTCTCACATGTAATGCCACCCAAGATCAGGTTTTTATCGAACTTGAGAATGTTACATACTTTAACATTTTGGTAGACATGAAGAGTGTGGATATGGATACTTGCAAACGAGCATGTGTGAACAATTGCTCATGCAAAGCAGCTATATTTCGTTATGATTTTGCTGCTTCTACACCCTTCTACAACCGGGGATTGTTTTTTACCTTCGGAGGTTTTCACAATGACAAATGTTGATCCATTTATCAACGCTACAGCTTTCGTAAAGGTGCAGAATGCTTCTGGTCCTTCCAATATTTCCAGTCCTTCTAGTCATAGTTCTAGGTCTCGACCGGCTTTACTAGTTATATTTACTTCCACTATTGGAAGTGCCATGTTTTTTTTTGGGGTTATTGGTTTTCTTGTCTACATAATCCGCAAGCGAATACGGGCCAGTGATATGGCGGAAGAGTATATAGGCGAGGTACCAGGAATGCCAACTCGGTTTTCCTATGAAGAACTGAAAGCCACCACAGAGAATTTCAATAAAAAACTTGGTGAAGGAGGATTCGGAGCAGTTTACGAAGGGACTCTTGAAGATGGCTCGAAGATCGCAGTAAAATGTCTTGAGGGTCTTGGGCAGGTTGAAAAATCATTCCTAGCTGAGGTTGAATCCACTGGGAGCATTCACCATGTGAATCTGGTTAGACTCAGAGGATTTTGTGCTTGGAGATCACAACGGTTTCTCGTCTATGAATTCATGAGTAACGGATCGTTAGATCGCTGGATCTACCATGGAAATCGAGAGCACGTATTGGATTGGGAATGCAGAAAGAAAATCATTCTTAATGTAGCCAAGGGTCTAGCATATCTTCATGATGATTGTAGGCAAAAGATCATCCACTTGGATATTAAACCTCAAAACATATTGCTAGACAACGATTTCAATGCCAAAGTATCTGATTTCGGGTTGTCAAAGCTCATTGACAGAAATCAAACCCAAGTGATGACTACAATGAGAGGAACCCCGGGATATCTGGCTCCAGAATGGCTAAGCTCGATTATTACTGAAAAAGTAGATGTGTACAGCTTCGGGGTCGTTCTCTTGGAGATGTTATGTGGGAGAAAAAATTTCGACAGGTCTCTGCCCGAAGAAAGCCGGCACTTACTTGGGGTCCTGCAAAAATGTTGGGAACAAGGGGTGCTGGTAGATATGATTGACAAGTATAGTGAAGATATGCAAGCACATGTTCCAGAAGTTGTGGAGATGATCAAAGTGGCTTCATGGTGTTTACAATATGACTTTACAAAAAGGCCTTCAATGTCGACGGTAGTTAAGGTGCTAGAAGACGTAACGAAAGTCGAATCTAGCTTGGATTACAACTTCATAGATCCTAGGCTGCCAAAGACAACCCTTGAACATGAAAAGGACAAAGATATGACACCACTGTTGGCTTCTGTACTTTCTTGTCCTAGGTAAGTAACTGATAGGAATCATGATCGAGTCTATGTACTAAGAGTCATTGGTCTATTCTAGGAGGGGGTAATATGTAATTTCTATAAATAAAGTCCATAGCTCTTTAGTGAGGTAGAAAAGAAATTAGGTTAAGTTGTTTAGGCGCTTTGCTTAGCATTGAGAAGGACATAGTCCTGGGTCACCTTGGTGATGCTCTATGAGTTGTAGATCCACTTGGATCATCATCTTTCTAGTTTAATATCAAGCTTTTGGTTCCGTTTCTATATATTTCAATCTATAGTTAATTTCTGCAAATGAAGTTCAGATCCTCATCAGTAACCATGGTTGATTATAGTGTTTTCTTTCTTAAACTTTTGGTATGAACATTTGCTAGTTGACCTTGTTTGACTATTTGTCAATAGCTTTTGTAACTTCTTTCAATAGTTCAAAACTAGTATTTTTATGGGCATCTGTTTCATTGAAGATGTTAGTCTATTTTTTTTAATTTATGTTTAATAGTTTAATTGTTTATATAACTTTGAATTAGCTAGGACAGAACAGTTAACCGTACCTGAACCGTCGAAGCAAGAAGGCTTGTTAGACCATCGACAAACAGGCAATGCTGAGGTCCTTGGAGCCACAGACACCTAGATGGCATGGAACAGACAACCGGGGCACAAACGGCCCGTTGCAGCACTCACTCATGAGTGGTTTTTAAATCATTTCTGTACCATCATGCAAAAATAATCTTTTTGAATCAGTCCAGAGAGGTTTATAGTAACAGGAAATGACTTTATCTTGTTTTTTATGAACACAGTCTGAATACTAATCTTATACCTCAGATAAAATAGTAAAATACCTCCTCTGGAGTCAACATCTGAAAATTTTAGTCCTTCAAAAGTTCTTGCAGAAAAAGGATGCTTGTTGTCTTGCTGATTAACTTACCAACTTTAATAGTAATTGCTATGTATGATACTTATGATACAAGATAAAGAGATTTATTTATGTGGAAAACAGATTAAAAAAAAATGCTCCAAAAACATTAATGAATGCATAATTCTTTATAATTTCTAGGACATGATGGATTCTGAATGCTCAGAAATTTATGATGCAATGCAAAACATGCAAAGAAAAAAAAGCAATTACAATGGGTAATATCATAAAAGGAAACAATACCAAAAATGTGTGCAAATATAGTCACTGCAATATGATGTTGTCTGCTTAATCTTCTGGAGATTGTAACTTTATGTGTTTTTTTCGAGCTCGAAATGGGAAGTGCCGATGATGTTCTTTTCCCTTGTATTCTTCACTTAACCTGCCTACAAATTTCCATGTAAACATTTCATCAAACAGTTGGCATGCAAAGAAAATCCAAAAGCCAAAGAAAGCAAAACGAATCATGCGCTTGGGAACATAAATTCTGAAGGCTTTCTAGACAAATTAGCAGCTCAAAGAAAGAGAATACGATGATTAATCTCAACGGGAAGAAGTGTATGCAACAATTACAAATGTAAATGAAATGGTCGGACGATGACAGACTTGATTGATTGCAGTTCTTTTCATCAATTGAAGTAATTTTGAAGAAATTGCCCCAAATTTGGACTTGATCAAATCCGGTGATCCATGTGTGTGTGATGGGGCCGAGCCCATATTCTACATTTCGTTAATACAAACCGCTTTTATTTTTAAATTACTTTAATAATCGACATTTTGGTGCTACAAAAAATGAAATATTTATATAAAATGACAAAAAGAAAATTTAGAGACATCAACCTGACTTTTTTTGTTATCAAACCTCAAGCATAACACTTTGCATAAAACCTATGTACCGGTACGATAACCATTGTTTCCTAATCAATTTGAGAATTTGACATCGGAGATCGGAGAGGCTGTATAAGAAAGGAATCGGAATCTGAATTGGAACTGGTATCGTTATCCCATGAGACAAACATAAGTGATCGGGGTTGTGTCATCAGTTCTTGTTCACGCATGATCTCGTACTCGGTCGATCTTCATCCATCGGATCTTCGTCCATCGGTTCTGGTTCTTCTTCTATCTGGACTTCATTGTCAAATTGGTAATAATCTTCAAGGGACTCTTCTGATGGGTTCTGAGGCATCCAGTAATCAAATGCTCAAATCCAGAATGCATCATCCGCCCACAACTCATCCACATAGGGTGGAGGTTGAGGTTGAACAACTCATCCACATATAGTGCAGGTTGAGGTTGAAGAAAACTATTCAGGAATCGAATCGATTCGGTCAAGAATTGATTTTGACCAGAATAAAAAAAGTCAAGAAATGATACTTGAACCGAATCGATTCGTGTTTCAAACCGGTTTTTGCACCTCTAAATATGACCAAATCGAGAAATGGACAACCAAAATTTGAACTATGATATAACTGAGATCCATCAAATGGCTCATGTTGATCCACCAAACAGGGAAAAAAAAAACAAATCTTGTTACAGACCAAACAGGAGAACCAGGGCCGGAGCTAATGATTTTGAGGCCCTGTTCAAGCTAAAAAAATGGGCCCATTCGAAAAAAAATTTGCAAATAAAAAAAGGTTTTTAAATAAAGAAAAATTAAGTAATATCAATAAAAATAAGAAAATTATAGATCTACTAGCATTTTTAATAGAAAATTGATTTTCATACTTCATATCCTCTAATTTATATTTAAAATAAAATTTTAGAAAATAATAGGCCCATTAAAATGTGTGACCCTGTTTCATCGCACTTTCCCCACGTGCTAAACGCCCTCTCTAAGGAAAACTCAACCCAAAAGACTAACCTGATAAATGAGAGAACCCATTTGACCTATAAACCCACATCAGTTGCTCATACAACCAATGTGGGACAAGTCCCATACCTTGTAGTGGTTTCGATCCATAACAAATCTCAACCCAAACACGTTGCCGATTAACAAGTCCAACTCCCTAGTCCCTCCTTCGAGTTCGATTAGATTTGATTTTTATAAGTAAACGAGGTGTCAACCGCGCGTTGCAGCGGTTTACGGGCTCTATAAAAACTGTAGTAATGTAAATGAGACATAGCAAAAATATATTTACATATAAGGAGAAACTTGTTGATGACGGGCTGCTCAAGGACGACTCAGACTCGGGCCCAGACCGGATTTGGGATGCCTCCACCCAATCGGTCCATTAGGGTTATTTAATTATGTTTTGTTTCTTGTTCTACAAGTATTTTATTCCTATTTAAAGACTTTGTGTTTCCTTTAGAACTTGGTTGATTATTGATTGAATAAAGAATTTTCCTTGGAGGTATTTTCCAAGCTTTCTAGCGCCGGTATTTGGCCTAGGTTACTAACGTTGGTAATTAACGTTAGGGTTTATCGTTCTTGACATAGATCAAGTTCGATTATCTATCCATCACGCTATCAAGTGGCATCAGAGCCATGGATCGGAGGAACCACCGTGATCATCGACGTAGATTCGTCGCCGGAGGCAACGACGACTATCAACGTGACCCCCGAGATGTAGAGATTGAAAGGCTACAACAAAAGCTTCGAGATCTTGAACGAGATCTTGAGATCAAACGGCTCCAGCAATGGATCCGAAATCTTGAACGCAAGCGGGAGATGTGCAACGTAAAAACCAAGTCGGATGCCCTCATCTTGGACGAAGGTAACGACGAGGAGGAGAATCCGTCCGTTCATCCCCAACCCCGGTTCCTTGAATCGATCTACGATGACGAATCTAGTCAAGATAGTTTATGGGAAGAAGAACCTAGATTCGATGAAGACGGGATGTTGCCCGACGTAGAAGAATGTTTGTTGGTGCAAGTGTTCCTTGGTTGGATTAATCTTCCGCCACCCACTTCCCCACAAGGGTCGTCCACTCCATCCGTACCACCCATGCAACCTGCACCCTTCATGCCATCCGTGCAAGCCGCGCCACCCGCGCTTTCGGCACCATCATCTTCAGACTCGAGGTTAGTTTTGGTTCATTCTATGATGAGGGAGCTTAATTGTGCCCGTGATTTTTGGAAGTCAATTGTTATGGAATTCAAATTTGATTTTGATTTTGGCCGTGAGTTTTGGCCTTCAATATGGAAAGAGATAAGGTTGCAATCTCAAGGAATAATTAGATTATTTAGTTTAATTGTTCCTATAGGAATTCCAAGTTTGCATCCGTGGGTAGCTATTAATGGTATAAAAGAAATTCCTATAATTTTGGATAAATTCCCCTTGGGTAGCCATAAATTATGGAGCTCAACTCATCAAGAGTTAGAATTTATTTAGGATGAAAGAAAAACACACAAAATCATACTCTTCATCGTGATCTGGATGGAATTATCTACCCGTTTGATCTACCCGTTTGATCCTGGTGGTTCTAATCCAACAATAAAACTCGAGGACGAGTTTTTTGAAGAGGGGGAGAATGATGACAGGCTGCTCAAGGACGACTCAGACTCGGGCCCAGACCGGATTTGGGATGCCTCCACCCAATCGGTCCATTAGGGTTATTTAATTATGTTTTGTTTCTTGTTCTACAAGTATTTTATTCCTATTTAAAGACTTTGTGTTTCCTTTAGAACTTGGTTGATTATTGATTGAATAAAGAATTTTCCTTGGAGGTATTTTCCAAGCTTTCTAGCGCCGGTATTTGGCCTAGGTTACTAACGTTGGTAATTAACGTTAGGGTTTATCGTTCTTGACATAGATCAAGTTCGATTATCTATCCATCACGCTATCACTTGTTATCTATTTCACATAGTCTATTTGACATGGACTGATGAGATGTCGGTTAAACAAAAAAAAAATCAGAGCGTAGCAAATTAGATTTTAAGCGATTGAGCTACTGGTGTAGTGGTTAAAGCCTTGGTTATATGTCTGGTCCTTCCGCTAGATGAATGTTCGACCTCGAAGACAACTTAATTTCACTCAAAAATCGCATAGCAGTCGTGTCATTTATTTTATCTATGTCAACACATATTTTCTCAAAACTTTTAACGTATTACACTTTCCCCCATTTCTCCATCTACATGTACGCTTCATTCTCCCCATGTCTTCTCCTTCTGCGTCGATTTCGATCAGACAGACCTGGTTCTTTTGAATTCTTCTTTCTACTATTTGTTGCGTTTTGGCCGTTAGTCGAACGAAGAACGGTGGTGCGATTCCTTTCCCTAAATCGGTTTTCAGTCTACAAGCAACAACTTTTCCTTCGATTTTATAAAAAAAACCAGTTATATATAAAACTTTAGTTTGTGGTAACTTAATACATGCTCAAAAAAAAATTGTTATGTTTTGGTTGTTAGTCCAACAAAGAACAGTGATGCGATTCATTTCTCTAAATCAATTTTCAGTTTACGATCATCAACTTTTCCTTCGATTTAATAAAAAAAACAATTGTATATGAAACTTTAGTTTGTGGTAACTTAATATACATGTTCTTAAAAAACAAAGAAAAAAGAAAAGAGAAAGGAACTGAGATAAATAAATATAAAAAAGTAAATGGGAAAGATTCGAACTTGCGTCCATTGCGTCAAAGAGAAAAAAATACCAAGTCTTTGCCACTAAACCAAAGCCAAATCCAGTTAACTTTTTGTGAAATTTGTAAATATATATTAAACAAAATGAGGCGCTTGCCTGCTAAGTACAAGTTGGTTATTATATTAATATGTAATGAGGGTTTATGGATGTTACTGTGTATATAACTAGAAATCGACCGCGCGTTGCTGCGGTATCTAAGGTTTTATGAAAATAAGCATATCACTCACACGATTTTTTAACGGAGGGAGTGTTGTCAGAAATTAGGCTCATAGTTGGGGGTGGCGGTGGTGATTTCTTTAGTTGGGAGTGATCCCGGCCAATAAGTGATAGTTGGGATTAATTCAAGCCAATAACCCAAAGAAAAATATAAATATTAAATGTTGATTATAAAAAAACATGTTAAACTCCAAAATGTGAAAGACTCAGCATAGTAGCATTTTACATGTTTCCAGCATCATTACTTGTAACAACATAATTTGTTTGAAGACTTGCAAGATGCTTATGACATCCCAGTGATTTGCATTACCCTTCTCGTTATTAAAAACATGCTCGTTAATGAACGTAGCAAACTCAATGACATTGTATGGCCGCTTAAAGTCGATATATGCTCTGGAATTCAGGCTGCAAACGGGATTCAATAGAAAATTGAATGGGAGATATTCCAATTCCATACCAAATTCAAGTTATTAAGCATTCCCTGTGTTTTTGGGTCTTATGTTCTTAGTATTCAACCACTCCCTGTATTTAACCCTATATGAATGAAATTAATAATTTGTTTTTCACTTAGTACATATGAGATTCATATTCATAATGATCATTCGTTCAAAATAATACCAACCCTCACCTCATGTTGTCAAGGTTTTTTACATGATGTGTATATGTATTTTCAGTTTGAACATGTATGTGGCCGCTCAAAAGTTTGGGAAGTGACCTTGATAATCTGGTAACTTTTCTACCAGATTAAACATGTCAACTAAGTCAAAGGTCTCATCTCAACCCATCTTATCTTGACCCATTATCCAACTTGCAGGCTGATTATATCTCATCTATTATATATGACATTCTTTTCCATACCACAATATACAACAAACATATTGTAGTAAGATTTTTTGTTATTTATCCTCATAATTGAACGTGTTAACTTGATCCATGAATTTTTCTTTAGTATCCAGTTTAGTACGAAAAACATCATATGCATTGTTTTGTAAGTAATAATTAAAAGAAGTGGAGGGTTACCTACATTCCTCCTTCAATATCTACTGCAGATCAATAAAAGAAACTCTGAGCACTACTATTCCTAAAATGAGATCTAGGTTGGCATAAATATTGTCTTCATACCTTAGCAACCTTTTCACTTTGACCTTTTGACATGGTAGAAATCAACCATTTTGGTTTAAGATTGTATACCAATGGAAATCCTGCAAGATTTGATTTATAACTTGAAAATCGTTAAAATAATCCATAACAGATCAGAAGATTTAGGAGCACCTGAAAACTGTAGAAACAAAGAATAAAAAAACAACTTGAGTTCATAACAGTCAAACTTGAGTAAGCATATTATATGATACTGAAATCAACGATCTAGTTATGAACAATGAACAATTTCATCACCTTTTGTATTTGGCTCAAACTTAGTCTTGTCTTTTGGGATTAAACTGGACTTTAATCAAAGTCAAAATGTAGGTTGGCCCTGATATATTTAGGCCTTTAAGAAAAGAAAATTAGAACAACAATTTAAAAGGGGAAGGCTTCTTTATTAAAATTTGAATAAAATATCATTATATGTCATTATTTATATCTCATTAGAAAACTGAAAAATGAATATATACTTGAGGTAAATTCAACCTTACCAAGACTCTTTTCTTAGAAAAAGGCATACTACCCTACCTTTATAGAGAACTATTAAACCAAAAAGAAGTCACAACCAATATACATGATATTTCTAGTAAACTTAGCTAACAATCGTGAAAATTCCAATGTAGGAGCATACCTGAATGAGACATGTAAATGACGTAAGAGAGTTTGTACCCATGTGAGTTCAGAAATTGTATCTGCAAGGGCTTTGTTCTCTGATTTTGTAGATCGTAACGCCCTAGCCTCACCGTAAACCGTATCGCTTCCCTCATCAAACACCACAATCCCTCTCCACCGTCTACTTTTCGTCCAACCGTTTCCTCTAGACTGGCATGTCGTTCAACGACCACATTGCAGCCTTCATATAGTCCCCTACCACAACCGTTCTCATATTTACGCTCTACCTTTGCTTCCATTTAATATGTAGAGACTTTGTTCCTCAGGCCTGTCATAGAGAGGAGCTATTGAACCATCTCTTAGGCTGTAAAAATAAGGTTAACAGTTCAAATGTCGAGGACGTGAATATAGTTTAACAGAATTTAAGATAAAATTGGACAGATCTTTTTTAAAAAAATCTCCACTATACCAACACATAAATTAATTTCTGTCACTATATTGACCATAAAAAGAATAGGTGTGTAGGAGGGGGGGGGGACCCTAATTGTATAATCTGCTATAAGGCTATCATATAACACTTGAGAGGTTTTTATAGACTCATCTGGGCTATTGTTACAGAAGCTTAATACAAATACAGGTTTACTCCTTGAGTAGGTAACCTATGACTTTTATGGTCAACTCATTTAGGATTGCAACCAGATTTTTGTAAAAAACAATTAAATTTAAGTAATGTAAAAACCTCTAACAACAAAACAAATTGGCAACTGAATAACATAAATTGATTTGAAAAAAATCAGCAATACATTCTTATACATTCATAGCACACACAAATTTCAACACACATGGCATGAAAAATCATAAAACAAAACACTAATAAAACATAACAAAGTGAAGCTGATGTTCTCAACTCTCAACCAATTAAAAGCCTTTAACAACACATAAGGGCAAAAAACATAAAAAAGAAACAACTGTACACATTTTTATGACTATAGCAGCCTACTTCAAACAACCTATATTCACCCTAATAGAAACATATAAGTGTAAGCACCTGTATTAATCCAAAACTCAGATTAAACTTATAAATTGTCTGTAAATCATGAACGATATTTCAATTTCTTGCTAAGTTTAATAAGAAAACATCATAGAATTGATGTGGAAAGTGAGAAATTGACCTTCTCTGGGAAAGAAAGTGCAACTGCCTCTAATCGCATCGACTTCTTTCACTACGATGAAGGGAACAAAGCGAACAATTTTAGGGTTACAAAGACCAACAATCAATTAAAGTCTACATACCTCGAATGACTGATTCAATTTCAGAACTTCAATGTGGCTGCGATATCAAATCCATTAATCAGCTCATCAAGAAAAAAAAATTCTTCAAGATTTCAAACACATCAGAAGAGGCAATCGATGATGAACATGAAGAAGCTGATCTATTTACCTTAATCGAAGGATCGAACAAAAGAGCAGCGACGGCGAAGATGGAGAGACCTTCGCCGGAAAAACGACGGTGAACTGCGTTGAACGAATGGAGCCGGGGAATTTGTCGCTGTCGCATGTTGGGCGGAGGAGAGCTGGGTTCGCCGGGAGTGATGGGGGGAGGGGGGGGGGGGGACGGAGGTTGGCGGTCGATTGGGAGAATGAATGGATGGGTAACGCCGTGACTGTTTTTTATGGGTAGATCCGGATCCGGATCCGACCCGGATCCGGATCCGAATGGCACAAACTCATAAGTTGAGTTGTCTATTGTATATATATACAATATATAATTTATGAACTTAACAATGATAAATAAACCCTCGAAGATCGAAATTAATAAAAACAAATTATATATATATATACAATAAAATTTTGAAGATGAATAGTAACCTTTTATTTTCTCATGGTTTGGCCACTAGAGTTTGAGGGTTTGACATTTTCTACCATAATCTTTAAGACTTTGTTTTTTTTAATGAAGTTTGGCATATTAACATTTTCTACCCTAAACTTTAACATTTTGTTTTTTTCTTTAACGGAGTTTGGCATATTGACATTTTCTACCCTTTTCATTTCTCATGGTTTGGTCACGAGAGTTTGAGTGTTTGACATTTTCTACCCTAAACTTTAACACTTTGTTTTTTTTTCTTTAACGGAGTTTGGCATATTGACATTTTCTACCCTAAACTTTAATACTTTATTTTTTTCTTTAATGGAGTTTGGCATATTGACATTTTCTACTCTAAACACTAGAGTTTGAGGGTTTGACATTTTCTACCCTAAACTTTAAGACTTTGTTTTTTTAACGAAGTTTGGCATATTGATATTTTTTAACCCTAAACTATAACATTTTGTTTTTTTTTCTTTAACGGGGGTTGGCATATTGACATTTTCTACCCTTTTCCTTTCTCATGGTTTGGCCACAAGATTTTGAGTGTTTGACATTTTCTACCCTAAACTTTAATACTTTGTTTTTTTTTTTAAACGGAGTTTGGCATATTGACATTGTCTACCCTAGACTTTTATACTTTGTTTTTTTTCTTTAATGGAGTTTGGCATGTTGATATTTTCTACCCTAAACTTTAACAATTTGTTTTTTTTCTTTAACGGAATAGTAAAGTTTAGGGTTTCATAGTTTAGCCACATATGTTTCATACTTTTACGTTTTCTACCATCTAACTTTTAAAGTTTTTTTTTGCTTTAAGTTTTGTGGTCTTCTACTTTAGCCACGAAACTTTTAACTTTTCTACTTTTATTTTTAGTATACTTTTACAGTTATATACTTTCACCATGAGACTATTAGAATTTTACGTTTTATACCCTTAACTTTTTAACTTTCGTCTTTTAAATGTTTTTTACTTGCACGAAACTTTTAACTTTTCTACTTTCGTTATTTAGTATACTTTAATAGTTTTATATTTTCACCACGAGACTTTTAAAATTTTACGTTTTATACCTCTTAACTTTTTAACTTTTGTTCGACATACAAATTCAACCCCGCAGCAACACGCGGGGTGGTAAACATCTCGTTGTGTTTACATGAAAATTTCGAAAAAATAACCACACTCGTCCAGCAGGTTACGGTGCTCCAATAACAACCACCAGGCTTGAGAAACCTATGTTGTTGCAACTTGTTCTGTACTATATTTAACTAAAAATACACGTGAGGAAATTTTAGTTAAAGTTAGTATTCATGCCGTTACTTTTTAATGAATAAGTCCAAGCTTAAACTTTACATAACAAGCTTGACTAAATAGAATAGTTTTATTTTATATGACAAATACATAATTACTCAACGAATCTTTATCGTATTGGCTTTATATTCTTGGTGAAAAAGGTTAGATTGTTCATTGTTGACTCCGGTAGTGGTTGGTTGAAATTTCAAAATAGGTGGCCATACCAAATTAAAAGGAAACTTCTTCTTAAATTAGTCAACTTTGTGGTCAAAGACTAGATTTGTGGAGGAGAATAAGCCACCAACAATTTAGAGATTTTTCAACACTAGATCTGATCATTAAGCATAGATCTACATAGATTCATATAATTCGATCCTCATAGGTTCATAATTCATTAGTGATGAGGGCATCATGTATCTGATATGTTACTCTTTTGCCTTGTTTCTCTTCCTAATTTTCTACACAACCACTGCCCAACCGCCCCTCACAAACCCGATTGCTAATCTTTCCACCACATGGTCCAACACTGATCAATTTTTACCCAACTCTTTTAACTTCACGGACGGCTCAAGGGTCCGAGCCATCCTCCTGAGAGGATCACTCGAAACCAAATTCGCTTGCGGGTTCTACTGCAATGGAACCTGCACCTCTCACCTCTTTGCCATCTTTATCGTTCAAACCAACAGTTCGGGTGGTATCACTGAATTTAGTAGAGAGTTCCCTCAAGTGGTTTGGTCAGCAAACCGAGACCATCCGGTTAGCTACGGTGCGATACTGAATCTCACCGTAACTGGAGAATTGGTCTTGCAGGATGTTGATGGTAACGCGGTTTGGACTACCAACACTACCGGGAAATCTGTTGCTGGTTTAAACTTAACCGATGATGGAAACCTCGTGTTGTTTGATATCAATAACTCCGCGGTTTGGCAATCTTTCGACTACCCGACAGACTGTTTGTTACCAGGGCAAAAATTGTTTCAAGGACAGCAGTTGATACCGAGTGTTTCGTGGACCAACTGGACGGCCCAAAAAGATTTGTTTTCTCTACAAGTGACAGATGAAGGTTTGTTTGCTTATGTCGGATCAAACCCGCTTCAAGTCTATGACAGTTAGCAGGTCTTTGGCAATGATACGAATACAGGAAGACGATACGCTAGGTTCTTAAATGGTAGTTTATCTTTATTCATTCTTTCAGTCGAGCCAAGTGAACCTGATCACTTGATCGACGTACCTCAAGCAACACATCTCCAATATATGAAACTGATGCCCGATGGGCATTTGAGAGTGTTTGAATGGCAACCGAACCGGGGTATTTGGAATATGGTGGCTGATCTATTTGACGAGTATCTTGAAGAGTGCGATTATCCTATGGCGTGTGGAAGATATGGCGTATGCTCGGGTGATCAACAGTGTAGCTGTCCCGTAACAACTTCGACT
Source organism: Deinandra increscens subsp. villosa (assembly GCA_039602395.1). Taxonomy (NCBI): domain Eukaryota; kingdom Viridiplantae; phylum Streptophyta; class Magnoliopsida; order Asterales; family Asteraceae; genus Deinandra; species Deinandra increscens. Next base: position 9,570,379 of record JBCNJP010000020.1, read on the forward strand.
CCAAAGATCGACTATTTCAGACAAACGAACAATCGGCAACCAAACCAGGGTTGCTCTGAATTAACTCCTCTCACATGCAACGCCACCGAAGATCAAGTTTTTATCGAACTTGAAAATGTTATGTACTTCAGTCGTTTCGCGGACATGGAGCGGGTGGACATGGAGACTTGCAAACAAGCATGTGTCAACAATTGCTCATGCAAAGCAGCTATATTTCACTACAATGGTTTTCGTTCGTCAAGTGGAGATTGTTTTTTACCTTTTGAGCTCTTCACAATTAAGAATATTGATCCGGATGTTATTCATCGTAACGGGTCAGCTTTCATAAAGGTGCGAAATGTTAGATCACGTACTGTTGGTTCTAATTCTAAGTCTGGGAAGAGGTTAGGAGTTATATTAACTTCCACTATTGGAAGTGCAATGTTTCTGCTAGGGGCTATAGGTTTTGTTCTTTACGTAATTCGCAAACGAAGACGAGCCACTCAAATGGAGGAAGAGTATATAGGTGATGTACCAGGAATGCCAACTCGGTTTTCCTATGAAGAACTCAAAACCGCCACAGAGAATTTCAATAAAAAGCTTGGTGAAGGAGGATTCAGAGCAGTTTACGAAGGGACTCTTGAAGATGGTTCGAAGATCGCAGTGAAATCTCTTGAGAGTCTTGGGCAGGTTAACAAATCATTCCTAGCTGAGGTTAAATCCATTGGAAGCATTCACCATGTGAATCTGGTTAGACTCCGAGGATTTTGTGCTTGGAGATCACGACGGTTTCTCGTGTATGAATTCATGAGTAACGGGTCGTTAGATCAGTGGATCTACCATGGAGACCGAGAGCATGCACTGGATTGGAAATGCAGAAAGAAAATCATTCTTGATGTAGCCAAGGGTCTAGCATATCTTCATGAAGAGTGTAGGCAAAAGATCATCCACTTAGATATTAAACCGCAAAACATATTGCTAGACAGCGATTTTAATGCCAAAGTATCGGATTTCGGGTTGTCAAAGCTCATCGATAGAAATCAAACCGAAGTGATGACTACGATGAGAGGAACCCCAGGATATTTGGCTCCAGAATGGCTGAGCTCAGTTATTACTGAAAAAGTGGATGTATACAGCTTCGGGATTGTTCTATTGGAGACCTTGTGTGGGAGAAAGAATTTCGATAGGTCTAAGCCCGAAGAAAGCCGACACTTACTTGTTGTCCTTCAAAAAAGTTGGGAACAAGAGATGTTGGTGGAGATGGTTGACAAGTATAGTGAAGATATGCAGACACACGGTCCAGAAGTTGTGGAGATGATCAAAGTGGCTTCATGGTGTTTACAATATGATTTTACAAAACGGCCTTCAATGTCGACGGTGGTTAAGGTGTTAGAAGGTGTAGCGAAAGTTGAATCTAGCCTGGATTACAACTTCACAGATCCTAGGTTGCAAAAGACAACAATTGAATATGACAAAGATATGACACCATTGTTGCCTTCTATTCTTTCTGGTCCTAGGTAAGTAACCATGTTTGATTATATGGTGTTTTCTTTCTTAAACTGTTAGGTATGAATATTTGGTAGTTGCCCTGGATTGACTATTTATCAAATGTCAATAGCTATGTAATTTCTGTTAAAATTCAAAACTAGTATTGTGAATGGCATCTGTTTCATAAAAAATGTTATTCAGTTTTTATATTTAAGTTTAATTTTTTGTTTAGAACTTGACTTACCTAAGACTAAAACAGTTAACCATACTTGAACCTAGGATGCGTTGTTTTGAGTCATTTCTTGTATCCTTAGGTTTATTGGAAATGACTTCAAATGGTATTGCAGAAAATTGCTTAAAATGCCCTCCTTTCCACATCCCACCAGTCCACGAACAATATTATCTTCTCTGAACACTTTAATAGTTTGAACTTTTAAGTGTAACTAGCGCTTTGCAAATTAGAGGTTAAACAAGAGGTCTGCGAATGAAGTTCATTAACAATATTCAATAAAAGTTTGAAAAATGACGAAAATGGCCGTCGTTGACCAAAACGTCCTCAAAATAGCCGTCGGAAAGTCGTCGTCCACGTTATAGCCCCTGCAACGTTCGTCGGCGACCGTCGCAGGTTGTCGGGACGACCGTCCAGCCGACGACCAACGACAACTTGACATCTGTCTGGGTGAGGGTCGCCGACGACCACCGTGATCCGACAACGACCCTCATTGCTGCTACGGTCGGCGGCGAACGGCTGACACGTCTGACAGCGATGTCTACGGTCGTCAACTTAATTATATATATTTTTTTTCAAAAACATCGTCGTTGACCTTTCTACTAACTCCATCCAAAATATCCGTTAACTCCACCCAAATCGAGGGGCAAAACGATCCTTTTCCATACCAGAATTCACAAAATGTTAAAAACCCACGAAAAAGTAAGTTGCTGGAATAAAAAGTGTTGTTAAAAAAGTAGGGCTCATTATAAAAAAAAAACAATCCGTTCATGATTTGAGATTTTTTTTATGCTAAGTGTTTAATATTTAATCAAACGAAGCGATTACAAAGCAGTGGGGGTAATCGGGCAACAAGCTGCGCCGCAACCCCATTCTGGATAGCAAAACCAATTCTACTAAAAATAAAGTTTTGAGCTTTTGGCGACGACAAATTACAATGTACGGCCCGCTGAACCCTGCGTAGAAATCCGACCGCCTCCGGGGGCAAGAAACCCAAAAGTGTCGAAAACAAAGTGAATAAACACGTGTTGATTTTCAATGCAGGCTTGCTCGTGTTTAGCAACTTTGCCGCATTCCGCCTTCAGAGCCGCTTGTCCCGCAGAAAACCCATTGCCCCGAAGCCCAACAAGAGGGGACACCTTGGTAAGGTCGACACATGCGTGTTTCCCCCCAGCCCAACCAAACACAAGGAAATCAGCCGGTCATAAAGCAGATCTCCCTTCAAGCGGATCGGTGAAAAAGTTCACCGGGGCCTCATTTTTAGCAGAAATCCCCGCACGTTTCAGAACGTCAAACAAAACATCCCTGAGAAATCCCCAACCTCAAAATTATTCTCAAAAGAGAACGAGTGGCGAGAAGCTCCGAACCTGGTGAGTCTTCAAGTATCAACGCTAGAATGCCGGAGATCCGGATGCTGGTCGTTTTACCAGCGGGTCGGGTTGCGAGAGGTTGAAGAAGAGCCGCCTATTGAACTCCCTGAACTATTCCGAAATCAACGATGTGGAATTTATCGGCGTA
>JBCNJP010000020.1:9574092-9619014 GCA_039602395.1 Deinandra increscens subsp. villosa
TAACCACACTCGTCCAGCAGGTTACGGTGCTCCAATAACAACCACCAGGCTTGAGAAACCTATGTTGTTGCAACTTGTTCTGTACTATATTTAACTAAAAATGCACGTGATGAAATTTTAGTTAAAGTTAGTATTCATGCCGTTACTTTTTAATGAGTGAGTCCAAGCTTGACTAAATAGAATAGTTTTATTTTATATGATGAATACATAATTACTCAACGAATCTTTATCGTATTGGCTTTATATTCTTGGTGAAAAAGGTTAGATTGTTCATTGTTGACTCCGGTAGTGTTTGGTTGAAATTTCAAAATAGGTGGCCATACCAATTTAAAAGGAAACTTCTTCTTAAATTAGTCAACTTTGTGGTCAAAGACTAGATTTGTGGAGGAGAATAAGCCACCAACAATTTAGAGATTTTTCAACACTAGATCTGATCATGAAGCATAAATCTTCATAGGTTCATAATTCGATCTTTATTGGGTCATAATTCATTAGTGATGAGGGCATCATGTATCTATTACTCTTTTGCGTTGTTTCTCTTCTTAAATTTCTACTCAACCACTGCCCAACCACCCCTCACAAACCCGATTGCTAATCTTTCCACCACATGGTCCAACACTGAATCTTTACCCAACTCTTTTAACTTCACGGACGGCTCAAGGGTCCGAGCCATCCTCCTGAGAGGATCACTCGAAACCAAATTCGCTTGCGGGTTCTACTGCAACGGAACCTGCACCTCTCACCTCTTTGCCATCTTCATTGTTCAAACCAACAGTTCGGGTGGTATCACTGAATTTAGTAGAGACTTCCCTAAAGTGGTTTGGTCAGCAAACCGAGACCATCCGGTTAGCTACGGTGCGATACTGAATCTCACCGCCACCGGAGAAATGGTCTTGCAGGATGCTGATGGTACCGCGGTTTGGACTACCAACACTACCGGGAAATCTGTTGCTGGTTTAAACTTAACCGATGATGGAAACCTCGTGTTGTTTGATATCAATAACTCCGCGGTTTGGCAATCTTTCGACTACCCCACAGACTGTTTGTTACCAGGGCAAAAATTGTTTCAAGGACAACAGTTGATACCGAGTGTTTCGTGGACCAACTGGACGGCCCAAAAAGATTTGTTTTCTCTCCAAGTGACAAATGAAGGTTTGTTTGCCTATGTCGGATCAAACCCACTTCAAGCCTATAACAGTTATCAGGTCTTTGGCAACGACACGAATACAGGAAGACGATACGCTAGGTTCTTAAATGGTAGTTTATCTTTATTCATTCTTTCAGTCGAGCCAAGTGAACCTGATCACTTGATCGACGTACCTCAAGCAACACATCTCCAATATATGAAACTGATGCCCGATGGGCATTTGAGAGTGTTTGAATGGCAACCGAACCGAAGTATTTGGAATATGGTGGCTGATCTATTTGACGAATATCTTGAAGAGTGCGATTATCCTATGGCGTGTGGAAGATATGGCGTATGCTCGGGTGGTCAACAGTGTAGCTGTCCTGTAACAACTTCGACTCCAAAGATAGACTATTTCAGACAGACGAACGATCGGCAACCAAACCAGGGTTGCTCCGAATTAACTCCTCTCACATGCAACGCCACCGAAGATCAAGTTTTTATTGAACTTGAAAATGTTATGTATTTCAGTCGTTTTGCAGACATGAAGGGGGTGGATAAGGAGACTTGAAAACAAGCATGTGTCAACAACTGCTCATGCAAAGCAGCTATATTTCACTACTATGGGTTTCGTTCGTCAAGTGGGGATTGTTTTTTACCTTTTGAGCTCTTCACAATTAAGAATATTGATCCGGATGTTATTCATCGTAACGGGTCAGCTTTCATAAAGGTGCAAAATGTTAGATCACGTACTGTTGGTTCTAATTCTAAGTCTGGGAAGAGGTTAGGAGTTATATTAACTTCCACTATTGGAAGTGCAATGTTTCTGCTAGGGGCTATAGGTTTTGTTCTTTACGTAATTCGCAAACGAAGACGAGCCACTCAGATGGAGGAAGAGTATATAGGTGATGTACCAGGAATGCCAACTCAGTTTTCCTATGAAGAACTCAAAACCGCCACAGAGAATTTCGATAAAAAGCTTGGTGAAGGAGGATTCGAGATGGCTCGAAGATCGCAGTGAAATCTCTTGAGGGTCTTGGGCAGGTTAACAAATCATTCCTAGCTGAGGTTAAATCCATTGGAAGCATTCACCATGTGAATCTCGTTAGACTCCGAGGATTTTGTGCTTGGAGATCACGACGGTTTCTCGTGTATGAATTCATGAGTAACGGGTCGTTAGATCGGTGGATCTACCATGGAGACCGAGAGCATGCACTGGATTGGAAATGCAGAAAGAAAATCGTTCTTGATGTAGCCAAGGGTCTAGCATATCTTCATGAAGAGTGTAGGCAAAAGATCATCCACTTAGATATTAAACCGCAAAACATATTGCTAGACAGCGATTTTAATGCCAAAGTATCGGATTTCGGGTTGTCAAAGCTCATCGATAGAAATCAAACCGAAGTGATGACTACGATGAGAGGAACCCCAGGATATTTGGCTCCAGAATGGCTGAGCTCAGTTATTACTGAAAAAGTGGATGTATACAGCTTCGGGATTGTTCTATTGGAGACCTTGTGTGGGAGAAAGAATTTCGATAGGTCTAAGCCCGAAGAAAGCCGGCACTTACTTGTTGTCCTTCAAAAAAGTTGGGAACAAGAGATGTTGGTTGAGATGGTTGACAAGTATAGTGAAGATATGCAGACACACGGTCCAGAAGTTGTGGAGATGATCAAAGTGGCTTCATGGTGTTTACAATATGATTTTACAAAACGGCCTTCAATGTCGACGGTGGTTAAGGTGTTAGAAGGTGTAGCGAAAGTTGAATCTAGCCTGGATTACAACTTCACAGATCCTAGGTTGCAAAAGACAACAATTGAATATGACAAAGATATGACACCATTGTTGCCTTCTATTCTTTCTGGTCCTAGGTAAGTAACCATGCTTGATTATATGGTGTTTTCTTTCCTAAACTGTTAGGTATGAATATTTGGTAGTTGCCCTGGATTGACTATTTATCAAATGTCAATAGCTATGTAATTTCTGTTAAAATTCAAAACTAGTATTGTGAATGGCATCTGTTTCATAAAAAATGTTATTCAGTTTTTATATTTAAGTTTAATTTTTTGTTTAGAACTTGACTTACCTAAGACTAAAACAGTTAACCATACTTGAACCTAGGATGCGTTGTTTTGAGTCATTTCTTGTATCCTTAGGTTTATTGGAAATGACTTCAAATGGTATTGCAGAAAATTGCTTAAAATGCCCTCCTTTCCACATCCCACCAGTCCACGAACAATATTATCTTCTCTGAACACTTTAATAGTTTGAACTTTTAAGTGTAACTAGCGCTTTGCAAATTAGAGGTTAAACAAGAGGTCTGCGAATGAAGTTCATTAACAATATTCAATAAAAGTTTGAAAAATGACGAAAATGGCCGTCGTTGACCAAAACGTCCTCAAAATAGCCGTCGGAAAGTCGTCGTCCACGTTATAGCCCCTACAACGTTCGTCGGCGACCGTCGCAGGTTGTCGGGACGACAGTCCAGCCGACGACCAACGACAACTTGACATCTGTCTGGGTGAGGGTCGCCGACGACCACCGTGATCCGACAACGACCCTCATTGCTGCTACGGTCGGCGGCGAACGGCTGACACGTCTGACAGCGATGTCTACGGTCGTCAACTTAATTATATATATTTTTTTTCAAAAACATCGTCGTTGACCTTTCTACTAACTCCATCCAAAATATCCGTTAACTCCACCCAAATCGAGGGGCAAAACGATCCTTTTCCATACCAGAATTCACAAAATGTTAAAAACCCACGAAAAAGTAAGTTGCTGGAATAAAAAGTGTTGTTAAAAAAGTAGGGCTCATTATAAAAAAAAAAACAATCCGTTCATGATTTGAGATTTTTTTATGCTAAGTGTTTAATATTTAATCAAACGAAGCGATTACAAAGCAGTGGGGGTAATCGGGCAACAAGCTGCGCCGCAACCCCATTCTGGATAGCAAAACCAATTCTACTAAAAATAAAGTTTTGAGCTTTTGGCGACGACAAATTACAATGTACGGCCCGCTGAACCCTGCGTAGAAATCCGACCGCCTCCGGGGGCAAGAAACCCAAAAGTGTCAAAAACAAAGTGAATAAACACGTGTTGATTTTCAATGCAGGCTTGCTCGTGTTTAGCAACTTTGCCGCATTCCGCCTTCAGAGCCGCTTGTCCCGCAGAAAACCCATTGCCCCGAAGCCCAACAAGAGGGGACACCTTGGTAAGGTCGACACATGCGTGTTTCCCCCCAGCCCAACCAAACACAAGGAAATCAGCCGGTCATAAAGCAGATCTCCCTTCAAGCGGATCGGTGAAAAAGTTCACCGGGGCCTCATTTTTAGCAGAAATCCCCGCACGTTTCAGAACGTCAAACAAAACATCCCTGAGAAATCCCCAACCTCAAAATTATTTCAAAAGAGAACGAGTGGCGAGAAGCTCCGAACCTGGTGAGTCTTCAAGTATCAACGCTAGAATGCCGGAGATCCGGATGCTGGTCGTTTTACCAGCGGGTCGGGTTGCGAGAGGTTGAAGAAGAGCCGCCTATTGAACTCCCTGAACTATTCCGAAATCAACGATGTGGAATTTATCGGCGTATCTGGCTATGATACAGACATACAGTGACATCTGTTCTTCCCATTCATCGACATCAGGAAGCAAAGCGTGTTTCTTTGGAACATAAGAGGCCTCTAAAGTGTATCTATGAAAGAAGTATACTTAAAGAAAATGAAAATTTTCTACTACTTAGATGAATTCCCGTGGGTGCCTGAACCCTAGCAGGAGATCAAATAGATCATCCCCTAACGATACAATCACCACCTCTTGGTTAGTAGGTTAGTCTGTATCTGCAAGAAACACAAACAAGACAATAAAATGTAGTTTTGAGAGCTTAGATCCTGATAAAGATAATAGCAACTCTCAGAGATTAAGTTTGGCTCGAAGAAGTCTCACCAAACACCCACGAGCTTCTAGGCTTAGTGGTTCTCCCTCACCTAACCAAGAATCAAGCGGGTAAGAAGGACATAACAATTTTAGCTCCCTAACTAGAAGATGTGGCCTTGTTTTCAATAATAACCGATAATAACTGAAGACAAAATAAAAATATATATATATTCAGAATAATCACTACATCTGTGAATCATACTCCCTTGTTTTGAGAAGCACATATACAACTTTTATTTTTTAATTATTTTACTACATTTTACTATTACTATTAAAAAAAACTGTTTAGAATATCTAGTTTAGACAGTTTTAAGGATAAAGAAAGTTATTTTTCATTCCCCAAAATCAAACCTAAACATGGTAGACCAGTCTGAGTTACAAACAAAAACACATGGTGTTCTGGTCTCTCCAAATAGTTGGGGTTTAGATTAGAAAAATGGTTTCTCCTCAAAAAACCTATAGCCCACCCTCATAAAATGCTCAACACTTTACCTCCCCCACATCACATCTCCCATTCCCATTCTTGTTTCCCCACTCACCCAATCAACCTTCTTCACTCACCCCACCGCCACCGCCACCGTCATCGTCCCCCCAAAACCCTAATCCCCCCTTCCCATTTCTCCACCGGAATCCTAAACACCCTCTCCGCCATAGACAAACACCAAGAAAACAAACAAAATCTTCAAAATCAACCCCCTGACGACGATTCCGATGACGATGAAGATCGTCGTGATACCCCCTTGTTCAATCGAATTTACAACTCTGCTCCCATCTATCTGAACGAGACTGTGCAAAACAAGGAAATCAGACAGGATTTGGATAGGAGTAGGGGTGAAGTTGGTTGCGGCATTTTATCGAACATGTGGTGGGCAGACTTGAAAGCGGCTGTAGGGCAGAGGGTTAACGTGGAGGGGCTTCTTTTTTCGGTCTCGGTGATCACTAGAAACAAGCAGTGGGTGATACCTCATGTGTCGGTTCCTGATGTGAGGTATATTGATTGGGCTGCTTTGAAGAGAAAAGGGTTTGAAGGGGTGGTGTTTGATAAGGATAATACTCTTACTGTTCCTTACTCGTTGGCTTTGTTTGGGCCACTTTCGTCGTCTTTGGATGATTGTAAATCTGTTTTTGGGAACAATATTGCAGTGTTCAGCAACTCTGCTGGTAATCTAGTTTGGAGCCCATTGATGATTTTTTGTGTGTTTTTTGTGTTCATGTTATGATGATTTGATTTATCTTTTTATTTTTGGTTGTGATCAGGGCTTGAAGAGTATGACCCTGATGGCAGAAAAGCTAGGGCACTTGAGTTTGTGATTGGAATCAGAGTAATTAGACATAGTAAGTCACGAAATCGACCTCTTTCAGTTTTATGATCAATCTGTATGAAATTTACAAGGTTTTACAAAATTAATACAGTAGGCAGGCAAAAAGCCAAATATTTATGGTAAAAGCTTTGTATCTTTTGAAATGAATCTCTATGTGGAGCTTGAGATGAATGCGATTGCCTATTAACAATTTTTATGAACAAACAATAAGTGGTAAAGGATTGGCAACTTGCTACTTGAGCTTTGAGGATTACAAAATTAGTGACCGATTAGAAGCTTTTGTTTTTCATAATGTGAGAATAGTAATTGGTCTTGATAAATTATAAATAGTTGTGCTAGTAGATAAGTTTATTATCGAATGGGATCATTAACTTAGTAGCAAGTTATGTCATTATAGTTTACTTCTATCTTAGTACCTTGTGTTATTGTTATTATTCTGTGCCACACTTAATGTAATCTGGACACTACACTTTACATGTGAAGACCATGTTTTTTGGAGCCGGGGGTCTCAACGGAAGCACCCTCTCTATCTTTCAAGGTAGAGGAAATGTTTGCCCCCATCTTACTCCCATACCCCCTAGAAATAGCTCTTTGCTATGATTGAGATTTTACTGGGTACGTTTGTTTGTAGGTTATGTCAGTGTTTTAGTCTTATCCCATTAGAATTGACTCAGTAGGGTACAATATGACTTTTGTAAAGCTTAATTTGTTTTAGTCTTATCCCATTAGAATTGACTTAGTTTGTGTTAACACTAACATTCCATGTTGTAGAGTGTAATCTTATTTTAATAAGTAGTATATTATAAGCTACTTGTAAGAACGTCATATTAAGTTCAATCTTAAAAGAATCTCTTTACTATGTATATGTAGCCTTTGTAGAATGAGATATGCAAGAACAGGTGTATTTAGGCCATTGTGGTATTACACCCTAAACATTCAGAGTAATAATAGAACTGGGCTTTTGTAAACCCTAATTTTTTATATTCAAAGTTATTTTCATGTAAGAACGTCATATTGTATAATTATACTTATGCATTAAATGATTAATAATGTAGAACTTGATCATAGTCCTCACAAATGGTATTCCACTTGCATATAGCTATTATAAGTGTGTTATTATGTTGTGCATAATAACCTATATCAATGTGAGTTTTATTTGTTTTGCAACCAGAAACTAATGTATTCTTTGTACTAAATGTGACATATCGAAGTCTTACCTAATCTATAAAAATACCCGCAAATGTGGCCATAATTTGTGCTTTTGTTTGTTTACTCTAGAGGTTAAGAAGCCAGCTGGTTCAGCCGAAGAAATTGAAAGACACTTTGGATGTGATTCTACAAAACTAATAATGGTACCAAGTATTCCCTAGAAAATTTCAGTATGGTGTTTATTAAATTTAAATAAAACAGTAATACAATACTGCTTTCTGCAGGTGGGCGATCGTCCCTTCACGGACATCGTTTATGGAAACAGAAATGGTTTTCTTACTATATTAACTGCACCATTAAGTCTTGCAGAGGAACCGTTCATCGTTAGGCAGGTTTGTTTTTTCATATAACATCTTTTTTATAATAATTTTTTGAAAGTAACGTTTTGACATGTATATACAATAGGAATTCAAATAAAAGACATAAAGATAAAGATATATTTTAATTGGAAATTTTCGGGTTGTTACACTAGAAGTCAAGTTATACATATAGACTCATATATAACATGGAAGTTAATATAAATATTTTGCCTAAAGATATCTATCAACCGAATCCACAACTATCTTGATGTTTCGTTAACCTTTTATAAATTGTACTTTTGTTACATTATATGCAAGTGATAATCTGTCCCAACTCAGCTGGAATTCCTTTAATTTTACTTACTTGCACCACATTTATGCTTGTTTGATCTATGAATACATAAACCGTTACAATTGATTGTTTAAAGGTGCGGAAAATCGAACTGGCTCTTGTGAATCGGTGGTCGAAGAAGGGTCTAAAACCTGCAAATGAGAGGCTACTTACAGACACATTGGATTGCGTGAAAGAACCATCTGATTAAGGAATGTTATAGGGAAATCAGGAACTGAAATCATTTTATGTGGTCCAAGCCATGTATGATTCTTTCTGTTACTTTATTATTATTTCATAAGTGAAACCGTATACCGTATATCGTGTGATTTGTCCGATTTTACTTCTTGATTACCGGAGCCTCATGTTCATCAAAAACGAATTATAGTCATTTGTGTAACTTTTAACATGTTTGAACTGATTCGAAAAGATTTTTGCTCATGAGGAGTATTATAAGAAATGACTCAAAAACAGGATAACATCTTCAATGGAAGAGATGCCAATCACAACACTAAGTTTTGAATTTAATGAAAACTACATAGTTATTGGTAAGTCAAAGTCAATCAAGGCCAGCTAGCAAATAATCATAGAGTAAGTTTAAGAAAGAGAACATCATAATCAATCATGGTCAGTTACCTAGGACCAAAAGAACAGAAGCCAAAAAACAATAAAGGTGAATTAGCTAGTAAAGAACAGAAGCCAACAAAGAGAACATCATAATCAACCATGGTCAATTATCTAGGTCCAGAAAGAACAGAAGCCAACAGTGGTGTCATATCTTTGTCATTTTCATGTTCAACTGTTGTCTTTTGCAGCCTAGGATCTGTGAAGTTGTAATCCAAGCTAGACTCGACTTTCGCTAAGCCTTCTAACACCTTAACCACCGTGGACATCGAAGGCCTTTTCGTAAAATCATATTGTAAACACCATGAAGCGACTTTCATCATCTCCACAACCTCTGGACCATGTGTCTGCATATCTTCACTGTACCTGTCAACCATATCCACCAACATCTCTTCTTTCCAACTTTTTTGAAGGACAGCAAGTAAGTGCCAACTTTCTTCGGCTTCAGACTTGTCAAAATTCTTCCGCCCACACAACATCTCCAAGAAAACGATCCCAAAGCTGTATACATCCACTTTCTCAGTAATAACTGAACTCAGCCATTCTGGAGCCAGATATCCAGGGGTTCCTCTCATCGTAGTCATCACTTGGGTTTGATCTCTATCGATAAGCTTTGACAATCCGAAATCAGATACTTTGCCGTTAAAATTGTTGTCTACCAATATGTTTTGAGGTTTGATATCTAAGTGGATGATTTTTTGCCTACAATCTTCATGAAGATATGCCAGACCCTTGGCTACATCAAGGATGATTTTTTTTCTGCATTCCCAGTCCAACGTGTGCTCCCGGTCTCCATGGTAGATCCACCGATCTAATGACCCGTTACTCATAAATTCATACACGAGAAACCGTTGCGATTTCCAAGCACAAAAACCTCTGAGTCTAACCAAATTCACATGGTGAATGCTTCCAATGGATTCAACCTCAGCTAGGAATGACCTGTTAACCTGCCCAAGACCCTCGAGACACTTTACGGCGATCTTTGACCCATCTTCAAGAGTCCCTTCGTAAACTGCTCCGAATCCTCCTTCACCAAGCTTCTTATTGAAATTCTCTGTGGCGGCTTTGAGTTCTTCATAGGAAAACCGAGTTGGCATTCCTGGTACGTCACCTATGTACTCTTCCTCCATCTGAGTGGCTCGTCTTCGCTTGCGAATTAGGTAAAGAACAAAACCTATAACCCCGAGCAGAACCACAACACTTCCAATAGTGGAAGCTAATACAACTCCTAAAGTCGAACGAGACTTGGAACCAGAAGGGCCGGAAGGACTGAAAGAACCGGAAGGAGGTGATCTTACATTCTGCACCTTCACGAAAGCTGAAGCGTTACGATGAATAACATTTGGATCGGCATTCATCATCGTAAAGAGCTCAGAAGGTAAAAAACAATCCCCACTTGAAGAATCTGAACCATACTGAAATAGAGCTGCTTTGCATGAGCAATTGTTCACACATGCTTGTTTGCAAACCTCTATATCCACCCTTTCCATGTCTGCTAAGATGCTGAAGTACATCACATTCTCGAGTTCGATAAAAACCTGATCTCGGGTGGCATTACATGTGAGCGGAGTAATTTCAGAGCAGCCCAAGTTCGGTTGTCGATCATTCACTGATCGGAAATAGTCTATCCTGGGAGAACTTAATACAGGACAACTACACTGTTGATTACCCGAGCATAAACCATATCTCCCACACGCCATAGGATAGTTGCACTCTCCAAGATAACCGTTAAACAGATCGGCCACCACTAACCAGCTTCCTTGCCATTCAAACACTCTCAAATGCCCGTCGGGCATCAGTTTCATATACTGCGCTGATGACGCTCGAGGTATGGTAATCACCTTATCAGGACCACCTGGCTCAACCGAAAGAATGAAGAAAGACAAACTACCATTCAAGAACCTAACATAGCTTCTTCCTGTATTCGTATCGTTGCGTGAGATCGTAGAGACCGAACTACTGTAGTACGTTTGAGACGGGTTTGATCCAACATAAGCAAACAAACCAGTATCCGTCACTTGAAGCGAAAACAAATCTTTTTGTACCGTCCAGTTGGTCGTCGAAACACTCGGGATCAGCAGCTGTCCTTGAAACAATGCCTGCCCCGGTACCAAACAGTCGGTCGGGTAGTCGAAAGATTGCCAAACCGGCGAGCTATTCGTATCAAACAACACCAGGTTTCCATCATCGGTTAAATTTAAACCGGCAACAGATTTCCCGGTAGTGTTGGTAGTCCAAACCGCGCTACCATCAGCATCCTGCAGGACCAATTCTCCGGCTACGGTGAGATTCAACATCGCACCGTAGCTAACCGGATGGTCTCGGTTTGCTGACCAAACCACTTGAGGGAAGCCTACAGAGGGTTGAACTATACCACCCCCACTGTTGGTTTGAACAATGAAGACTGCAAAGAGGTAAGAGGTGCAGGTTCCATTGCAGTAGAACCCGCACGCGAATTTGGGTCCGAACGATCCTCTCAGGAGGATGGCTCGGACCCTTGAGCCATCTGTGAAATTGACTGAGTGGGGTAAAGAGTCGGTGTTGGACCATGTGGTGGAAAGATTTGCAGTTGGGTAGTCGAATGGTGGCTGGGCGGTGGTTGGGTAGCAATTTAGGATGAGAAACAAAGGAAAACAGTAACAGATCTTTAGTATCCTCATGACGGATGATTATGACACAGAGAAGAACAGGAAGATGGATGTTTTATTGTCTAAATATCAGATCTATAAAAAGTCAACTCCGTGAGGCTGCAGTTGACTGATCTTAGATGAAGTTTCCTTCCCCCTCTCTTTCAACGGCGAAGTTTCCTTCTATTTATATATTTAAATAAGCATTGGGTTTACTAGACCCCCTATGTATAATTATATATTTAAATTTAAATATCTATATAACCCTGATGTATGTTTACTCTTCTCAATTTATTTTGCATTTCAAACAAATTAGTTACTAGTTTAAGAGTGTAAATGAGTCACTTACCCTATGTTTCCGAGTTAACTTAACGAGGGAAAAGAAAAGAAAGGAAGAGAAATGTAAAAATTATTGTGTTTCTAAGTTTCATTTAAGGAGAAAAGGGAAGGAAAATAAAAACGTATGTTCACGAGTTTCATTTAAGGAAGAAAATGGAAGAAAAGGGAGGGGAAACTAGCATATATTTCATGTTTTGTTTTCATTTCAATTTGGAAGGAATTGAAAGGAAAATAATCACTTCATTTCTTTTCTTTTCTTTCCATTCCTTTCATCTCATTTCTTTTCTTTTCTTTCCTTGAATAAACTCGGAAACGCAACGTTAAGCTCAAGCCCTACTATTGAATGAATAGATAAATAAATAATTAGGGGTATACGAGAATATTCAGCCTAATAGTATTTGGTGATATTCTCATATAAATGAAGTTAAAATCCTATAAAATCAATAGTTGATGGAATTTTATGATGTGTTTATTTTTTTTTAATTAGGGGTATATACAAACCGAGTCAAGTCGCTTATTAGTTATTGACATTGACTCAGTACAGTATACACAATATTTCTGTAACATTAGAAACAAATAAAGATATTTAAAACATAAAAAGAACACAAATAAGTCTGGTTTCTAGGGAGTATAATTTACCAAGTTGTTAATTTGTGTTTAAAACTTTACCAACTGAAAGTCCATTGGTGGTTTTTTGGTATCCTTTTCAATTTGCTTAACAATAGATATAAATAATGAAATAAACCCATCAATTAGCTTTAGATTAACAGTTTTAGAGCACAACTGAATGTTATTCCCAATCACATTATCAATTTATAAGAAAATCACTTGAAAAGTCACACCAACTCATTCCCCTCTCTATACTTCATCCCCCATATATATCGAGTCTAGAATATTCCTCTTATTGACTTGCCATATGTTTCCCCAGTTACTTCGAACTACCTCACTCACGATTTTATTTATATTTGATTTGTTATTTTGCAATCAATTGAGAAAAAACACAGAACATTATTTTGGCTCCCATCGATCTCTTGATGGCATTAGAGCAGAATGTATAATCCCTCACAAAACCCTAGTCAATCGGCATCTTATTCACAAGGATGGCACTTGAGAAAATCGAATCCAACGACAAGAAACCATCCATGGAGGCGCCTCGCATTGAAAATGATTCGAGCCCAATCACCGGCTTATCAAGTGACCAATATGAGATGCTCTTAAGGCACTTCGTAGAGGGTACCGTGACAAACAAAGACGGTACCACACTCGTGGCTTGCATGACAGGTAAAGGGGACGTCTAAGATGATTAGATAGTGGACCCGGGCTCTACTGAGCATATTACTCACAAAATCAATATCCTTTAAAACAGGGTCAAGAATCATGTTGATACTGCGTTTATGATTCCCAACGGGGATGCGACACCTTTCGAGGAAAGGGGAGAATGCACTTTGCCCCGGGGGGGTGGGGGTAAACATAAAACGGGTCTTGCACATTCCCAAATTCACTTGTATTCTTTTGTCAGTTAATCGGTTATGTAAAGACCTTCAGTGTATCGTCACATTCCACAAGGACCTTGATTGGTGTGAGTGCGTGCTGAAGGGGTCTTTACCGAATGGGGATGTTTGGAACTGAAAAAAGGGCTATGATGACAAACGGGGACACTTGGCACAAGAGGTTAGGTCACGCTTCGGGTGACAAGTTAACTCATATTGATTTTCTTAAAAACACATCTTTCAATAAAACGTGTGATTCCTGCTCCAAAGCAAAACACACTAAACTTTCTTTCCAAAAGAGGGAAATAAAGACAAAATATTGTTTCGAGTTGCTACATTATGACATTTGGGGAAAGTATCGTACCCCTTTCCTTTTCAGGTGGTAGTTACTTTTTGTCCATGGTCAATGATTTTAGTAGAGCCGATTGGGTCTTTTTATTAAAGTTAAAATATGAGGCTAGCAAACGCTTAATGGATTTTTGTTAGATGATAAAAACTCAAAATTATATAATATAACATTTTGAATTGGTCTCTCTTACTCACATGCTACTGTACATCATTTTCCACCATTTGTTGATTTACACCTGTTTTTCACCATGTATTCTTTTTTTTTTAATTATTAGTTGAAAATCCGGCCCATATTATTAGTTGAATCCGGCGCATCAGAAAGATTAATGTAATTGGAGCTTTAGGCGGTGGTGGCCAAAACCACTTGCTCTAAACATATTGTTTTCAAAACACCACCCATTTTCTCTTTTAAGGGCATGTTTGGGATTGCTTATAAAAACTGCTTATGGCTTTTGGAGGAGGCAAAAAGACACAAAATACCCCTCCAAAAGCTAATAAGTCATAACATTATGGCTTTTTGTTGCTTTTGGAGGGGTATTTTTGTCTTTTTGCCTCCTCCAAAAGCCATAAGCAGTTTTTATAAGCAATCCCAAACATGCCCTAAGAGTTTCTGTGGGCGGTGGTGCGACCGTGCGACCCACTTTCTCTTAGAAGGGTTTTGATGCTTCATTTTTTTCAAATGGTTTCTATAAACCATCTGATTTCTCCTCAAAGTCACCCTATCTCTTCATCTTCCTCTACAACTCTCTGTCTCTCAGATAAAATCGGTTACAGATTCCGGCTACCGGAACGATGATGGCTTCTACGGTGGCGCGGCCTGCTTATCGCAATCGTCATTAAGCCTAGCTCTGTGATTACAGATTCCGGTTACCGGAACTTTTGAGGGCGATGATGGCTTCTACGGTGGCGCGGACTGCTTATCGGAGTCATCGTTAAGCCTAGCTCTGTGTTTCAATTTAGGGTTTCTTAAAACCCTAAATTGACATTTCAATTTATACGACTGATATGACTTTGACTGTGTTTCAATTTAGGGTTTGTTCAAACCCCCAAAGTAGCTTTGCATTGTTTTTGCTCAGTTTTTGATTTCTGAGGCTTGCATTGTCTTTGATCTGTATAACCTGTAATGGGTTTTGGTTTGGCGGAGATGAAACATAAAGATGTTGACAGGTCTGTTTGTATTGTGGATTTGGTGGATGGTTTCTGATCACTCGCGAGAAATACATATGTGGTCTTTGTATCCTTTGAAATTTTCAGATCTGTTGTGTATGCTTCTTCGAAGCTTGATTATTGATTAAAGCTCCTTTATTTTGAGGTTTGTATCTTTCTCATATCTGATGAGATTAGTCTCTTCTTTTGGCTGTGATGTTGTTCCAGAAATGAAGAACATAAAGAGCAACTTTTGTAAATGTTAGCATGTCAATTTGTTTAACTTTTTACAGCCATCTAATTAAGTGCATGTTCTTTCTTCATTAATGGTCTGAGCCATATTGGTTTCTATCTTTCTCATATCTGATGAGATTAATTTCTTCCTTTGGCTATGATGTTGTTCGAGAAATGAAGAACATAAAGCGCAACTTTTCTTAATGTTGGCATGGCAATTTGTTTAACATTTTGCAGCCATCTAATTTTAAGACATGTTTTTTCTTCATTAATGGTCTGAGCCATATTAAATTCTACTTTTCAGATATGTTTTTGGTTTGTGCCTTGAAGTTTCTATCTACCTTAAATCTGAAGGGATAAAGTTCATATGGCTATGATGTTCTTCCAGAACTGAAGAACATAAAGGGAATTTTTACTTTATGTTGGCATGGCAATTTGTTTAACTTTTTGCAGCCATCTATTATATATATAATATAACATTTTGAATTACTTCCCTTTAACACATGTTACAGTACATCATTTTCACCATTTGGTGCAATTCCCTTACTCACATGTTACTGTACATCATTTCCACCATTTGGTGTATATACGATTTGTCCATTGGCTGTGATGTTTTATCTGTACTTTTGGAATTATGAGAACTAACATGTTGGTGTGGCGATAACTTTTGCAGCCATGAAAGATTTGTCTTTCTATGGCATGGTAATAACCTTTGCAGCCACCGACTTTGTTTTTCTATGAAACATTTCATACAGATCTGAGCCAATTTGTAGCCCCTAAATTGTCTTTAAAGATTCAAGAGAGATTTGATTTTTTGTAGTAGAAATATTCTATGGTTTTCATTTAAAAAAAATAGATGTATTTGTATTGTAGAATAAATTTGCTTTCAATTGTGTAATGGTACTCAAAATTAGTGACTCGCGGTGCAAAGCCCGCGCGGTAAATGTCTTGTTGGGAAACATATGAAAAGAATTAGATGTGGAAATGCTGGTGAATTCACCTCGAATAACATGTCAAGCTTTTACAATGAACAATGAATTTTGCTTGAGACCATATGCCTGCACACCCTCATAACAAAACAAGGTTATGAAACGAAAGCATCCACACTTACTTGAAGACACTCGGGCACTTAGATTGAGGCGAACCTACCAAAAGGTTTTGAGGAGAGTGTATGTTAACAACTACACACATCATAAATCGATTACCTTCCATAGTGATTGGAAATTAAACCCCGTACAAAGTCGTTTACAATCAAAACCCAATTATGATTTGATGAAAGTTTTTGGTTTTCTAGCGTACTATAGAAACAACGACACGAAATGTGACAAGTTCGAAGAAAGAGGGAGACCCAGTGTCTTTCTAGGATATCCCAAAGGAACCAAGGGTTACAAAATATATTATATTGAACATAAAAGCAATGGGGAAGGTTAGAAGGGAACGGGGGGGGGGGGGGACCGCGCTCTCGGTTTTTTCATCCAGAAGCACCCTTATTCGCAATTATATGTACAAAATTTTATATGTATTGAGTATCGCCATCTCGGTAGAATTTTTTAGCCCCGCCCCCTCAGGTTTTTGTTTCAAGCTTCGCCATTGATAAAAAGTTGGTTGTGGTCGGGGACGTCAGGTTCATTGAAGAGAAATTCCCCTTTGAAGATCTCATTGCCACACAAAATGAACCATAACTGTTTGAAACTTTTGGTCAGCCAGCCTATGATGAGACTGAAGTTGAAAGATCACCAATATTGAAGTCAACCCCATCAAGTACTAAAAAAAAAAACTAAATCAGGCCCATATTCCACACAAGACGTTCCCTCTGAATCCAAGTCAACCCCATCAAGTACTAACCCATTTCAAATTGATGAGGGTGGGCCATTGCTTCCACAACAAGATACTAATAACTTGGCCCAAGAAAATCAAACATCTTTGTTGGATTATGTTCCAAACCAACTCGAGAAAAGAGAAGCAAGACTCAACCTAAGCACTTAAACGATTTTGTTGTGAATCTCGCCCCTTTGGTCGACCATGCACCCGCTCAGTCTGATTAAACTTCATCCACTGGGCACCCCTTAACGAATTTGGTCTCTTATGAAATATTTAGTGAATCACATGCTGGTAATTTTAGTGTTATCAAGGCCATCGGTGATATTGGATTAACTTGTCGTTCAGGTTGATCTCGTTAGTAATAACCGAGTTAGGTGATGCGGGAGTGCGAGCTCGGTTGTTTCTAATGGATGGTGTGTGTGATCGGTTTAAGTATGAGTTGATGATTAGGCTAACTTTATAGTTTACCAAATGATTGAGCCGAATTTTATAACATTAACTTTTAAGTTTACTTATATAATTTTGAGTTTACTTGAAATTAATTTTGGAACTTTACTTAAAATTAATTTTGTAGTTTGCTCGTGGGGTTTTAAGGAGATAGTTACACCAGTTTTGGGTGTGGGTAGATAGATATGGTTTTCCCAGAAACCGTGTTCCTTAGAAATTTATCTCAAAATCCTGATCATCCAAGGAAACAATTTGAAATTGTTGAACGAAACACACGAATATATACCTATTCGATTCTTCTTCGGTATGATCGATTCTCAAAGAGATTAAATCCGATTCTTGTACGTATACTACGTTTTATCCGTTCAACTACTCGGTTTCGATTTATACAACATCACATAAAATTTTCTTAGTGGCCCATCGACTCCAATGATGAGCCAAAGATTTTCCATCAGACCGTAAAGAATGAAAAAACGGAGAGAGAGAGCCTATGATAAAAAAAAAAAAATACAGGACCCGGAAGGAAACGGTAAGTGGACCATCAAAGTCTCCCAAAGGAAGACGAGCCATTGGCTCTAAATGGGTATACAAAGTAAAATACAAAGCAAACGGTGAAGTTGAAAGATATAAGGCACGCCTCGTGGTGAGAAGATTTACTCAAATGGAAGGTGTTGACTACCACGACACGTTTGTCCCGGTAGCGAAGTTGGTCAATGTTCGAACCTCCTTAATTGTGGCAGTAAAAAAGGATTGATCAATTCAACAACTTGATGTAAGTAACGCCTTTTTACACGGAGATCTCAAGGAAGTCTACATGAAAATTCCTCAAGGGTTCACTAAAGAAAGAGAAACAAAGGTTTACCGACTAAGAAAATCACTCTATGGTTTAGAGCAAGCATCACGAAATTAGTAGCCAAAATGTACACACTCCTCAAACTTGATTTCCAACAATCATTCAATGGATTAGGACCCATTCTCATTTACGTCGATGGCGTTATAATGGTAGGGAACGACACGATCAAAATGTAATTAACAAAGAACGAACTTGACAAGACTTTTAGCATAAAGGATCTTGGCAAACTCAAGTACTTTCTCGGTATAGAAGTGGCACACACCTATGAAGGGTTAGTATTGACTAAACAAAAATACATTCTTGATATACTTGAGGATCGTGGTCTCTAGGGGTGTAAACCGAGCTCATTTCCCATTGAACAAAACCATAAGTTGGACAAGTGTGAAAGTGAACCTAAAGTGAACGCAAGCCGATATCATCACATAGTTGACCGATTGCCATACTTGCAAGCAACGAGACCGGACGTCACCTACTCCGTATTCCGTCAATGTCTTAAGTCAATTTGTTGTTGACCCAAGACAACCCCATTTGGACACTGCACATAGAGGGTCACTGTCGGACAAGGAATTCTTCTCCCACAAAAACGAGGTTAGACGCTCACTACATCTTGCGATTCAGATTGCTTGGATGTCCTTACAGTCGGAAATCGCGAACCGAATACTTGCCCTTAAAATGACAAATAAACTTAGAATATAATGTTTTTAGCTAAATTATAAATATTGAATGCTCTTATAAACATGACATGCATATTATTACACATCATCTTATTAGGATTAAACTAAAA
The DNA here is from genome assembly GCA_039602395.1 of Deinandra increscens subsp. villosa. Taxonomy (NCBI): domain Eukaryota; kingdom Viridiplantae; phylum Streptophyta; class Magnoliopsida; order Asterales; family Asteraceae; genus Deinandra; species Deinandra increscens. The sequence goes on from JBCNJP010000020.1 coordinate 9,593,026, forward strand.
TTTAGGTCAATCGACAAATTAATCATTAGGGTTATTTCTTGGTTTTAATTATTTAGTTTCTAGTCATGAAAATAAAAGTCTAACCACACAACTTCTAGACAACACACAGAAAAAAAGTCTCTAAAAGGTAATCATAAAAAACATAAAAGTATCTATTGAAGGTTAAATCTAAAAGGTAGTTAACCTTCTATAGTTTATATATCTTATTACCAAGTGATAATGGGTCGTTGAGTTACAGTGAAATGAACACTGTCTCTGCTTAAGGAATGTTCTAAGGAAATCACTAACGTGTAGATTTGAATCACACACCGACGAGTACGGCTAACTATTTGGATTCTATTAGCTAAGTCAAGGTTAAAATAAAAAAAAACGAAAAAAAAAACATACATTTAAAAACAAATTAAAATCTTCAATGGAGCAGATGCCAATCACAATACAAGTTTCGAATTTTAACAGAAATTACAGATATTGACAAATAGTAAATCAAGATCAACTACCAAATATTCATACCAAAAGTTTAAGCAAGAAGACACGATAATCAACCATGGTTAATTACTTACCTAGGACCAGAAAGAACAGAAGCCAACAATGGGGTCGTATCCTTCTCATGTTTAACTGCTATCTTTTGCAGCCTAGGATCTGTGAAGTTGTAATCCAATCTAGATTCCACTTCCGCTACACCTTCTAACACCTTAACTACTATCGACATTGAAGGCCTTTTCGTAAAATCATATTGTAAACACCATGAAGCCACTTTGATCATCTCCACAACTTCTGGACCATGTGTCTGCATATCTTCACTGTACTTGTCAACCATATCTACTAGCATCTCTTGTTCCCAACTGTTTTGAAGGACAGCTAGTAAGTGCCAGCTTTCTTCGGGCAGAGACATGTCGAAATTCTTCCTCCCACACAACATCTCTAAGAGAACGATCCCGAAGCTGTATACATCCACTTTTTCAGTAATAACCGAGCTCAACCATTCTGGAGCCATATATCCCGGGGTTCCTCTCATCGTAAGCATCACATGGGTTTGATTTCTGTCAATGAGCTTTGACAAACCGAAATCAGATACTTTGGCATTAAAATCACTGTCTAGCAGTATGTTTTGAGGTTTAATATCTAGGTGGATGATCTTTTGCCTACACTCTTCATGAAGATATGCTAAACCCTTAGCTACATCAAGAACGATTTTCTTTCTGCATTCCCAATCCATTGCATGCTCTCGGTCTCCATGGTAAATCCATCGATCTAATGATCCGTTACTCATGAATTCATAGACAAGAAACCGTTGTGATTTCCAAGCACAAAATCCTCTGAGCCTAACCAGATTCACATGGTGAATGCTTCCAATGGATTCAACCTCAGCTAGGAATGATTTTTTAACCTGCCCAAGACCTTCAAGGCACTTTACTGCGATCTTCGAGCAATCTTCAAGAGTCCCTTCGTAAACTGCTCCGAATCCTCCTTCACCAAGCTTTTTACTGAAATTATCTGTGATGGTTTTTAGTTTTTCATAGGAAAACCGAGTGGGCATTCCAGGCACCTCATCTATATACTCTTCCTCCATTTGAGCGGCCCGTCTTCGCTTATGGATTATGTAAACAACAAAACCTATAGCCCCAAGAAGAAACATAACACTTGCAATAATGGAAGCTAATATAACTCCTAAATTCGATCGAGACTTAGAACCAGAAGGAACTGAAAGAACTGGAGGAATGGAAGGGCCGAAAGGAACGGAAGGACTGGGAGGAGATGAGCTTACATTTTGTACCTTTATGAAAGCTGAAGCGTTTGTAACGTTTGGATCAGCATTCATTATTGTGAAAAGCTCAGATGGTAAAAAACAAACCCCAGTTGAAGGATCTGAATCATACTTAAATAATGCTGCTTTGCATGAGCAACTTTTGACACATGCTTGTTTGCAAGTCTCCATATCCACACTCTCCATGTCTCCAAAGAGGCTGGAGTACTTAACGTTCTCAAGTTTAATAAAATCTTGATCTTGGGTGGCATTACATGTGAGAGAAGTAATTTCAGAGCAACCCAGGTTCGGTTGCTCGTCATTCTTTGGTCGGAAATAGTCTATCCTGGGAGAACTTGTTACAGGACAACTACACTGTTGATTACCCGAGCATACGCCATATCTCCCGCATGCCATAGGATAATTACACTTTCCAAGACGCTTTTCCGCTTCAAGATAATCAGTAAACAGATCAACTTTTACTGACCACGATGATTGCAATTCGAACACTTTTAAATGCCCGTCAGGCATCAGTTTTATATATTGGGACGATAATGCTTTAGGTATGACAATCTTCTCATGAAGATCAATTGGCTTAACTGAATGAATGAAAAAAGACAAACTGCCATTCAAGAACCTTACATATCTTCTTCCTTTATTTGTATCGTTGACCGCCACATTGACCGCAAAATAGGCTTGAGGCGGATTTGATCCAACATAAGCAAACAAACCTTTATCTGTCATTTGAAGAGAATATAAATCTTTTTGGGCCGTCCAGTTGGTCAACGAAACACTAGGTATTAGTTGTTGTCCTTGAAACAACGCTTGCCCAGGTACCAAACAATCTGTAGGGTGGTCAAAAGATTGCCAAACCGCGGAGTTATTGACATCAAACAACACTAGGTTTCCATCATCGGTTAAGTTTATACCAGCAACCGATTTCCCGGTGGTGTTGGTAGTCCAAACCGTGCTTCCATCAGTATCTATCAGGACCAATTCTCCGCTTGCAGTAAAATTAAGTATGGCACCATCACTAACCGGATGGTCTCGGTTTGCTGACCAAACCACCTGAGGCTGACGGTACCAAATATCTTGTTTTATATGACCCCGACTAGTGTTTTGAAACATGAAGACAGCAAAGAGGTAAGAGGTGCAGCTTCCATTGCAGTAGAATCCACACGCGAAGATGGATCCTCCTGGGAAGATGGGTCGGACGGTCGAGTTGTCTCCGGAACTGACACAGTAGGATAAAGAACCGTTGTTGAACCATGTGGTGGAAAGATTCACATTCCGGTTTGTGAAATTGTTGTTGTGAGAAGAGTAAGTGTTGCACCATGTGGTGGAACTGGAACTGGAAGTGGAACTGGAACCGGAACTAGAATTGAAACTGGAACTGAAACTGGAACTGGAACTTATAGTCGTGGATACTTCGGCCGGCAGGGCGGTGGTGAAGTAGCAGATTAAGAAGAGAAACAACAAGGCAGAAGAGTAAGAGGTCCATGGTGATTTCATCACTGATCGTGTATATTAATTCATGATCAGATCTAGTGTTATAGATGCATTTAATAGGAAGCTAGCTAGTCTCCTTCTAATGTTGAAAAGTCGGTCGTTGGTTAGCAAGGCCACACGATTATGATTATCATTGTATGGCTATGGCTTGCTGTAAATGACTTTTGAAATATCAAAATAACGTACTCGGCGGTCTCTTTTCTGGTCAACAAAACCCAAGTTTGCATCGGACTCCCTGCCATGCACATGCAGATAAATACAACGATTCATGATCGAAAGCTTAGCTATTTTTGTGTGAATTATTTATGTCACATTTCTAAAATATGCTACTCCTAAGCAATTAAGATGTATAGTGTAATTTCACATATTCATGTCATGCATGTCATGAATGATGAATTATTCGACATAAGTGGCAGGTTTTATGTGTGATAAGGCTCCTTGTTATAACTTACCTGTGCAAATACTCAGTCTGCTCATCTTTATCTATTAATTTCTTTTAGAGTTATATGCAGATGTAGTCCTATGGTTTTATCAAATTGTAAATTTAGGGGTTGTTTGATAACCTTTTATCGGATCCAGTAAAAACGATCATTGACCCAATAAGTAGTCCGCTCGTGTGATATTATTAAAATCATACACTAACCGAGTCCATCTTTAATGACCGAGTACCCCAAATTTACTTCATTGACCGAGTCCATCATCCATCAAAAGAAAAGGAATATATTACATGCATTAAATATTCAAATTATACACAGCGTAAAACCCTCCCCCACCCCCCACCCCACCCAACCCCACCACCCTAACTTTAATTAACTATAACTCTTCCAAAATCGAAAGAATCTTGAAAATAATCTCCCCAAACGATTCAAACTAGACGTATATTGATATGTTTCCGATGAATATTTGAAAAGTCGAGATGAACACGATACTGATGACGTTTAATCAAGTATAACTCCTTCAAACTGAATTAATCTCGAAAATAAGCACACCGTTGCGCTCGAATTTAAAAAACGATTCAAACTAGACCAATATTGATATGCTTTCGGTGAATGTTTGAAAAGTCAAGATGAACACGAGGTCTAGACGAAGAACGTGATGAACTTTGAATCATTTTTCAACTAGAACTTGATTTTTACTTGTTGTATCCCCTCCCCTAATTTATAGAAAATTTCCATTCAAACCTTTTAATTTTATTTTGCTATATTTTAACCATAAATTTTGTTAAAACAGTTTCTTTTACATAAGATTATAAAAAAAAAATTATTAAAAAACAAAATTGTTTGAAAAATATGTTTTATTTTCTAAATTGATTAAGAAATGTTTTTTTAAAAATGATTAAGAAAATTTTTTAAAAAAAACTGAGCATTTTTTTTAAAACTAAAGACGGTTAAAAAGCGTTTTTTAAACTAAAATTTGTTTTGAAAAAATGTAAAAAAAACGTTTGTTTCAAAAAAAAATTTGTTAAAAAACATTTTTTTCATAAGTATTGTTAAAAGACGTTTTTAAACAGTTTAAAAAAATGATATCGTTTTTAATAAAAAAACTAAAACTGTTCAAAAATGTTTTTTTAATTGTTAAAAAACGTCTTTAAAAAAAACTGTTAAAAGAAAGAAGAAGTTGATAGGGGATTACTACTTACATTTATGTAATAACTATCATATGCGTAACCACGTGAAATAATTTTATAACTTTCTAGAAAGAAAATACATGGTGTCACATTCGTGTACCATCAATTAAAAACATGTGAAATAAAAGTGTTACATACGTGTAATAACTACTTACATTTATGTAATAACTATCATATGCGTAATCACGTGAAACAATTTCATAACGTTGTAGAAAGAAAATACATGGTGTTACATTCGTGTAACATCAACTAAAACGTGTGAAATAAAAGTGTTACATACGTGTAAGCAGATCTAGAAACAATAGAACCACGAACACAATTTACAAACTTTTCTGAATGGTTACACCTATGTAACCATCGTTTATTTTTTTGAAAAAAATAACCTAAAATTATTGTTACAACGATGTAACAATCTTTACACTAGTGATGAACTAATGATCAACTATTTTTTTTCTTTTTAAAATTAGGTTTTTTTTTTATTTGGCCTGAAAATTTGAAATTAAAGGAGATGGAGTTTAGGAAAGAGGAGATGAGAGAGAGAAAATTGATTTAAATATTTATTAATAAAAATATGGTTTGTCTATTATGCCCTTGGTGCATTAAATAAATTTCAAATTATTTCAAAAAATGACACATTCATTTTCAACCATAGATTAACTAATCAATGGTGTAAGATGGGTTTTTCAGGTTTTCCAAAAAGATGAGGTTTTCCATTTAACCTTACCCTATATATATATATATATATATATATATATATATATATATATATATATATATATAGTGAAAAGTTCATTGTAGACACCCCCATAAGTGTAGACAGGTAGACACCCTTTTTCACCATTAGATCTCTTGATCTAATGGTTGTGATTAATTTTCTTTTTTCTTTTTTTCTTTTTTCTCATTAATTAGAAACTTTCACATGTGAAAAAGAGTTATTTCACATGCGAAAGTGTCTACAATGAACCTCACCCTATATATATATATATATATATATATATATATATATATATATATATATATATAGGGGAGGGTTAAAATAGAAACTCTCTTGAGTGAGGGAAACCAAAGAACCCCAAATGAAAGGCTCTCCTTGCTCCACATCAGCATTTTCTACCTTTTTTGTCTTATATCAAAGAAGGGTATAATAGTCAATGTACCATCTTTTTTGTCTTATACAATAAAAAAATCCTGACATGACATGATTTCACACTCAAGAAAGCCTTTTCTCTCCCCCTCTCTCCTCTTTCCTCTTGTACTTTATATATAATTAATAATTTTTCTCACTTACTTTATTAATATTTCAATACATTTGTTTTTTCGTTTTTATAATTTAATAAAAATCTGTATAGATTTGTTTTTACTTTTACTTTTTTCTCTACTATTTTTTAATTTTCTTTTTCGGTATTTTAATCATCAGATATGAAATGTTACATACGTAACTTTTCTGGGTCTGGTGTAAACAAGAAATTGACAAAATATAAAATGTTACATACGTAACTTTTCTGGGTCTGGTGTAAACAAGAAATTGACAAAATATATTTGATTAATTTATAAGAAAACATTACAATCAACACTAAATTTAACAAAAATATTTTATACGAATTATAATTTTAAAAAATATAACAACCTAACAAAAAACATATAAAAGCTATTTACGCTTCCATTCTTGGTAATCATTTTCATCTTTGATGCACAAATCCATTCACCTACGAAGAAAAATAAATTCATCAGTTCATATATGTAAAATGTTACACATGTTATATTGATAAAAATCAAGAAACAAGTTTATGTAAGCTATTCATGTAACAACTCTTAACATATGTAATGTTACAAATGTTATATAGCAAAATAGAGAAGCAAGTTTATTTGACGCTCGAATGTAACAATTTGTAATATATGTAGCGTTACATGTGTTATATAGTCAAAAATCAGAAAACAAGTTTATTTGAGTTACGCATGTAAAAACTTGTAACATATGTAACAACTTGTTTCATCTGTAACGTTACACATGTTATATAGTCAAAATCAGAAAACAAGTTTATTTGGGTTACGCATGTAAAAACTTGTAACATATGTAACAACTTGTTTCATATGTAACGTTACACTTGTTATATACAAAAAAGATCAAGAAGCAAGTTTATTTGAGCCTCAAATGTAACAGTTTATAACATATCTAATGTTACATGAGTTACATATACAAAAAACAAATTTGAGCTACGCATGTAACATTTTGTAACATATGTAACATTATATTTGTTATACATACAAAAATCAAGAAATAAATATATATTTGAGCTACGCATGTAACAAATTGTAACATATGTAACAATACATGTGTTATATAGATAAAAATCATGAAATAAGTTTATTTGAGATATGCATGTAACAAGTTGTAACATATATAACTTTACACATGTAATATAGACAAAAATCAAGAAGCAAGTTTATTTGAGACACACATGTAACAACCTGTATATAGACAAATCTAAAAAGACATAAAACGAGTTACATTTGTAACGATAGACAGGTTACATATGTAACATCAAACATCTTACATATGTAATAGCAAACAGGTTACATACGCATGTAACAACTTGTAACGTATGTAACATTATATTTGTTATACAGACAAATATCAAAGAAATGAATATATTTGAGCTACATATGTAACAATACATGTGTAACAAATAAGAATGACATGCCGTGTATTGTGAGATATTCATAGTTCAAACAATAAATGAATCACAAGCCTCATTTCCTCTCTCTTTCCTTAATCGACAATATAACCATATTCATATCAGCATATACATGTATATATATATACACACACAAACACAAAGGTGTTCCAAAATCATTGTTCATTTTAGATCCAACATATCATAGAGAGTGAGAATTAAACAATCAAACCTGCAGGTTTTTAGAGAGATCAATTGAAATAAGATATTGGTTTTAACAATGGAACACCAAAACTCATCAAGAAAATCAATGAGCAAAATCTTGAATTTGCTCCCAAGAGCAACATCAGCCGTTACATTCCAAAGCCCTCCACTTTACAGCCCGAATAAAGACAAGAAACCATCGGAAAAATCCCACAAATCCAATATCGGAATTGGATTCTCCGGTCCCATCATCCCGTCGGAAACTCGCCGGAAAATCAAGAACCACGACGACGACCACCATCTAAACCCTAGCCGCCGCTAAGAAGGAGAGAGAGGTACCGCCGCGTGTGGGTGTTCTCGAGTGGGGCGATGGCAGTGGTGGTGGGTTTACAAGATTGGTGGTGGTGATGCACGGACAGCGGCGAGGCGGAGCACAACGGATGGAGATGGTGGCGAAAGATGAGATCTAAGAATGAGAAAGTTTGAATGGATATGAAAGTGGAGATCTAAGAATGAGAAAGTTTGAATGGAGATGAGATCTGAGAAGAAAAATGGAGATTTAAGAAATGAAGAAAGCTTGAATAAGGAGATGGAGAAGTGATTGGAAGTGATGGGAGAGGGTAAGTAAAAGTACAGAGATTGGGGTCATAAAATTACTATACCCATACTACCCTTTTAGCATATATGTCAAATGTTTTATTAATTAAAATTAATAAAAAATATAGGATTAAATGTGAGCCATAGGATCAACAAGATCAATGGTCCAAAAGGGGGTTCTTTGGTTTCCCTCACTTAAGAGGGTTTCCATTTTACCCTTTCTCTCTCTCTCTCTCTCTCTCTCTCTATATATATATATATATATATATATATATATATATATATATATATGAGAAAGGATAAAATGAAAACCCACTTGAGTTGGAAAAACTATGAAAACTTTTCAAAAAAGGGGTAAAAAATTCGTTTTTTTTTCTAAATTTTTTTATGGTGGTTCTCTATGTTATAGAGCTCCCCTTTATTGAAAAAAATCAAAAAAACGCCTACTCGATTTTTTTTAAAAAATTCTCAAAAAATCGGTTTTTTGCATATACTTAATATCTCGGCCAAAACGGGGGTAAAAAATCGTGTTTTTATTTTCATATATTTTTTTATACATTCTACATCCCATTTTAATACTTTTGGTGAAAAAAAAAAACGCCTAGGAAATATTTTTATAAAAAATAATTAGTGTTTTATTTACATACGTAAGAAGCGAAATTTACATATGTAACTGGGCTTTTTTCACATATGTAACGTGAAAAATTCCAGATTTTGGAAAAAAAATTTTAAAAAAAACCCCTAGGCGGTTTTTTGATTTTTTTTCACCATGGGGATCGATATAAGGCAAAGAATCACTAAAAAAATTTTGAAAAAAAAAAACTTTTTGGCCTCGTTTTTGAAGAGTTTCCATGGTTTTTCCAACTCAAGTGGGTTTTCAATATATCCTTACCCATATATATATATATATATATATATATATATATATATATATATATATATATATATATATATATGGGAGAGGATCATTTGAAAACTAAAAAGAACTAATTTGAGCCACATGTTTATTACATGTATCCCCCCTCCCATGAATTATAGTGGCCTCCCCCCGAAATTTGTGGTTGAGATTTACTTCTCAAAAGTTCTCAAAATAAAAAGTTCTCATTTGAACCTAACCCAAGATCAATGAAAAACCATATTTTAATTCGAAAACTAGAAAACCCACTTCTTTGAAGGCCATTAGAGTAATTTTACACTTTATAACTTTTTATTTATATTCATCTGATTCTCTTATAGTGTCATGTAATCCGTATTCGGATCTAAAATCCATCGTTTTTTTCCGATCATCGATCACCGATGCGAATGAATGTTTGATTCATATAATGAAATTACAGATATGTAATTTTCGTTAGCTGGAGCCGAATAATGTATGATTCGAACAAATATTAAGGAACTATATTTGTTATCTGCCTTAATAGTCGTGTTATAAAGTAAATCAAATATCATGAGAAACATTAATATTATAATAAAGGATGTTGTCTAATATATAATGCCACTTAGGTTGTGGCCTAGTGGTAAGGGGCAAAGCCTCTTTGGGGAGAGACCAAAGTTCAAACCTTGACATGGTAACATAATGACACTGAATTTAATGACACAAAATAATTAGTTTATATATGTTACTAACAAGCCTTTCTATTAGCGCGTTGCGGCAAGCACAACAGTTCCTATTATATACACGTCGCGCAACAGTTCCATAGGCAAATGTTATTTGAAAGCTTAAAAGTCAAAGCAATACCTATCAATAGATGGGTATAATCTTCACATCCAAATTTTTACTTCTACCACATAAGATGCAACCCTTCAAGAGAAATCAGTTGGTTTTATATTTAATCCATATTGCAAGAAAATTAAAACGATTAAACCATAAGCTTGATCCATCTTCTGCTGGCTGTCTTGGCTGTCTGAACTTTCAAAAAAACCTCCAAAATATTAGTGGCCTCAAAGAAACAATCCAGCAACCTGTCAAACAAAAATTATCAAAACAATCCAGCAACCTACCACTTATAATCTTTAAATTCATTGTGATGGTTTAAATTTGCAATTATTCATGGTTGAAAAATATTTTTTAAAAGTTAGCATCAAGGGTGTTGGTGTTAATAACTGTCTTATAGAGTATATTTTTCTTCCTTATGTTTGTGATTGAACATATAAAAGCATACCCAATTACATGTGAGGCTATTAAAATCCTTACTCCATGAGACCGTCGATAAACTCTTAACTTCTTAGAAAACATATAAACACAATAGTTCTTCAGATCAAACAAATTTATAGCTTTCAAAGATCTTACAAATATTAAAAGTTTTTTTGTTGCCCTCCTTTAATCTCGTTTCAATAGGCTAACACCCCAACATCAAAATCGCTAGTGACCCATTTATTAGTAAATGGGTTTTGATCCATACCTATAATACAAAGAGGCTGCCATTCGGCAACAACAAAAGTGGCTGCAAACGAACAACATGGCTTGATAATATTTTGATGGTGGTTAAATGGTTTTTGGGGTGTTGGCCCAATAAGAAGTGTTCCTAGAATGAAGGAGAAAGAAAAGTTAATATACATATAATTAACTACTGCTGGTTAAAACATGACTATATGAGAACAGAAATCATATGCAACAGCCAACAGGAAGCAAAAGATTTACGAACAAAATGTATGTAATTCTGATAAGTTCAAAGATCTGTAACAAAGCAGATTGTAATGCATGTGAGGCCTTCAAATTTCAATGCAAATTTAGGTTAAGAAATATATAAAAATAAAAATCACTTTATGATTTTAAAGCAGGATTGTCAATGTCTTTGGATATAAGATGAGCATATATAACAAATACATGAAAATCTTGTTTTAAGTGTTTAGCACATATCACAAATTTGGTCCAATCGTTGTAATGAAGACAACATACAAATATACAGAACTTTATAATTGACTTCACAGAAATCAAACAAATACCTAAAAGAATAAGAGAGTGCAATCCCTAAAAGAAGTGTAAGCAGACTCTCATAACCAATTTGAGATCTCAAGGCTAAGTTTCATCAAGCAAAGGACCACACTAAAGAACTTGGACATGATTCTAAAGTTTATGACTTTCATAAAATATAATATAAATTACCTTTGATAACCCATGTGACAGCTTCGGTTGTTAGCTGTAAGAAGTAATCGTGAAGCTGTAAGAACATTATTAAAATAGGCGGGCATATCATCTTCGTACAACACATATAATTAGGAGACAGCTTCTTATAAAGCTTGTGATGTCGCTTGTACCTGCATATAATTAGGAGAGTGCGTCTGGCGGTTACAAATTTATAAAACAATTTATATGTAAATAGTTTTTTTTTTTTTTGTGTTGTATCCAATTTATATGTAAATAAATATTTGCTTAAACACGTGCTGCAAACCCCATACACAATTTGATAAAAAACAACAACTTCAGTTAATAACAATTATGTAAATGAGAGGTCTCCATAGGTTTTTTTTCTTAATACAAATAAAGCTACCTAACTGAACTAAATGACTTTCTTATATATCAAAATGATATCAGCAACAATCTAAGCTTTGGAAAGAACATAAATTCAAAGTAGTAACAACACCCAATAAAAACAATATAATATTATAAAACCATAAAAACACTATAATATGTTAACAATTTATGAAAACAACATATATTCTCATTCAACATGAGTGAAGAGGCATTATGCAGGCGCAAAAGCAAGATATAAGCCTGCAGAAATGATTCTCTAAGGCAGAAGAAAGTTTGGTGCATTATTTCTCAATTGTGAGTTAGGCTCTGTCACTTCTAAGTACCATACATGTATTTTATATAAACCAAAAAATACACATGAACATATAATTCATTCAACCCAGTAGCCAGAACATATTTAACAATGTGAGGTATTTTAAACTTTACATCAAGCCTGCTATACACTTACCCTTCGACGAAGTGGAGCCAGAATTATGACATCAAATTCTTCATTCTTCCATTTACATTTATCAATTTATCATTAGTATACATAGTAAGCCACAATGAAACAACAATAAAAATGCTCAAATTAGAATAGATTAACCTTAATTCCAATTAAAAAATGTGAAGGTATACTCTGGCACCACGAACATACCTAACAGGTGAACCCTCGAGTTAGTTGATTATTCTTAGTTCCACTCGGTTTGGCCTCAAGAATCATCATCCTCTGTAACGACTTTCTTCTCCTTGTTGCCCCAATTAACATACAACAAAAACAAAACAAAAGCTTACACATTCAACACCCATACACAATGCATACAAAAAACAAACACACAAATATTACCTAAATATTACCTGCACACCAGAAAAAGACACTCCAATTCTGTGCAATCAAACCAAATGTAAACAGCTATCAGAATAGAAAGAAAGAGCCCATAAAAATGGTAAAAAAAATTCCAAGAACAATTAACCCAATAAAACTAAAACTAATACCTCTGGGCCCCAGCGAGGTGAGCATAGAGACATCGACGGCGAGCACAAAGGAACCTCCGTTAGCTGACGTGTGACACCAACGGACAACGGTTACCATCCAAAAAGCCATCAAGGCTACCGTGGCACACCGGCGAGCACAACAACTAAAAACCCTAAAAATACTGCCACTGCCTTCGCTGCAGATACCCACCGTCGTCGGATCTACCCTAACCCATGAAATCACCGGTGAGAATGGATCGAATTTGGGAGGCATCTTCTCGATGTATGTTTGGAAACGAATTTACCCTGTATTTCACGAATGGAGGAACGATCAGAAATCTGTTTTTTTGAGCCGAGATGAGAGGCGGAGATACCACAGAAACAATCGTAATCTCTTGTGGATGGTTGTGAGTCTGTGACCAACGATGAAAAAGAGAGAGTGGTGAAAGAAAAGGTTGCGTGTGTCGGTGAAGAAGATAAGAGAGGGGAGAAGGTGAAACAGAAGGTTGTCCTTCTCACATGTTTTAGGTGAGGGAAGGTGAGGCAGGGCCCAAAAAGGAGAAATGCTTGTACATGCCGCATGTGTTGTTGTAACAGATGCATAACATGCATTAAGGGTTGTAATTTGCGCAGCAAAAGTTGTACAATCTTTAACATGCATTAAGAGTTGTAATTTGCGTAGCAAGAGTTGTACAATCGTTGTTAAATGTTATATAGAGTAATATATTAATTTTAAGATTTGAACATTTGTGTCTTTGTACAGTTGTAACTCTCTTATATTTCTGTAGTTTTTTAGTTAGGTCTTGTAGTTTATTAAATCATGCGAGAGGTACGAGGATCGAAATATTTGTATTTAAAATTAATATATTTGTTAGGTAATAAGAGTTAAACATATTTATCATGGGTGAAAAACCAATCCATTCTATTCTCTTATTCATTTCATTAAATCATACCAAATAGACATTTATTTCCCATATCATCGTCTTCATTAGCTCTCGACGGCCACCTAGAAAAACCAGTCGTTCCTCCAGCTAACAGATGGCGGTGGCATGTTTCTAGCTAGAAAACATAGTTCGGCCGGAGCTCTTCAGCATACGAGAGTTGAATAACGATGGCTTTTGGGTCTCTTTAGTAGCATATGAAACGGAAGTGTAAGAGTCGGGGCCAGCAGAAACAGACAGTAACCAACGCGCAAGTTTTGTTTTTTACACTTCGTAAATCGTGATATCCCTGTCACAGCGTGCGGTTATCTTTATCTAGTAGGACACATTTATCAAGTTATGTTCTCTCTACAACCACTAGCTTAGCCTAGTGGCAAAGGTGTATGACCCTTTACCATGTGGTATTGGGTTCAAGTCTCACTTGTAACAAAAGAATAAAAAATGGGGGTTACAAGTTGGGTCAGGGGGTTTTCTCACCAGTAGTGAGTTTCCTCCTGAAGAGGTTTGGAGATGATCAGGTGGGTGGTGTAATGTCCCTGTTGGTGATCCAAATTTGCCATTAAAAAAAAGTTATGTTCTCTCTGTTTTTTATGTTTTGTATCGTATTTATATAATAACAAGAGTAAATTACAAGGCTGGTACTTGCTAGGGTGTTCACCAGTTCAAATAATGGTTTATTCGGATTGAAAATTTGTGACATTTACATAAACCGAACTGAAATCCGAATTCACAATATTAATACGGTTAGGAACCGAACTGAAAATCTAAATTCACTATATGAATTGGTTTTCTCATCAAATACGAAAACGGGTTTGGATTTTAGTTTTTTCAGTTTTCTATTTTTCTACACACCCCTACTACTCTTTGGGTAAGGTTATGGGTTTGGTCCCTAAAATAAAATATAAAAAAATCATGGATGTAGTCCTTAACTTTCGGCTTTTCTTTCAACCATGGCCCAAAATTTTAACAGTGTTATTTTCGACATATATTTTTTTTAGCTCCGAGTCTATATTTGTCATTTATTTATATTTTAATAAATAATGTTTGATTGCTTCCTATCCGCTTCATCCTCAATTCCCACCCCGTTGATCTTAGAGTTAAACGATGATAATTAGTGAGTGTGATTGTTAAAAATTATGATATATTTTAAATTCTTCATTCTTCAATTCAATTAATTATCATAGGGTTTTCTAATGTTGGTGTTACTTTAGGCTATGTGTAATGGTCAAGCCCCATCAAGTCCCTCATGTGGGCATGCGATGACATGTGGCGAGTGACGTGGCATGGGGGCTTGAAAGAAAAAGAGGTGTAATGGTCAAGCCCCTTTCAAGCCTCATGTCATGATTGCCTAATTATTATTTTTTTTAATTTCAACCAAATTAAATTAACTAAATACTATTTTTTAAATAAAACACAATAAAATAAATAAAAAAGTTCATTAATAAAAAAACAACTTAAAAAAAAATACAAATTCGAAGGATTTTTCTAAAAAAAAAAAACTAATCATCATCTTGGACATCATCGTAATCATCATCTCCGTCTTCATCTTCATCTTCATCTTCGTCTTCGTCATCGTCTTCGACTTCGTTTTCGTCTTCATTCTCCATGTTTTGGACCGGCACATCATCGAAGGGACGAACAGACCATACATGCTCTACCAAATCGTACTTAAGAGAGTTGTGTGTCTCTCTACTCCGCATCGCCCTAGAGTTCGCCAAACGTTCTTCTTGCGTTGCATATGGTGTATGCACCACGTGTTCGGGTCGATGGTCGGGACAAATCGCTTTGCCTTTATCCTCCTTGTTCATGTTGTGCAAGATAATGATAGCACGCATACTATCTTTCATCTTGTCCTTTGTCCACAACCGACAAGGATTTTTTAGAAAATGCCACTTCTTTTTAAGATTACCAAAGCAGCACTCGATATCCTTTCTTGCCGCCTCTTGGACCGTCTTGAAGTATTTCCGTTTCTCATCAATGGGGTCCTTGAAGGTCTTCACGATAAACGAATACTCTGGGTATATTCCGTCACCCAAAAGATAACCATGAGGGTAGTAATTTCCATTCGCATAAAAAGAGGCTTTCGCTCCTTTCCCCGAAATGTAATCCTCAACCACTTGCGAGCTTTCCAAAACGTTAATGTCATTAGCCGAGCCGGCAACACCAAAATGAGCGTGCCATATCCAACGGTCATTTGAACATACGGCTTGCAAAATTACCGTTGGACCTTTTTGATCACCCCGTGAGTGTTGGCCTCTCCAAGCGGTATGGCAATTATCCCAAGCCTAATGCATACAATCTATACTACCAATCATTCCTGGTAGACCATGGACTTGCTCATGACGCTCGTATAGATGTTGTAGATCGTTCCAAGTTGGTTGTCGCAAATAACGGGCACCGTATAATTTATCAATTGCTTGTGTAAATTCCTCAACGGTATCTCTCGTGGTCTTCTTCGCCATTTTCAAATACTCATCGTTGATGTCGGTGGTGTTCCCGTAAGCCAAAATCCGTAACGCGGATGTGCATTTTTGTATTGACGTGAATCCGAGCTTTTCACGCGCGTCGCATCTTTGTTTAAAATAAGTAAAGTGTTGTTCCAAATCATTTGCAATACGTAAAAATAAACGCTTACTTATACGAAACCGAGTAGAGAACGTCTTTGGGTCGGCGTAAACCGGATTCTCTGAAAAGTAGTCATCAATCAACCTTTTGTTGGCCGCTTCCCGATCCCGCTCAACACGCGTTCGTCTAACAATTGGACGTGAAACTTGAGCCTCCCTTGACCGTCGTATTATACTTAAGGCGGCCGAAATGGCGGTATCCTCTTCGTCTTCAATCATGTCGTAAAGTGAGGATGAAGAATTACCGGAATCCATACCCGTTGGCAAGTAAATTTTTATAAAAAGTGAGAACATAGAGTGGAATTGAGAGTGAATTGTGGTTTAAATTGAGAATGGTTATGGATATATATAAATGGTAATTGATTGTTTAAAAAAAAATTAATGTGAAGAACGGCTATATTCTCCACCAAGTCCCCCCCATTTCGGCGTGATAAATCTCACGCCTAGGAGCCAAATTCCCTTTTTCGCGCCCCACCGTAGTGGGTGGCGGCGCTAAGGGGGCGCTACCGGGGCGCTAAACGGGGTTTCAAACCCCTTTCAAGGCCCCATTACACATAGCCTTATGTTTATTGATTTTGCATGTGTAATGGGCTGATGGATGATTGGGCTAACGGAGCTAAAGTAGAGTCAAGAGTGGGTTAATGGAGCTAAAAGCATTTAGTTTAAGGAACTGATGGGCCGAGTATGCCGGCTATTGGGCTGGTGAGCTGTTGCTGGGCTTGAAACGGGTCATCCGGATGGAAATGGAGTACAGAATAACAGAACTATGTTCATCATTAGTCAATTCATTTTAGGCGGGAGATAATGAGTATAACTTGAAGGTAGTAATGTGCAAATTTAGGTTTAGGTTCCTCGCCAACTTTGATCTTCTGGTACTATTAATCTTTATTAAAATAACTAAAAGTTTTATTTAGCAAAAAATCAATATTGACAACAGAAAGTAAAAGGTAAAGACGAGAACAGCAGTTAAGCTATCTGACCCATTGTCTTAGAAGATAATCTGACAATGGATTTGTTTTAGAGAAAAAAAAGAGAAAGAACCCATTAAGAAACCAAAAAAGAAATTATCACATCCTCAAAAATTAGAAAGAGTATCCAACAACCATCAATTTTAATACCAAGAACATTCATCATCATAAGGGCTCAGATTTATGAAAATCGTCATAGGAAATTACACCATAGGCTCAGATCAAAAGGATCATCACCTCCAAAAAAGCAACTGTTACCTCCGAAGAGGCTCGGGAGTCGGGACGAATGATTTAAGCACATGCACTACAAAAAGAACCTTGAATCGTCACAACAGCAGAAGACGACCAACATCCCAAAATGTCAACAGCCGGTGACGAAGTGTATATATATTTGTAATGATCATTCACGGACGGAGGGAGAAGGTCAAGGGGGTTTTCTGGTTCGCCGGTCGTTTCGATCGGAGCAGAGTGAGGGGCTGGGTGTTACCAGAAAACCGAGGGAAGAGGGAAGGTGAGGGATTGTTAGGTCGCCGGCTCTTGATAGGAAAAACGAGGGGATTTTGGCCGGAGCAGCAGCGATCGGAGGAAGTTAGGGGGGAGGTTGACGACGGGAAGGAGGTCGGAAAAAAGTCGCGGGGGGGGGGGGGGGGGAGGCCGACGACGGGAAGCAGGTCGGAAAACTCCGCCGGGAGGGGGGAGATCGACGACCTCCATCTTCCTCTTTTTTTTTGTTTTTTTTTTGTTTATATATATATATATATATATATATATATATATATATATATATATATATATATATTTCAAAACAGCCCCTCCACTTTCAAAAATGACAAAAAGATCCATTTCACTAACCCCGTTAAATCAATTTAAACGGCGTATCACTGATAGCACCTGAGTGTTTAATTCGTATTATTGTGAGGAAAGTTCAAAACTCATATTATTATCCGCCAATAACGTATAACTTGTATTATTAAATTCCAATTTTCCTATTTACATTTGATTTTCAGTTTACACGGTTATGACTTCTATATAAGGAAAATATTCAAAAAGAAAAAAAAAGATGTAGATTTATGATATTATAAAATGATACGTCTAACAAAGAAAATAAAGAAAATAAAAGTTACAAGCGTTAATTAACAACATTTAGCCTTCCAATTTGTAAAAAAAAAACACAAATTAATACCTTTTACCTATATAAACAAAGTACATCCTCTTAGGAATAGTACTTTATTTTTACCAGTCCATCTCTACCGTCAAGTGTCACAATTAGAGTTTGTCACGTGACGAGTTTTTAGTATATCACGTTATTCGCAACTCTTATATAAAGAGTTACAAAATCCGGTTAATTTATAGAAAGGTAGTCGATGTCACTCATTTTTTTTTGAACAGCAACATACCCATAACAAAAACAAGCCCAGCGGGAAACTGGGCAAAATACAAAGGTTTTAAAAATAAACAACATCAAAGCAAAAACATATAGAAGAGAAGCTAATACTTTTACAAAAAGAAAGGACCCCTTGCCAACTACTCAACCTTGCAGATTAATTATTCACGACCAGAAATCTTCATTCCAACTTTTGTTTAACCAGGTGCACATCCAAACCCCCATAATTCTATCCAAATGAGGCCCAGAACATGGAACATGAATACACCCACCACTTGATCAATATCCACAACCACATTAAATCTACCCCTCTGAAGAAAAACATGCCCCACCTTGCAAACACTTACAGCTTTCTTTCTTCAACACCAACTGACCATCAATCGCCAATCAGCACCCTTGATCCATGCCCATTTACTGCTCCGATACAGCCCAAAACCAAACACTCCAGCGGAGGATACGATCAACGGAGAGGATGGGACGAGCCCTAACAAAACCCCCCGAGGAGATCACTAACCCGTCGAGGATTTAATAAAGGGAACACCGGAGCACTAAAAACGATGAATCAAGTCTCCACCTATCTTTCACCTTCTAAACTTGGAAAATTGCCTGCCCGAATCACAGTCCCTACATATATCGCCACCCGAGACAGAGACCCACTAATTCCAAACCCAAACACTGATCAGCAGCAGCCATCTATCACCATATCAATCAGTCGATACCATAGAATCTCCATTAAATTAACCTTCATAGCACTCGATCACCATAGCCTCTATCACCAGAACAAACAGTCTAACCATAGAATCACAGTTAATTTGACCTTCATCAGCAGCCGGCAACATACTAATCCACCACCATCAGAGCCCAGACCAACCGAATAGTACATCGAACCATCCATCAAATGAGAACCTCAGCTATGACACCAAGAACCACCCACCCCCCACCCCACTCACACAGAAAGAAGAAACCGCACCAATCCCATATAACAAGCAACACGAAAAGAAAAATACGCACACAGGAAACGAACTACCAAACTACGGTCCCCGCTCATACTACACCAAGACACGACACATAAAATTCCCGTTCAATCATTTCCACACCCCAAAACACACACGATCACCCCTCACCCGGAACCGTAGTTGTAGGCACCAAAAAACCGCACACACCCCAAATTCCCACACATTGAGCCCCCTGCACAAATGAATAATGCACCATTTACTTCCAAATATCAACCAAAACCTCAAAGCTTATAGATACCCCATTCTAAAACCCCATCAGGAAAATAACACTATACCAATCACGGAGGAAAACACCAATTGCAATGTGCCCTCACCAAATAGACTGCAACCCAGCAGCCCCCCACCCACACCATTGTAGGAAGACACGAAGTGAATTAACTCACACCACACGAACAAAAATAAACTAACACACACCACGAAACGAGATCGACATGTCGATTACAACCATCCCAATTCCCCATCCCATATAACCCAGTTGCCCAATGATACTCACACCGAAGAAACGCACACGACACCATAATCGACATTTGATTCGCCAAAATGCACACACTCACACCAAGATAACGGACCCCCCCCACCCCGTTTAGTATAAAGCTTAAGTACATACACCCCTTCTCCAAAACACTTGGAGCTGACACCATCATAATTGAAACACAAAACTTTTCCATTCATCCCAACCAATATTCCTTATCCTACCTCTGTTCGTCATCCACATAAACCCATTTTGTTTAATCTCCTCAAGTACCACAGCCTCCCCAATCAATTTTTCCTCAAAAACTCGTCCATTTCGGGCCTTCCACAGTGACCATAAAGTGGTCAGAACTATCCCGTATATCAACTTCCTGCCCTTTTTTCCTGCACCCCAACTCTTACAATCCTTTAACAAAAACTCAACCGATGTCATACTTATCATCGGTATTTTACACCATTGTAGAACCAACGTCCACACATCCGCTGCCTTTTGACACAATACCAACGCATGGTCCACTGTTTCGAGTGAGATACCACAGCCTTTACACAGCGGATTCACACTCATACCCCGTTTGTTCAACTCACTCGCCACCGGGATTCTACCTAACCAAGCCCTCCATCCAAACACATTCACTTTAATGGGAATCCAAGATAGCCAATCAAACTCTCCCGAATAGGACCCTAAGGTATTTTCTTGCACAAATTTCCTAACCTCCTTTACTTCAAAATCCGTAACATGATTCGGACCCCAACCCCAAGAATCCTTCCCGTGGGTTAACTTAAAGTCCTCTAGCATAGCTTCACAATCATCTTTAACCATCTCAATCCCGTCAGTTAGATTGATACAATTCCATTCCCATTTAACTCTCCACCCACCATCCACCTCCACAAGCCTATCTGCCACCGCACATCCTTTATTCTTCTCCTTTTTGTACAGTTCCGGGAATATATCCTTCAATCTTCCAAATCCCGACCAGTTATCTAACCAAAAGCACGCCTGTTTCCCATCCCCAATCTTACACCTAAATACCCTATAAGGGTTTATTCCTAACCTTTTCACATCCTCCAGAACCTTTGTTACGTTCTTCCAAACCCCACAAATAGTTTTATTGCAGGCCACTGTATCGAATCTCCTCGGACTTCCATGGATTGCTAATATCACCCTAGCCCACATAGCCCCCTTCTCTTCTTTGAACCTATGAATCCATTTAGATAATAGCCCAATGTTCGCCGCTCTTATTGCGCCAATTCCCAAACCACCCAGCTTTTTATCTGCCAACATTCTTTTCCACGGCACCCACGCAATCTTCCTACTATTTCCACACCCACCCCACACAAAATTCCTTCGAATAGCCTCTAAGCGTTTTTCCACCTTTACCGGTATCCTGAAAAGCGAGAGATAGTATTGAGGAATTGCACCCAGGACAGCCTTAGCAAGAGTTACTCTTCCTCCAAAGGATAGGACCTTCCTTTTCCATTTAGACAATTTCTTTTGGACCTTATTTACCACCTCATCCCAACCACTACAACGAGTCATGTTCCTGCCAAGAGGTACCCCTAAGTATGATGAAGGTAATTTCCCAATCTTACACTTAATCACCTTAGCCAACGAACTAAGATGCTGTTGCGAAACACCACACCCAAAAAGAAGACTTTTATTAAAACTGACTTTCAAGCCTGAAGCCAAATTAAAGCATCTCAATATCCTAGCCAAATTCGCTATATTCGCTTTTGACGCTTCTCCAAGAAAAACTACATCATCTGCAAAGAACATGTGAGAAAGTATAGGGCCATTATTTGGAAGTTGAATACCTTTGAAGATGCCTTTATCTCTCGCCTTCGTAGCAATGACATGTAGGGCCTCCATAACAATAGTAAACAGAAATGGTGAGAGTGGGTCACCCTGCCGCAGCCCTCTAGAAACAGAGATCTCCTTTGTTGGTGATCCATTGACAAGAACCGACATCCTTCCCGATCTAAAGCACTCCCATATCCAAGAGCACCACTTTTCTGGGAAGCCCATATGGTGAAGGATATCCATCACGAACTTCCAGTTGACCGTATCATATGCTTTGGCGAAATCCACTTTGAAGAAACATGCTTCCTTTTTTGTTTTCTTAATCCAAGCCAGTGTTTCATTTATCACCATAGGACCGTCCAATATGAATCGCCCTTTCAGAAAAGCGAATTGAGTGTCACTAATTAAAGTCCCCATTACCTTCCCTAACCGAATTGCTAAAATCTTCGCAACAACCTTGTAAATGGCTCCAACCAGGCTTATGGGTCTAAAATCCTCCACCCCTAATGGGTCCTTTACCTTTGGTATCAACGAAATGAAACTTGGGTTACATCCAGGGGAAATGCAACCATTTGAGTGGAAACTATCCATCACCCTCTTAAAATCATTAGAGAAACAATCCCAGTATTTCTTGAAAAACGCAAATGTGAATCCATCCGGTCCCGGGCTTTTCTCACTTCCACATTCCCACACAGCAGCTTTAATTTCATCAATCAAAAATGGTTTGACAAGGAACTCCTTTTCGGCCTGCCCAAGAGATTTGAAACCAGACCCCTCCACTTTGGGCCTAAACTCCAAAGGCTCCGTAAGCCTGCTTTGGAAATGATCCAATATTGCCTTCTTAACAATTTCCGGATCAGAACACCATTTACCCTTTGACACCAACCCTGAGATCCTGTTATTTGAGATTCGCCCATTTACAACACCATGAAAAAACTTCGAGTTTTCGTCCCCCTCCACCGCCCATTTAACTTTTGCTTTCTGATTTAAATCTAGCTTTCTCAAATTTTCCAAAGCCGATACCTGTTTCTTACACTCCACCCTCTCGTCAATCTCAACCCTAGTCAACGCCCTACTTTCCCCCTTGATTTCCAAATCATCAATTTTCTGCTTTAAAGACCTTAAATCTCCATCTTCCTTTTCTTTAGCTTCTTTCCACCACAGTTTTAACTGCCCTTTAATGTACCTCAACTTATTAGATAGATCTTTATCCGGCCTGCAATCCCCAGGGGCTAATGCATAAGCCAACCTCACTACTCCGTCAAACCCATCCCTCCTGAACCAAGAATTGAACAACTTGAAAGGTATTGGCCCAAAGTCTCTCGCCTCCACCTCCAGAATAAGTGGACAGTGATCTGAATGCTCTCTAGGATGAGCCACCACCGACGCATTAGGCCACCTGTTTAAAAAATTCCTGCAAAATAATACCCGGTCAATCTTACTCATTTTTTCGCCACTGCTCGACATGTATGTGAACTGATGCCCTCCGAGTTTTGGATCCACCAAATCCATCCCTCTGATGAATGCATTGAAATCTTTCGCATCCTTGCTACAGAATTCAGAGTTAATCCTCTCCGACTCATGTCTAACCGTGTTGAAATCCCCACACACCACCCATAATCCTTGGTATCTCTGTTTGAGTCCACGAATCTGGTTCCACAGCTCCCTTTTCCTCTTCGCCAGCCTAGGTCCGTACACATTAACCACACAAATCTCCTCCTGGCTCCCACACACTGTACCTCTAATGAAAATAAAATTCCTACCACTTTCCGTATGCTCTCTTCTAAACACGGCCGGGTCCCACATACAAATCAAGCCCCCTGACCGCCCCTCCGCACCAACCGCCTCAAATTCAAAATCCGTCCTATCCCATAACCTATCCACAGGAATATCCCCTATATCCTCCAACATTGTTTCCTGTATAGCAATTAACGAAATCCTGTACTCTCTTTTAAGTCTATTCACCCAGATATGCTTCGAATTGCTTCTCACCCCCCTGATATTAAGAGATAACACATTCATGAGGACTGTGCCACTCCCCCCTCCACCTCCTCAAATCTGACCCTACCCTTCCCCACACCCCCCACTGCCGCTTCTTCCTCAATCAGAGTTCTGACTTGATCTTCAAACCCTCCCATGCCTATTCCCACATCCAATCCAACTTTCATGGTTTTCCTAACTTCCTTTCTAACCTTACTAGATCTCTTTTGCGTACATGGCCGCGTACCTGGTCTTTCCATCGAAATAGTTCTGCCCGATGATGACGACATCGCCTTGGATAGAGAACCCCAAATTGCAGCTTTGCAACTCCCCCGCATCATTCTTCCTTGAAATCGTATCGCCTCAGCCCTCCGGATTTTATCAGCCTTCTTCACTCTCCTAAATGACGGTAGTGACATGACTCTTTCATCGTCCCATGTTTCTTCGTCTTCCTCCTCCGAGATCACTTCGTCAACCATTATTCCCCCATCAGACTCGTTTTGATTTGGAATTTCCGCTGGGCATGATTGTATGTTAACTACTGAAGTTTTCTCCTTTTCAGCCCTGTTTCCAGATCGTTCCTCTAGGCCCACACACAGGCCGCTATTCCCTAGCTCATTTGGGCCTGCTTTTGGGCCTCCAAACTCCACAGACATATTCGTTCGGCCCATTTGATCTTCCATAAAGCCCAAACCCAGATCCTTATCCCCACACCCGGAGTTATTCTCAGTTTCCGATACATGTGACGCTTCATCCCCCGCGCGTGTGTCTTTCCCACCTTCTCCGATAGCATTTTGATTAACCCTAGGATCCCCTTGCCCATTCCCCATGCACCCATTCCCCAACGATGTTTGCCCCTTTGTGATCCCCCACCTTTCCTCCCCCTCCCGGCGGTGTTTCCGACGACCCATGATCATCAAAGTTCTGGCCGGAGTTATCTCCACGAGACTCCCCCCTCGAACCCCCGGCACTCTCAGGAATTATTTGTGTTTTCAGAGGTATGTTGAGTACGGGGGGTTCCCATTGCCCAGATTCTTCTGTGACCCACACCCGAAATAACCTTTGATTCCACGTTACATCCCTGACTTCATTTATCCAATCCTTTACTTTGGTCAAGATGAAGACCCATCCGCAAGCATTATTGTCACTCATCCAGGAGAAATCGATCGACTTCACCACACGTCCAAAAGTCCCACCAATCTCTTCATAGGTCCGATCGTCTCTTATTATTGCCGGAACCCCAGTAATCCTTAAGCATGCAATCCTATGGTCGTCCTGCTCATTCCCATCCCAAACCCATAATGCATCAAAATATTTCACCCATGCTTCCCTGTGTTGATAGAGGAAATCCCTAGCGATACCTACACTCTTGAAAGTGATCAGCATCCTCACTCCACCAACATATGACAATGCAAAATCAGTGAAACCAGCTTTCATGATCATCCCCCTTATGTTCTCCACCCTGTCAAGATCAATCACTTCTCCCATTAACGACCTCTTCACGCAATATCTTGGATACAGTGCCGGTTTGTTTACCAGCTTAATGGTCTCTCTTTCCACTTTCTTGTAATGTTCTTCTCTTCCACCCATCTTCGTTACTACAGGGATATTGTCCTTCCCTGTTAGCATTTCTCTGTATGTCCTCCATTTTTCCCTCCCACTGCCATAGTTTGACCATGAGCTTGGTCCCTGCCATTTCCCCGACCCCAATTGATCTCCTTGATGCCCCTCTGTGGCCTTTCAACCTTTTCTCTATTTGAAAGCATATCCTTCTGAAATTTTGAAATATAAACCCTAACCGATTTCCCATCCACCTTTATATCTCGCATTTTGAATAAAGCACTCTCCACATTCTTTAATCCTTCGTACCTGACAAAACCAAATGCCCTGTTCCTCCAATCCAACTTCCTGGGTACAAACGCATCGACAATCTTTCCTATTCCTTTGAAACAGTTCCAAAGGAAAGTGCTGGTGCATCCCGGCGGCAATTCTGATATGTAAAACGTAACCACTTCCCTGCTCCATCTC
>JBCNJP010000020.1:9619514-9769657 GCA_039602395.1 Deinandra increscens subsp. villosa
AATCGAGACATCTCTAGATTTCATTTGGGCACGGCCATGCAAACATCTTAATTAGTCCAATGAGGGGCCCAGTGGTATCTGCTTCAGCACAAAGCTGAAGGAACAAATCCTCTTGACTACACGTGTCAAGTCACATACTTCACTACACTTACTGAAAATAGCTCTTTTGTACTACCTTATTCAGGATAGTTAGACCTATATCAAGTAGGTGCAATCCATACATGCATGACCTGCTTGTATCTCAAGTCTAAGGATAAGTAAAGCAACCATTTACGAATTTCACTTAATGACGCCGATCCATAAAGTGATAATTCGTTAGTGGGTCAGTCCAGTATGCATCCAATGAATACCATGTGAGTTTGGTGGGACCATCCAAACCAATCACTCAGATTTTGTCTTAGTTTAACTATATTCCCATATAGTTAATCGACAATGGACAATTTAGAATACTTGACAAGTACTCAAGGATTAAACATGCAAATATAGGACACAACTTAACCATTAAATGAAATCAAACATATCAAATACTTTATTTCATTATATAAACAGAAATTGCTTAATGTCCTTTATCCAAATACCGAACATCAGACATACATGATTTAACTAGCCAATTTAAGTCCCATGCCCTCGGCATGCCTTTCAAGTTTCGGTCTCGATAGAGCTTTCGTGAAAGGATCAGCTAAGTTAATATCTGTGTGAACTTTGAGTAATCTGATTTCACCTAGTTCGATTTGCTCACGAACATAGTGATATCTCCTGGCATAGTGTCTGGCGCCCTTCTGAACTCCAGGTTCTTTGGCTATGACTAATGCACCCGAGTTATCGCAGTACATGTCAATAGGCAAGTTACTTGTGGGGACAATGTCTAGCCCACTAATAAACTTCCTTATCCAGACAGCCTCCATTGCAGCTTCCGAAGCAGCAATGTACTCAGACTCTGTTGCAGACATAGCAACTGTGGTTTGTTTCTTGCTTTTCCAATCCACAGCGCCTCCATTCATAACGAAGACGTACCCAGACTGAGACTTCGTGTCATCTCTATCAGTCTGAAATCCAGCATCACAGTATCCGGTCACTTTGAGCTCTTGATCTGGATTTCCCCCATATACCAAAAACAAATCTCTAGTAGCCCGTAGGTACTTGAGAATGGTCTTAACATCAGTCCAGTGACTTTCACCTGGATTCTGTTGATAACGGCTAACGATATTTTGCGCAAACGCTATATCGGGTCTAGTGCATCTCACCGCATACATTATAGAGCCTACAGCCGAAGCATAAGGGACTCTCTGCATACGCTTCACCTCATTAGGTGTAGAAGCACCTTGTTTGACCGACAGTCCTTCCTGCATAGGTACATTACCACGCTTGGAATTCTCCATCTTGAATCGCTTCAAGATCTTATCAATATAAGCACTTTGACTTAGTCCAATCAACCGCTTAGTTCTATCTCTATAGATCTTGATTCCAAGAATGAATGCTGCTTCTCCCAAGTCTTTCATGGCAAAACACTTTCCAAGGTGGGATTTTACATCTTGCAACATTGGAATGTGTTTTCCTATTATCAATATGTCATCTACATATAAGACAAGGAAAGTAACATTACTCCCACTAGCTTTGCGATATACACATGGCTCATCGGGATTCTGAACGAAACCAAACTTTTTGATTTCTTCATCAAACCGTTTATTCCAACTCCTCGATGCTTGCTTTAGTCCATAAATGAACCTTTGAAGCTTGCATACTTGGTTGGGATGTTTTGGATCAATGAACCCTTCAGGTTGATCCATATAGACTTCTTCATCCAAGTAACCATTTAAGAAGGCAGTCTTAACATCCATTTGCCATATCTCAAAGTCATAGTACGCTGCTATGGCTAAGAGAATCCTAATAGCTCTAATGTCTGCTACTGGTGAAAAGGTCTCATCATAGTCAACGCCAAAACGTTGAGTATAACCTTTCGCCACGAGACGAGCTTTATAGGTGTGTACATTTCCATCCATGTCGGTCTTCTTCTTGAAGAGCCATTTACTCCCAACGGTTCTTGCGTTAGGAGGAAGATCAACCAGGGTCCAAACGTGGTTATCTTGCATGGATTGCATTTCCACGTTCGCTGCTTCAAGCCATTTGTCAGATTCCGGATCTGATAATGCAGCTTTGAAGTTCGGAGGCTCATTGAGATCTCCTGATACGTTATCCTCGGATTCGACTAGACCAATCCATCTATCCGGTTCACGTACGACCCTTTCGGATCTACGAAGTGGAATCGCAACATCATCGACTTGAGGTTCATCACTTTGAACATTTCCCCCCCCCCCAAGTTGATGATTGCTAGTTGTTTCAGAAGGTGACACATCTTCTAGTAGTTCTACAATTCTCCCACTGTTCTCTTGAGCTATAAAATTCTTTTCAAAGAATTCAGCATATCGAGCAACACGAACAGTGTTTTCGGAAGGATTATAGAAGTAGTAACCCATTGTTTCCTTTGGGTATCCCACGAAGATGCACTTAGTAGTCCTGGGTTGTAATTTGTCAGGCGTATCACGCTTCACAAGTGCCTCACATCCTTAGACTCTTAAGTAAGACAACACAGGGACTTCTCCATGCCATAATTGATATGGTGTCTTTTCAACCTTCTTGGTTGGAACCATATTTAGAACGCGTACAGCGGTTTCTAGAGCAAAATCCCAAAATGATAATGGGAGAGTTGTAAGGTTCATCATCGACCTCACCATCTCTAGTAAGGTTCGATTCCTTCTCTCAGACACTCCATTATGCTGAGGAGTATAAGGAGGAGTAAGCTGTTGGACAATTCCACACGCTTTAAGATAATCCTTAAACTCTTGGCTTAGGTATTCTCCACCACGATCCGATCTAAGGATCTTGATGGTCTTACCGAGTTGATTTTCAACTTCGTTCTTGAACTCTTTGAATGTTTCAAATACCTCATGTTTATGTTTAAGCAAGTAAACATAACCATAACGGCTAAAATCATCCGTGAAAGTTACGAAGTAGCTAGCACCTTTTCTTGACACATGTCTAAATGGGCCACATACATCAGTATGGATGAGTCCAAGTAGCTCTTTTGCCCTTTGCGGCTTGTTCGGAAAGGGTTTTCTTGTCATCTTTCCTGAGATACAGGAAACGCATTGATCAAATGATTCATCATTTGATTGTAAGATCCCTTCACGTTGAAGTCTTTCAATGCGATTTTTGCCAACATGGGCAAGACGACAGTGCCAAAGATAGGTAGAGTCCAAAACAGTTTTGGCTCGTTTGCTAACTGTGAACATTGAATTATTTGAAACACAACCATGCATATCAATTTCATAAATACCATCACAAGGAATAGCATCAAAATAATGAACATTATTTTTAGAAACTGAGATACTGATATCATTAAAAACATTAATGTATCCTTGGTTTTTCAACAGAGAAACTGAAATAACACCTCTAGTGATAGAAGGTGCATAATGACAATTGTCTAATACAATACATAACCCAGAAGGCAGAATTAAATGAAATTCTCCTATAGCTTCCACAGCTGCTGGCAAACCATTTCCAACGAACAACTGCAAAGCCCCAGGCTTCAGTTTCCTCCTCTTTCTAAGACCCTGTAACGAATTACAGATGTGAGTTCCACAGCCGGTGTCATACACCCATGAATCACTCTTAGAAAAGGAAAATAATTCAATTGTGAAGATACCTGAAGTACTAGTCCCACTAGTATTCTTTCTCTTCTTCATCAACTCAGCTAGGTAGGTAGGACAGTTCCTCTTCCAGTGTCCGACTTCACCACAATGGTGACAGATCTGGTCCTTAGCCTGATGCTCTTTAGGGGCCAGAGGGGTTTGCTTGGCTTTAGGGATATGGGCAACAGCCTTGCCTTTACCCTTGCCATCAATCTTGCCCTTCCCCTTTTTCGGTCGTTTAGCCTTTTGGATCTTACCCCCCTTGATCATAAGAACTTGGGGTGTTTCAGTGGCCTTTTTAGGAATCGTTTTTTCATACTCGACAAGCATAGCATGAAGCTCAGGTATAGTCTTAGTCATACTATGCATGTTATAGTTGCGCACAAAACCCTCAAAATCCTTCGTAAGCGATTTGAGGATCATGCCAACTGCAACAGCACGATTATACCCATAATTGAGCGATTCCAATTTGTCAAAGTAGCTCTTCATCTTGAGCACATGACTACTGACCGATTTACCAGTTTCAAGCTTCAAGTCGTGGAGTTCCACAACTAGGTCGAACAATTCGACACCAGCTTGTTTTTCATACATCTTTTTCAGCTCTTTGATCATATCACAAGGTGTATGAAATTCGTATTGCTTCTGAAGATCAGGAGTCATACTCGAGATCATCATACAAGCAACCTCATCGTATCTGCTGTACTCTGCGTTGTAGAACGCTTTCTCTTGCTCAGAAGCATCAGCAGCTGGCTCGGTCGGCCAATGATGTTCAAGGACATCGGTCCTCCGTTCAACTCTAAGGACAATCCTCAGTTGACGGTACCAGTCATTGAAGTTAGATCCATTCAGCTTTTCTCTTTCAAACATTTGACGAAAAGCATGACCAACATTGTTTTGAGGAGGGTTTGTTGCCATCTACAAAACAGATTAAGTTCAAAAATCAGTATTTTTGATAATCTTTTCCTTAATAAATTTAATTACCCAATGTTTAAACATTTTAAACAATTAAGCTTATTAAGGCTAGGATCCAATTGACATGCCATCATTTCATCAGTTGATCTGCTAGAAATGATGCATTCAAATGGTAAGTGACGATCACTAATTGTATTCCAAATACAATTCCTAGATTTTATGGGACCTACAACTTGCACCAAGTGATTTGTAGTCATGTTTCATCCCATCTTTTGCCACGGGCCAAGGGTCTCACCGCCTAGCTCGTTTTAAGTCGTCCAGCCAAGAACACACAAATTGTCCACCATTGTGTACCAATGAGTGGGAATTTGTCATGCAAATGCCATTTTACCATTGTGTACCAATGAGTAAGATGACACTCACAAGTGTCCTTTACAAGGTGGATGGCAAAGACTTAAGTTTAAATGGGTCAAAGCAATTTTGATGTGTTATCAAAAAAGTTATGTGTGAAGGCTCATGCACACCTTTACCACATAATGTGTTTATAAAATTCTTAGTTTGTCTTCCAAATCAAAAGAGCTCGGTAGCTCCATTTGCAACACACAAAGAAGCGTAGGGGTGAGGTTTGCAACTTTTGCAATTAAAAACCTACCCACTTTAGGGAAGCAGAGCGACCCGACTTATACCTCTCTTAGAGTGTGTTCAAATGGGTGAGCCGGTGTTTCTTTTGACTTTTAGGACACAAATTTTATTTTATAAACAAAATCATATTTCAATAGTTCTTTTAGCAAATTTCGATTTTCATAAAACAAATTTGCAATAAACCTTTTATTATGTCACAATTATCAGATAATCACATAATCTTAGGGTTTCTAATTATCACATATAATTTTAATTAAATCCTCTTTGATTTAAGTAATAACAATGAACGATTTGCATGAAACATCATGGTTTTTACTTCTTTTTAACACTTTAAAGTTTAAAGGTACAACATGTTGTTCATAACAATTATCTAATAATGATAAAAACTTGGATTTATAATTTTAGATCACAAAAATCAAATTTTTTAGAGCTAAAAATTAGGGTTTCCGATTTGTCAAGAGGTTTTCGATCCATAATTAGAGTTTACGATCGGAAAGCAGGGGTTTCCGATCGAAACAGGGTTTTCGAGTGGGTCGGAAAAGCCTTTCCGATCGGAACCTTTCCGATCGGACACTTTTCGATCGGGTCGAAAAGCCTTTCCGATCGGAACCTTTCCGATCGGGCACTTTTCGAATGGGTACTTTTCGATCAGTTCGTAAACCCTTTACGATTTGGATCGAGAAGTAGGGTTTCCGGTCGGAAAACAAGGGTCTCCGCACCGGAATAGGTTTTCCGATCGGAAATCAAGATCCGGAATAAGGCTTTCCGATCGGAAAACAAGGGTTTCCGATCGGGTCGAGAAGTGGTTTTTCGATCGGGTCGAAAAGTCCTATTCCATCGAATTTTTTCGTTTTTTACCAATTGCGAAACCTTTTCCAATTGTAAAACACGATTTTTAAATGAATCGAAAAGCTAGAATCTTGTTTTGGTTACCCCCCTTCCAAGTTTTATTCCCGGTAATTAATTAAAATCATAGGTGGCTCGTGATACCACTGTTGGGTTATATAACTTTTATCAAAACACGAGTACGCAGCGGAAAGAATCCTATGAATTAATCTAATTAACCGGTATTAGAACGTGTACCTTTTTAGCTCGGCAAGACTTGATCTCTTGGAGGATTTGATATAAATCCCTCTACGATCGCACACACGACACACCAATGCTATGTGCTAGCAACCGATCACGAACTCCTCTTGATGTAGGCTTGGTCGAACCACACAAGAAATCGCAACCTCCCTTGGGTTTTCTTGTTGCCGAATTCGAGAGGAAGGAGATAGAGATTTAGGGTTTTTCTTTTATCAGATAAAGCAGCAACTAATCCTTAAACCCAGAGGGTCTATTTATAGGATTAGAATACTTGATAAACAAGCAAAAGGATAGGCATAGGAGCCCTAGTCGAAATCCACTAGAGGCCCTATCCAAAGCCTTCTCTCAATTGTAATCCAATTACAACTCTCTCTCTTAATTACAACTAACACCCCTGTTAACAATTAACTTGTCAGTTTTTAACGAAACCTCGTTAAATGTTCGTGATAAATATTAATTAACTATTAATTAATATCAATACATTTGGTGTCGAGACGTGTGACCCCGTAGGCTTAAATAATATCCGGACATACGCTTACTATTACATGATCATATCCCTACATAATCCACAAAGTATGAAAGAGGCTTATGATCTTGCAATCTTGCAAGAGACTGTTTTGGAATACCAACATACTAAAATTTTTGGGATTCAATCAATTCGTGACTTTTCATGTCTTTTGGATAATGATGACCCTAATGTGGATGTTAAGGGAAATATAGTTTTTGATTCTCAAGAGAGTATTAGAACTGAAGGTTATAAATCTAGGATAGAGAAGGACAATTATACCATGTTAATGGGTCAAGATTATTGTGTAACGAACAAAGTTCAAAAGGAGCATGAGGAATTCTTAGTAACACACATAGATGAGGCTGTGAGTGCACAAAAAGAGATAGAAGTTGCACAAAAAGAAGTTTCCAAGAAAAGTCATATAGATTCTAATATGGGCATTTTTTTAACTCTGTATGGAGATGCTAAATGTGGGTATGGAGCTGATAAAGTAGTAAATGGAACTGCCAAAATTGTGTATGTTGATGAAGAAACTCGTTTTGGGGCTGCTAAGTATATGAGTTACAATTTGAAATGGCAATTTGAGGCTGCAGTTGACTTTTTCAGAAGTCAAAGCCAAGCAAAAACCAATAGATTCAAGGGAAATCGAGATGTTATTAAGAATTGGATGTTCAAGTATAAAAAGAAGAAGGTGGGAAGGTGGTTAGTGAAGTGGAAATGGAAGAAAAAATGTTAAAGATTTTGAGCATTCATGGGTCCTTGTACTAAAATGAAGAAGACACCATTTTTTTACCTATGATCCTTGAGGACAAGGATCTTTTCAAGGGGAAGGTATTGATACGTACCTAATAATAAGGTTAGTTAAGAAATGGAAAGTTAGTTCAAAGGGTTAGTTAGTTGTTAGTCTTTAGTTGTAAATGGTGTATAAATAGGAGGATCATGATTGTAAAGGGGTTATGAATGAAATGAATGTATTCTTCTTCCTATTCTCTCTAACTGTGTTCAACACAAACACCCATCTTCAACATAATCACCAGATTCAATTCTTATTTTCTTGAATCTCTGAGTGTTGATTTAGCTTGACCATTGAGTAATTCGATCTCGAGCTAACTATCCCAATCTATTGAATCAATTTCGCATCACGATATTGCAAGTTATAATTTTCCAATGAAGAATCACAACAAATTCTAGTCATAGAAGGTCTTATTTCAAAAAACAAATCCTCTGTTGAACTTAGGCAAGGTACGCTAGTAAGAAACTATGAAGTTAGAAGTAGTAATGTAAATCATATCATATACTTTGATATAAAAACTATTCTATAAAAAGAAGTTTCTAACTTCAAGCATACAAGGACATAATGAAATGTAGCAATCAGTTTAAGTGACAGAGCATGCATCTCAAACCAATTCGATAACACAGAACACTCCAGAAAATCTAATTCCAAGAGAAATGAAAGGTTCACACAGAAGAAACAAATCTTAAGATGTCGAATTTAAACAAGAAACTCTTAATACATTAAAAATTTTAGATTATAAACTCTCGAACCTAAACCAAAAAAATATCAAACTAGAGTCTCACAAAAGTAATTTCAAAGTAGTGTTCAATTGAACAAATCAACCCATCGCAGAGAGTTCAAATTAAGAAACACCAATTATATAACACAAAAATATACGAGACAGTGTAAGAAAATAACCTCCGTCAATGGATTCTGCCAGTTAGGTTAAGAATGAAACGTCAATACCTGACTTCAATTTCAAGACGAAAAGGATGTATGCTCACCGGAGACAAACGTGAAGGGTCTGTATCAGGGAAACGATGGCGATGACTAGGGCGCCGTAGGCGAGAAACTGGAGTTAAAATCCAACTTCAATTTTACTCTATGTTGTGGCCATGGTGGTGGCGGTGAAATCGCAAGCCGCCATCAGTCTCAAACACCTGAGCCCTAATTTCAATTATGACAATTTTTGCCCTAATTTCGGCCATAGTGGTGGCGGTGATTCTATTGACGGTGGTTATTTGCCCTAATTTCCTTCTCGCAAGATCAATTTATGGTGATTTTATGAGTGGGTGGAGATGGAGCGGTGGTGAGATGAAGAATCGTAGGGGTCGATGGCCGGAGAATTGTAGGTAGAGAGATGGAGCTTGATTTCGGGATTGATTTTGAGGTAACGTAATAGAGAGATTTCAATAGCAATGGAGAAGCAGGAAGTGATGGAGAGAGTAATGGGGAAGCGGGAAGTGAATTTAGGGCTTTATTTTGAGGTAAAGTAATTGAGGGATTTCAAGAGCGGGAACTGAAATTTTTAGGGTAAACCCTAAAAATTTAGCGGGGGAGATGAAAACATAAAACGACAGGAATGGGATAATGCGCACATTTAACATCTGTGCTCCGTGTTTTATTTTAAATTATGACAGAAAATTTATGACACGCAAAAGTGCGCGTCATCTACTCTTAAAATTTTACAATTCTTGACAGTTTTTTTATGACACCCGTTTTTGCGCGTCATTAAAAACCGTGCGTCATCGTTCGCGCGTCAAGAAAGGCCCTGTTTCTAGTAGTGAATTAATGGATATCACAGTTATACCAGGAACGAGATAACAACTCAAACTTTAATTTAACCGGGACAAATTTACAATAACCCTATCAACCTCTATTTATACTAATTCTATACCTTGAAAACCAAGAAACCTAATTCTATACAAAGTAGGAAACTAAATAAAATAATCAAAGAATCAATATCCTAACCAAAATATAACTAATATAAATTCACTAATTTATCCCTAACTATGGACCAATTACAAGATTAGTCCAACAGGAGATGATTAGATAGTGGACTCGGGCTCTACTGAGCATATTACTCACAAAATCAATATCTTTTAAAACATGGTCAAGAATCATGTTGATACTGCGTTTATGATTCCCAACGAGGATGCGACACCTTTCGGGGGAAGGGGAGAAAGCACTTTGCCCCCGACAGTGAGGGTAAACATAAAACGGGTCTTGCACATTCCCAAATTCACTTGTATCTTTTGTTAGTTAATCGGTTATGTAAAGACCTTCTTCAGTGTATCGTCACATTCCACAAGGACCTTGATTGGTGTGAGTGCATGCTGAAGGGTCTTTACCCAATGCGGATGCTTGGAACTGAAAGAAGGGCTATGATGACAACCGGGGACACTTGGCACAAGAGGTTAGGTCACGCTTCGGGTGACAAGTTAACTCATATTGATTTTCTTAAAACACATCTTTCAATAAAACATGTGATTCCTACTCCAAAGCAAAACACACTAAACTTCCTTTCCAAAAAGGGAAATAAAAACAAAATATTGTTTCGAGTTGTTACATTATGACATTTGGGGAAAGTACCGTACCCCCTTCCTTTTCGGGTGGTAGTTACTTTTTGACCATGGTCAATGATTTTAGTAGAGCCGTTTGGGTCTTTTTATTAAAGTTAAAATATGAGGCTAGCAAACGTTTAATGGATTTTTATTAGATGATAAAAACTCAAAATTGAGAGACATGTGAAAAGAATTAGACGTGATAATGCTGGGGATCTCACCTCAAATAACAAGTCAAGATTTTACCATGAACAATGAATTTTGCTTTAGACTATATGCCTGCACACCCCATAGGTTATTGAACGAAAGCATCAACACTTACTTGAAGACACTGGGGCACTTAGATTTGAGGCGAACCTACCAAAAAGGTTTTAGGGAGAGTGTATCTTAACAACTACACACATCATAAATCGATTACCTTCCATGGTAATTGAGAATAAAACCCCGAACAAGGTCGTTTACAATCAAAAGCCAATTAATGATTTGATGAAAGTTTTTGGGTTTTCTAGCGTACTATAGAAACAACGACACGAAATGCGACAAGTTCGAAGAAAGAGGGAGACCCGGTGTCTTTCTAGGATATCCCAAAGGAACCAAGGGTTACAAAATATATTATATTGAACATAAAAGCAATGGGGAAGGTTAGAAGGGACCCGCCGCCCCCTCGGTTTTTTTCATCCAGAAGCACCCTTATTCGCAATTATATGTACAAAATTTTATATGTATTGAGTATCGCCCTCTCGGTAGAATTTTTTAGCCCCGCCCCTCAGGGTTTTGTTTCAAGCTTCGCCATTGATAAAAAGTTGGTTGTGGTCGGGGACGTCAGGTTCAATGAAGAGAAATTCCCCTTTGAAGATCTCATTGCCACACAAAATGAACCATAACTGTTTGAAACTTTTGGTCAACCAGCCTATGAAGAGATTGAAGTTGCAAGATCACCAATATTGAAGAACAACTAAATCAGGCCCATATTCCACACAAGACGTTCCCTTTGAATCCAAGTCAACTCCATCAAGTACTAACCCATTTCAAATTGATGAGGGTGGGGCCATTGCTTCCACAACAAGATACTAATAACTTGGTCCAAGAAAATCAAACATCTTTGTTGGATTATGTTCCTAAACCAACTTGAGAAAAGAGAATCAAGACTCAACCTAAGCACTTAAATGATTTTGTTGTGAATCTCGCGCCTTTGGTCGACCATGCACCCGCTCAGTCTGATTAAACTTCATCCACTGGGCATCCCTTAACGAATTTTGTCTCTTGTGAAATATTTAGTGAATCGTATAAAATTTTCTTAGTGGCCCATCGACTCCAACGATGAGCCAAAAGTTTTCCATCAGACCGTAAAGAATGAAAAATGGAGAGAGAGCCTATGATAAAAAAAAAATACGGGCTCTGGAAGAAAACGTAACGTAGACCAACGAAGTCTCCCAAAGGAAAATGAGCCATTAGCTCTAAATGGGTATACAAAGTAAAATACAAAGCAAACGGCGAAGTTAAAAGATATAAGGCACGACTCGTGGTGAGAAGATTTACTCAAATGGAAGGTGGTTGACTACCATAACACAGGGATGAGCTTTTGGTACCGAATACCGGTACCGTACCGGTCCCGTACCGGTCCCGTACCGGTACCGGTACCGAACCGGTACCGACCGAACCTAAACGGTATCGGTACCGGTACTTGATTTTTCTTAATTTTGAAACCGGTACTAACCGGTACCGGTACCGGTAAAAACCGGTATTTCCCGAATGAGTACCGAAATATATATAGTCTTAATTTTTAAACATAAATTATATATTTCTAATTCTTAGGCTACTTGATGATTTGTTTGTTAAATTATTCTTACATCCGTCAATTATAGTTCTTAGGCTATTATTTTTATTTGACCAATGAACCGGTTGAGCGCTCCATTTGTCAAACGTTTTGATTTTCAGACATTACTTACTTTTTCATTCTTCGTATATTATTTTTTAACTGAAAAGGAAATATTAATCTTCGTATATCGTCTATTCTAAACTATTAGATTACATATTTACTAACATTAGAAAATATATAGATCATATCACCTTCGTGTTTTAATGTTCATTGATAAATATAGATCATGGTCACCTTAGAAAACGTATAATGCTTTAGAAATCATGATTTAGTTATAATAACCAACTTTTATATGTGTTCATATTTGAGATTTTTTGTTATAAAATCAATAATGATTTACCATTTTTAATGCTTTGATGGTACTTTTATAAGGAAAAAGAAAACCGGTACTAAAGCGGCAATTTACCGAAATACCGGTACCGAACCGGTACCGACCGAACCTAAACGGTACCGGTACCGGTACTTGATTTTTCTTAATTTTGAAACCGGTACTAACCGGTACCGGTATGGTACCGATCTCATCCCTACCATAACACGTTTGCCCCGGTAATGAAGTTGGTCACTGTTTGAAACTCTTAACTCTGGCGGTAAAAAAAGGATTGATCAATTCAACAGTTTCAATTGAGTTTTTCTAATTGAGTTGTTAGAAAGAAAAATAAAAAGAAAAAAAAGTACAACTCAAATCAACCATTCATAAGTATTGGGTTGAAACTTCCACGTGTGACTAAAATAATGAAAGAACAAATGAAATTGGAGTAGATGTGCAAAAATAACCTTGGGAACACAGTTCAACAAAGGAGCTCTCCTTTGCACCAAGCTCTTCAACAAAAAGGTGTTTAGCATAAGCTCCAGCAACTGCGTGAAGCGCATCATAATTAATAAATTACAGTATAATTAACATTAACCATATATTTGATAAACACAAAAAAGGGGAAAATGTAAAACTATGCACCAGAAACTAAATTGTGGAGATGCTATTAAATTTTGGATGCTTTGGAAGTCAAATATTGACCTGAAACGAATTCACTAAACCATTAGTTGAATGCAACATGGATGTTTAACTCATACTTCATATCAAGAGTATTAGCATACGTCATCAATTTCACATAGTCGCTTGCTGAGTCAAAGACATCGACATCAAATTGACCATATGGACCTGAAAAGTTTAAAATCCCAATTGCTGAGATATCCACCTGTATACACATATACAGTAGTGCTGGAAAAAAATGATACCTTTAACAACTTCACTAAA
The DNA here is from genome assembly GCA_039602395.1 of Deinandra increscens subsp. villosa. Lineage (NCBI taxonomy): Eukaryota > Viridiplantae > Streptophyta > Magnoliopsida > Asterales > Asteraceae > Deinandra > Deinandra increscens. Next base: position 9,632,822 of record JBCNJP010000020.1, read on the forward strand.
TGGTTTTCCATCTTCTACCTCACTCATTACATAGCCGATGTGAGTTGTTAATACTACAAGGGCTACAAGGCAAAACCGATGACATGTATATAACCAGTTTTACATAGAGAAGTCTGAAAACCACAAAAAGCACTTGTAAGTAGTGCTGATCAAATATAGATGGAATGAGAAAGATTGTCGGTTATGTGGCTATCACACTTAAAATTGGTTTTGTATTCATGTTATTCCTAAAGTTCTCCACTTATAATTAGTTATGCCTTCAAGGCCCGTGTATATACCGATATTGCAAATTATAATTTTCCAATGAAGAATCACAACAAATTCTAGTCATAGAAGGTCTTATTTCAAAAAACAAATCCTCTGTTGAACTTAGGCAAGGTACGCTAGTAAGAAACTATGAAGTTAGAAGTAGTAATGTAAATCATATCATATACTTTGATATAAAAACTATTCTATAAAAAGAAGTTTCTAACTTCAAGCATACAAGGACATAATGAAATGTAGCAATCAGTTTAAGTGACAGAGCATGCATCTCAAACCAATTCGATAACACAGAACACTCCAGAAAATCTAATTCCAAGAGAAATGAAAGGTTCACACAGAAGAAACAAATCTTAAGATGTCGAATTTAAACAAGAAACTCTTAATACATTAAAATTTTTAGATTATAAACTCTCGAACCTAAACCAAAAAAATATCAAACTAGAGTCTCACAAAAGTAATTTCAAAGTAGTGTTCAATTGAACAAATCAACCCATCGCAGAGAGTTCAAATTAAGAAACACCAATTATATAACACAAAAATATACGAGACAGTGTAAGAAAATAACCCCCGTCAATGGATTCTGCCAGTTAGGTTAAGAATGAAACGTCAATACCTGACTTCAATTTCAAGACGAAAAGGATGTATGCTCACCGGAGACAAACGTGAAGGGTATGTATCAGGGAAACGATGGCGATGACTAGGGCGCCGTAGGCGAGAAACTGGAGTTAAAATCCAACTTCAATTTTACTCTATGTTGTGGCCATGGTGGTGGCGGTGAAATCGCAAGCCGCCATCACTCTCAAACACCTGAGCCCTAATTTCAATTATGACAATTTTTGCCCTAATTTCGGCCATAGTGGTGGCGGTGATTCTATTGACGGTGGTTATTTGCCCTAATTTCCTTCTCGCAAGATCAATTTATGGTGATTTTATGAGTGGGTGGAGATGGAGCGGTGGTGAGATGAAGAATCGTAGGGGTCGATGGCCGGAGAATTGTAGGTAGAGAGATGGAGCTTGATTTCGGGATTGATTTTGAGGTAACGTAATAGAGAGATTTCAATAGCAATGGAGAAGCAGGAAGTGATGGAGAGAGTAATGGGGAAGCGGGAAGTGAATTTAGGGCTTTATTTTGAGGTAAAGTAATTGAGGGATTTCAAGAGCGGGAACTGAAATTTTTAGGGTAAACCCTAAAAATTTAGCGGGGGAGATGAAAACATAAAACGACAGGAATGGGATAATGCGCACATTTAACATCTGTGCTCCGTGTTTTATTTTAAATTATGACAGAAAATTTATGACACGCAAAAGTGCGCGTCATCTACTCTTAAAATTTTACAATTCTTGACAGTTTTTTTATGACACCCGTTTTTGCGCGTCATTAAAAACCGTGCGTCATCGTTCGCGCGTCAAGAAAGGCCCTGTTTCTAGTAGTGAATTAATGGATATCACAGTTATACCAGGAACGAGATAACAACTCAAACTTTAATTTAACCGGGACAAATTTACAATAACCCTATCAACCTCTATTTATACTAATTCTATACCTTGAAAACCAAGAAACCTAATTCTATACAAAGTAGGGAACTAAATAAAATAATCAAAGAATCAATATCCTAACCAAAATATAACTAATATAAATTCACTAATTTATCCCTAACTATGGACCAATTACAAGATTAGTCCAACAGGAGATGATTAGATAGTGGACTCGGGCTCTACTGAGCATATTACTCACAAAATCAATATCTTTTAAAACATGGTCAAGAATCATGTTGATACTGCGTTTATGATTCCCAACGAGGATGCGACACCTTTCGGGGGAAGGGGAGAAAACACTTTGCCCCCGACAGTGAGGGTAAACATAAAACGGGTCTTGCACATTCCCAAATTCACTTGTATTCTTTTGTTAGTTAATCGGTTATGTAAAGACCTTCTTCAGTGTATCGTCACATTCCACAAGGACCTTGATTGGTGTGAGTGCATGCTGAAGGGTCTTTACCCAATGCGGATGCTTGGAACTGAAAGAAGGGCTATGATGACAACCGGGGACACTTGGCACAAGAGGTTAGGTCACGCTTCGGGTGACAAGTTAACTCATATTGATTTTCTTAAAACACATCTTTCAATAAAACATGTGATTCCTACTCCAAAGCAAAACACACTAAACTTCCTTTCCAAAAAGGGAAATAAAAACAAAATATTGTTTCGAGTTGTTACATTATGACATTTGGGGAAAGTACCGTACCCCCTTCCTTTTCGGGTGGTAGTTACTTTTTGACCATGGTCAATGATTTTAGTAGAGCCGTTTGGGTCTTTTTATTAAAGTTAAAATATGAGGCTAGCAAACGTTTAATGGATTTTTATTAGATGATAAAAACTCAAAATTGAGAGACATGTGAAAAGAATTAGACGTGATAATGCTGGGGATCTCACCTCAAATAACAAGTCAAGATTTTACCATGAACAATGAATTTTGCTTTAGACTATATGCCTGCACACCCCATAGGTTATTGAACGAAAGCATCAACACTTACTTGAAGACACTGGGGCACTTAGATTTGAGGCGAACCTACCAAAAAGGTTTTAGGGAGAGTGTATCTTAACAACTACACACATCATAAATCGATTACCTTCCATGGTAATTGAGAATAAAACCCCGAACAAGGTCGTTTACAATCAAAAGCCAATTAATGATTTGATGAAAGTTTTTGGGTTTTCTAGCGTACTATAGAAACAACGACACGAAATGCGACAAGTTCGAAGAAAGAGGGAGACCCGGTGTCTTTCTAGGATATCCCAAAGGAACCAAGGGTTACAAAATATATTATATTGAACATAAAAGCAATGGGGAAGGTTAGAAGGGACCCGCCGCCCCCTCGGTTTTTTTCATCCAGAAGCACCCTTATTCGCAATTATATGTACAAAATTTTATATGTATTGAGTATCGCCCTCTCGGTAGAATTTTTTAGCCCCGCCCCTCAGGGTTTTGTTTCAAGCTTCGCCATTGATAAAAAGTTGGTTGTGGTCGGGGACGTCAGGTTCAATGAAGAGAAATTCCCCTTTGAAGATCTCATTGCCACACAAAATGAACCATAACTGTTTGAAACTTTTGGTCAACCAGCCTATGAAGAGATTGAAGTTGCAAGATCACCAATATTGAAGAACAACTAAATCAGGCCCATATTCCACACAAGACGTTCCCTTTGAATCCAAGTCAACTCCATCAAGTACTAACCCATTTCAAATTGATGAGGGTGGGGCCATTGCTTCCACAACAAGATACTAATAACTTGGTCCAAGAAAATCAAACATCTTTGTTGGATTATGTTCCTAAACCAACTTGAGAAAAGAGAATCAAGACTCAACCTAAGCACTTAAACGATTTTGTTGTGAATCTCGCCCCTTTGGTCGACCATGCACCCGCTCAGTCTGATTAAACTTCATCCACTGGGCATCCCTTAACGAATTTTGTCTCTTGTGAAATATTTAGTGAATCGTATAAAATTTTCTTAGTGGCCCATCGACTCCAACGATGAGCCAAAAGTTTTCCATCAGACCGTAAAGAATGAAAAATGGAGAGAGAGCCTATGATAAAAAAAAAATACGGGCTCTGGAAGAAAACGTTACGTAGACCAACGAAGTCTCCCAAAGGAAAATGAGCCATTAGCTCTAAATGGGTATACAAAGTAAAATACAAAGCAAACGGCGAAGTTAAAAGATATAAGGCACGACTCGTGGTGAGAAGATTTACTCAAATGGAAGGTGGTTGACTACCATAACACGTTTGCCCCGGTAATGAAGTTGGTCACTGTTCGAAACTCTTAACTCTGGCGGTAAAAAAAGGATTGATCAATTCAACAACTTGATGTAAATAACGCATTTTTACACGGGGATCTCGACGAGGAAGTCTACATGAAAATTCTTCAAGGGTTCACTAAAGAAAGAGAAACAAAGGTTTACCACTAAGAAAATCACTCTATGGTTAGAGCAAGCATCACGAAATTAGTACCAAAAATTTACACACTCCTCAAACTTGATTTCCAACAATCATTCAATGGATTAAGACGCATTCTCATATACGTCGATGACGTTATAATGGTAGGGAACGAGACGGCCAAAATGTAATCAAGAAAGAACGAACTTGACAAGACTTTTAGCATAAAGGATCTTGGCAAACTCAAGTACTTTCTCGGTATAGTAGTGACACACACCTATGAAGGGTTAGTATTGACTAAACAAAGATACATTCTTGATATACTTGAGGAACGTGGTCTCTAGGGGTGTAAACCGAGCTCATTTCCCATTGAACAAAACCATAAGCTGGACAAGTGTGAAAGTGAACCTAAAGTGAACGCAAGCCGATATCATCACATAGTTTACTGATTGCTATACTTGCAAGCAACGAGACCGGACGTCACCTACTCTGTATTATGTCAATGTCTTAAGCCAATTTGTTGCTGAACCAAGACAACCCCATTTGGACACTGCACGAAAAGTGCTACAGTACTTTAAGGCCACTTCCGGACAAGGAATTCTTCTCCCACAAAAACGAGGTTAGAGGCTCACTACATCTTGCGATTCAGATTGCTTGGATGCCCTTACAGTGAAAAATCGCGAACCGGATACTTGCCCTTAAAATGATGGATAAAGTTAGAAGATAGTGTTTTTTCAACTAAATTATAAAGATAAAAGATGATTTCTACCATGAATGAGTGCTCTTATAAACATGACATGTATATTATTAGGATTAAACTAAAAAAAAAAAAATAGGTCAATCGACAAATTAATCATTAGGGTTATTTCTTGGTTTTAAATGTTTAGTTTCTAGTAAAATAAAAGTCTAACCACATAACTTCTAGACAACACAGAAAAAAAACACTCTAAAAGGTAATCATAAATAACATTAAGTATTTATTGAAAGGTTAAATCTAAAAGGTAGTTAACCTTTTATAGTTTATATATTTTATTACCAAGTGATTAATTATGGGTCCTCTTCAGCTGCAAATCCTTTTTTTTTTTAAACGGCGAATTATTATAAAAAATTAGTGAGAAGCTAGGAAACAACAAAACAATACTAACAAAACAAAACAAGAGAAACCCGGGGAACAAAAAAACAACATATGAAAAACTACCCCTAGACAAGAAACCGGAGACAAAAGTAGAACTCAACAACCAACTCCTCATGCAAAAACCCTCAAACCAGCCCCCTGTGACTTTTCACCAAAAGTATGACTTGATTTGAACCTTGCTTTGATTTGAAGTTAGATGAAATTCCATTTGAGGTACGACTAAACAGGTCTGTAACACCAATTGCTTTATAACCACTTTCTTTTATTCCCAACCCAATTAGCTTTTTATTCCCCTGATGCCATAGCAGCAGCTGCCAACTATAACCCCACAATCTGCAGCCATAAAGCCGATACAGCCATAGACTCTTCCTTTCAACCCATCTTCAGCCAACCAACCCCTCTTGATAGACAAGTTACATCCCCTCAGGTTTGTACAAGTAGCCAGGGAGCCCAGCCAGCATTACGAGCCACTGACCCGCTGACCCGGCAAACAACTCTAACCAGCCTTCGCACAACCGCATAACCCCCACTCATCTGCCACCCAAAGACTACCAGAATAAGGAAGGAACCAGCAGCCCAGGGTGACAACATCCACCCAAGGGCATCCTCACCACCAAAATAGAAGCCAAACTGAAACCTCCTTCGAATTGTACCCACACACGCAGAAAAGAACTCCAAATTTGTCACAACGCGAATAGAAAACACCCACGAAACGAAGTTCAAGAGGCCGACTACAACATGAACCAATCCCCCAACCCACCCCCTAAACCCAAACCCAATGTAATACGCACACTAAAACGCACCCAACCACCATAGCCGACATTGAACCCACCAAAACGCACACACACCAAGCAGTTTAACCCCTCCCCCCACCCAATAAACCTGGATCAATCAAACACCAACAAATCTCGAGGAAGCATCACGAGTTACATATGACCCCACACACGCAGAAAGGAACACCCCTAAAGTCACAAACACGAAATGAACAAATCACATTAATCGATGTACAAGAGACCGACTAGCATAATATTCACCCGCCCAACCCATCTTACCAAGCCCACACCCCATGCCATACTCACACCAAACACACCCAACACCCTAGCCGGCATTTGTACCCACCAAGTAACACACGCACACCAAGATAATTATTCCAACCTAATAGAATCAGCCTATTTTCCACAAAGACATGTACCCTTCCCTCTCCCCCACCCCCCCCCCCCCAATCCACATAATGACAAGAATAGTCCCTTAATCCAGCCGTTTAGAATCCACCTAATGTTTCCTAATATCCATCACCCAGCACCCAATTCTTGCACCCATGAAAAAGGACAAATCCATCACCCACAGTATCCCAAAGAAAACAAGACAAAACAGCCCTCAACCCACCCACCATCCACCCCGAATCATTTGATTTAAATGGCAGCCCCCACCCATTGCTCCCATTCGAGATTTTCACGTTTACCCCGATGTTTCAGCCATAAAAAGGTCCACATCTTTATAAGGTTGACAGTCTCTTCCACACACGGCATCCGATCTTCAAATATCTTCATGTTCCTCTTCTTCCAAATCACCCATAACGTTGTTTGATAGACGCCACTCCATATAGACTTCCTCAGAATTGAACCCGGCCACAACATAATATTATTCAATATACCTCTCACAGAATTTGACACAGAACCTGGAGCCTGGCACCACTGAGAAATTCTGCACCATACCTCACTGGCCCAACCACAATTTACTAAGGCATGGTCCACCGATTCTTCCATCCTCTCACATATCCCACACAAATTTTCCACCTGAATTCCTCTTTTTACTAACTCTTTTCTAACCGGAATTCTACCCAATGATGCTCTCCATGTAAACGCATTAACTTTAATCGGAGTCCAGCCAACCCACGTAAACTTATCATTGTAGTTCCCTAACAATTTATCTTGAACAAGAGCTCTAACAGCACTTACTTCGAATTTTTCCACACCTTTGGACCCCCACCCCCACCTGTCTCTATCTTCCGTTAGTTTTACGTCCTCCAACAACATTTCACAATCTTCAACCACTTCATTTATCCGCTCCATCCCCCTTACATCCTTCCAATTCCATCTATAACTGACCACATTGTCCTCAATAGATATCCTATCCACCACCTTTGCGCCCTTCTCCTTTTCCAGCTTATATAGCTCTGGGAATACATCTTTCAACCTTCGTACACCCACCCAATTGTCCAGCCAAAATCCAGCATCTCTTCCATTTCCAATTTTACACCTCAATAAGTTGTACGGATTCAGGCCCATCTTCTTAATATCCTTTAGGACACTCACAACATGCTGCCATGGTCCACGAATTGTCCCATTACACGGGACCGTGTCCCATCTCCTAACTCCTTGATGTATAGCTTTTATCACCTTTGCCCACAGCGAATCACCTTCGTCTTATAATCTATGAATCCATTTTACAAGCAACCCCAAATTTGCAGCCCGAATGGATCCAATCCCCAGCCCACCCACTTTCTTTTTTGCCATCATCCTGTCCCAAGCCACCCAAGCAATTTTCTTTTTTAAAGCATCCCCACCCCATATAAAGTTCCTCCTAATGGCCTCAATTTTCTTTGACACTTTCATTGGCATTTTAAACATGGACAAATAGTATTGAGGAATTGCCCCAAGTACTGCTTTTGCAAGCGTTACCCTACCCCCAAATGACAAAAACCTTTTCTTCCAATTTGATAATTTTTTCTTAATTTTCTCAATCACCACATCCTAGTTTCTCACCCTCCCCATGTTTGAACCCAGTGGCACTCCTAAGTACTTCGTCGGGAATGCCCCCATTTGGAAATTAAGTAGGCTTGCCAAATATCCAACCCTTTCCCCATCCACACCCACCCCATATAGTATACTCTTTTGAAAGCTTACCTTTAGTCCTGAAGCCATATGGAAGCATCTTAAGATTCTGGCCAAATTTGCCACGTTTCTGACCGACGCATTACCCATGAACACCGCATCGTCTGCAAAGAATAAATGGGAAACCACAGGCCCTCCCTTAGGCAGTTGAATACCACTGAACGTATCCGCCTCCCCCGCCTTCATTATTGTGACATGAAGTGCTTCCATGACTAAAGTAAAGAGCATCGGCGATAGAGGATCTCCCTGCCTGATCCGCCTAGATGCCACAAATTCATCCGTCGGGGATCCGTTAACCAATACCGAATTTGTCCCAGATTTCAAACATCCCTTTATCCACGCTCGCCATTTAGTCGGGAACCCCATATGACCCATAACATGATCCAAGAAACTCCAATTGACGGTATCATATGCTTTTGCGAAGTCCGCTTTAAAAAATATTGCCTCCTTTTTCGATCTTTTAAGCCAGGCCACCATTTCGTTCACAATCATGGAGCCATCTAAGATATACCTTCCCCTAACAAAAGCAAATTGAGAATTGCTAACCACCGAATCAAGCACCTTACCTAGCCTGATTGCCAAACACTTTGCAATAATTTTGTAAATCATGCCTATGAGGGTGATGGGTCTAAAATCGTCTAAACTTAAAGGGTCTTTGATTTTAGGAATCAGAGCAATGAACGCCGTGTTACAACCTTTTGATATTACCCCTGACTCAAAGAAACCTTCTACCAACCTCATACAATCGATTGAAAAAATATCCCATAATTTTTTTAAGAAACCAAAAGTAAACCCGTCAGGCCCTGGGCTTTCCCCCCCCCCCACATTCCCATACAACATTTTTTACCTCTTGCATTGTAAAGGGTTGCACCAGCAAATCCACTTGCTCCGTTGAAAGCCTTTTAAAACCTCTTTCATCTAACATCGGCCTGTTTTGCCTCGGTTCACAAAACCTCTGACTGAAATGTTCCCGCGCCATTCTTTTAATCACCCCTGGGTTCGAGCACCATTCGCCTTCTCTGACGAGCCCTCAGATCCTATTCTTTGCTATTCTAGCTTTGACACAACCATGAAAAAATTTCGAGTTTTCGTCCCCTTCGATTCGATTGCCCATTTTATTTTTGCTTTTTGTTGAATATCTTTGTTTGCTCTATACTCTAACTCTAGTAACTGTTTCTTCCACCCAATCCTATCCTCTTTTTCACTTGAATTTAATGGTCTTGATTCAGCAGCCATCTCTAGTTTTTCTATTATATCTTTTAGGTCTCTGCCCTCCTTTGTCTCTTTTTCTTTTACCTCCTGCCACCACAGCTTTATTGCCTTCTTTATCGCTGGGAGTTTCATTAACAATCCCCTATCCGGTTGCGAATATGCTGGGGTCAACGCATAAGCCAGCCTTGTTTGATCAATGAATACATAAATGGTTGTAACTGATTTTTTAAAGATAGAGGTGGTATGGGATTAGGCAGCCTCAATTCTGCAAACACTGCTCTTTTATCAAAATGGGGATGGAGATTTATAAGCGACAAAACTTCGTTATGGGTTAAGGTAATTGAATCTATCCATTTTTCCCCACGAATTCACGAGATGCTTCCCCGCAAGAAGTCCATAGCTGGATGTTGGAGTACCATTGTACAAATCATTGATGACCTGCCAAAAGAAAACGTATTCTTCTGGCCGAATGTTAAAGCTCTGGTGGGAAATGGCAGGATGGCCAAATTCTGGATTGATTCTTGGCTCCCCATCGGTCCTATTAGGGAGAGTTTTCCTTCGCTATATTCACTGGAAAAGGAAAAATCATGCGAAGTGGCTTGCAGAACTTCGGTATCCATGGGCACGAGAAGTTTTAATTGGGAATGGAAACTTCCCTTATCAGAGGCGGACCAGGTGATGGTTACTCGCTTAGAGGCTGAGATAACGAGACTCCAATTACGAGAGGGAAATGATATGTGGATTTGGGGTTGTAACGTGGATTTATGCTTTTCCACGGCAGGAATTCGAAAAACACTGGATTTGCGGCTTGGAGACTATCCGTACAAACATCAATAGATCAACTGGGTCCCGGGTAAGATACATATCTTTACTTGGAAGGCAGCCCTTCACATAATACCGTCGAAAACGGAATTGCAATGCAGGGGAATTCCTATACAAAATATGTCCTGCTCCTGGTGCTATGTTGCAGATGAATCCACACCACACCTGCTACTCCAATGCCCATTTGCCAAAGATACATGGAGCTTAATAAGTAAATGGTGCAGATTTGACTTCTTTACCGGCCCAAGTATTCTCCCATTTAAACTCCCAAAAGATATCTTTGTGCCATAAAAAAGCCTTAGGGGTAATTGCTTCCGCCACCTTATGGGAAATTTGGATTCGAGAAATGGTAAAGTGTTCGAAAATAGAAATACATTCCCTGGGAAAAAATCAATGAAGAGATCAAAGCGTGAACCTATCAATGGTTCAAACATAGGGCTAAGGTTAATAGCCTTGACTGGCCTTGTTTTTGTAACTTTGCTTTATATTTCTTGTAATATTTTTCTAGCTTCTCGTTAGCTCTCTAATAAAATTGTCGTTAAAGAAAATTGATGAGTAAATTACGGATTGCGTCCCTGTGGTTTACAAACCTTTTTGAATTGAGTCCAAAGGTTTAGAAATTTTCATTTGGAAGTCTGAGGTTTGTATTTCTTTGCTATTTGAGTCTCTGGGCCTAACAGAGTTAAAATTTTCTGTTAATTCAAAGGGTATTATAGTACTTTTACACATCAGGGACCTATTATGTAAATTAATAAAGTTATAAAAATACAGGGGTCATTTTATAACTTATAAATATAAAAGGACTAACGAAGTCTCCAAAATGGAGAGAGAGCCTATGATAAAAAAAAAATACGGGCTCTGGAAGAAAACGTAACGTAGACCAACGAAGTCTCCCAAAGGAAAATGAGCCATTAGCTCTAAATGGGTATACAAAGTAAAATACAAAGCAAACGGCGAAGTTAAAAGATATAAGGCACGACTCGTGGTGAGAAGATTTACTCAAATGGAAGGTGGTTGACTACCATAACACAGGGATGAGCTTTTGGTACCGAATACCGGTACCGTACCGGTCCCGTACCGGTCCCGTACCGGTCCCGTACCGGTACCGGTACCGAACCGGTACCGACCGAACCTAAACGGTATCGGTACCGGTACTTGATTTTTCTTAATTTTGAAACTGGTACTAACCGGTACCGGTACCGGTAAAAACCGGTATTTCCCGAATGAGTACCGAAATATATATAGTCTTAATTTTTAAACATAAATTATATATTTCTAATTCTTAGGCTACTTGATGATTTGTTTGTCAAATTATTCTTACATCCGTCAATTATAGTTCTTAGGCTATTATTTTTATTTGACCAATGAACCGGTTGAGCGCTCCATTTGTCAAACGTTTTGATTTTCAGACATTACTTACTTTTTCATTCTTCGTATATTATTTTTTAACTGAAAAGGAAATATTAATCTTCGTATAACTGAAAAGGAAATATTAATCTTCGTAATTGATTGTTTAAAGAATTAAAGGTGCGGAATTCGAAGTGGCACTTGCCAGTACAACAAATGACTAATTGAGTTATAGTGAAATGAATTGTGTCTCTACTTAAGGAATGTTCTAAGGAAATCACTGACGTGTAGACTTGAATCACACACCGACGAGTACGGCTAACTATTTGGATTGTATTAGCTAAGTCAAGCTTAAAAAAAAACATAAATATAAAAGGGTGGTACTATTCGTAACCCCCTTATAATTGATTTTTACTTGTTGCACCCCTCCCCTAATTTATAGATAGAGTAAATTACTATTTGCATCCCTGAGGTTTGGCCAGTTTTGCCACCTGCATCCGATTTTCAAATTATTAACAAATCATTCCCTGACGTTTGTATTCTGTTGCCATCTGAGTCCCTCTGACTAACTGTGTTAAAATTTTCTGTTAAGTGAAAGGGTATTTAAGTCATTTTACATGTCAGGTGCTGATTATGTAAATTTTTATAAATAATTTAACAACTCTACACTTTTATAAATAACTTAACAACTCTAAATTTTCAAAGGAAAGATCAAGACCTAGAGCCGACCACCATCCTCCCTCCCCTTCTTCTTCTCCGGCAACCTAATCTCGTTTCCGGCCACCACAGTCTGCAACTAAATTTTTTAAGAAAACTTTTTGTCATTTATTTCATTTGTGAAAACTTTTTGTCATTTATTTCATTTGTGAAAACTTTTTGTCATTTATTTTGGTATATTTTAATCAATATTTTTTTAAACAATTTTTTTACATAGAATTACAAAAAAAAGATTTATAAAAAAAATAAAAATCTTAAAAAAATTATTTTTTTTCAAAAAACGTTTTTATAAAAAAAATAAAAATCTTAAAAAATTTACTTTTCAAAAAAAATACTAAAAGAAAACTGTTTAAAAACTTTTTAAATTTTTTTTATAAAGTTTTCTACAAAACCTTGTAGAAAACTATTAAAAACGTTTTTAAAAACAAAAGTGATAAAAAATGTTTTAAACAGTTTTAAAAAAATGTTTATTGTTTTTAAATTAAAAAAATACAACTGTTAAAAAATATTTGTTTTAATTATTTTAAAAAACAATTTTTTAAATTGTTTTTAAAAAACTTTTTTTTAAATGTTTAAAAAACGTTTTTATAAAAGATCTGTTTGAAACGTTTTTTTTCTAAACTGAAAAAAAATCTTTAAAAACGTTTAAAAAAACTGTTGGAAAAACCTTTTTTTAAAGAACTCTTATTAAAACGTTTTTAAACATTTTTAGAAAAATGATTGTCGTTTTTGTTATTTTATTTAAAAAAGAATTTGTTTAAAATAAACTTTCTATATAAACATAATTTTATAGGGGTGGAATATGATAATTTCTTAAATAAAATCTCCGCGGGGGGGGGGGGGGGGGGGAGGAGTACAACAAGTAGTTAAGGGGTAGGGGGGGGGTACGAATAGCCTATTCCATATAAAAACAAGATAAAACCTTCAATGGAGCATATGCCAATCACAATACAAGTTTCGAATTTTAACAGAAATTACATAGATATTGACAAATAGTAAATCAAGATCAACTACCAAATATTCATACCAAAAGTTTAAGCAAGAAAACACGATAATCAACCATGGTTAATTACTTACCTAGGACCAGAAAGAACAGAAGCCAACAATGGGGTCGTATCCTTCTCATGTTTAACTGCTATCTTTTGCAGCCTAGGATCTGTAAAGTTGTAATCTAATCTAGATTCCACTTTCGCTACACCTTCTAACACCTTAACTACTGTCGACATTGAAGGCCTTTTCGTAAAATCATATTGTAAACACCATGAAGCCACTTTGATCATCTCAACAACTTCTGGAGCGCGTGTCTGCATATCTTCACTGTACTTGTCAACCATATCAACTAGCATCCCTTGTTCCCAACTGTTTTGAAGGACAGCTAGTAAGTGCCAGCTTTCTTCGGGCTGAGACATGTCGAAATTCTTCCTCCCACACAACATCTCTAAGAGAACGATCCCGAAGCTGTATACATCCACTTTTTCAGTAATAACCGAGCTCAACCATTCTGGAGCCATATATCCTGGGGTTCCTCTCATCGTAATCATCACATGGGTTTGATTTCTGTCAATGAGCTTTGACAAACCGAAATCAGATACTTTGGCATTGAAATCACTGTCTAGCAGTATGTTTTGAGGTTTAATATCTAGGTGGATGATCTTTTGCCTACACTCTTCATGAAGATATGCTAGACCCTTAGCTACATCAAGAACGATTTTCTTTCTGCATTCCCAATCCATTGTGCGCTCTCGACCTCCATGGTAAATCCATCGCTCTAATGATCCGTTACTCATGAATTCATAGACAAGAAACCGTTGTGATTTCCAAGCACAAAATCCTCTGAGCCTAACCAGATTCACATGGTGAATGCTTCCAATGGATTCAACCTCAGCTAGGAATGATTTTTTAACCTGCCCAAGACCTTCAAGGCACTTTACTGCGATCTTCGAGCAATCTTCAAGAGTCCCTTCGTAAACTGCTCCGAATCCTCCTTCACCAAGCTTTTTACTGAAATTATCTGTGATGGTTTTTAGTTTTTCATAGGAAAACCGAGTGGGCATTCCCGGCACCTCATCTATATACTCTTCCTCCATTTGAGCGGCCCGTCTTCGCTTATGGATTATGTAAACAACAAAACCTATAGCCCCAAGTAGAGACATAACACTTGCAATAATGGAAGCTGTTATAACTCCTAAATTCGATCGAGACTTAGAACCAAAAGGAACCGAAAGAACTGGAGGAATGGAAGGACCGAAAGGAACGGAAGAACTGGGAGGAGATGAGCTTACATTCTGTACCTTTATGAAAGCTGAAGCATTTGTAATGTTTGGATCATCATTCATTATTGTGAAAAGCTCAGAAGGTAAAAAACAAACCCCAATTGAAGGATCTGAATCATACTTAAATAATGCTGCTTTGCATGAGCAATTTTTGACACATGCTTGTTTGCAAGTCTCCATATTCACACTCTCCATGTCTCCAAAGAGGCTGGAGTACTTAACGTTCTCAAGCTTAATAAAATCTTGATTTTGGGTGGCATTACATGTGAGAGAAGTAATTTCAGAGCAACCCAGGTTTGGTTGCTGGTCATTCTTCGGTTTGAAATAGTCTATCCCGGAAGAACTTGTTACAGGACAACTACACTGTTGATTACCTGAGCATACGCCATATCTCCCACATGCCATAGGATAATCACACTCTCCAAGACGCTTTCCCACTTCAACATAATTAGTAAACAGATCAGCTTTCACTGACCACGATGATTGCAATTCGAACACTTTTAAATGCCCGTCAGGCATCAGTTTTATATATTGGTATGATAATGCTTTAGGTATGACAATCTTCTCATGAAGATTAATTGGCTTAACTGAAAGAATGAAAAAAGACAAACTGCCATTCAAGAAACTAACATATCTTCTTCCTTTATTTGTATCGTTGACCGCCACATTGACCCCAAAATAGGCTTGAGGCGGGTTTGATCCAACATAAGCAAACAAACCTTTATCTGTCATTTGAAGAGAATACAAATCTTTTTGGGCCGTCCAGTTGGTCGACGAAACACTAGGTATTAGTTGTTGCCCTTGAAACAATTTTTGCCCCGGTAACAAACAGTCTGTTGGGTAGTCAAAAGACTGCCAAACCACGGAGTTATTGACATCAAGCAACACTAGGTTTCCATCAACAGTTAAGTTTATACCAGCGACCGATTTCCCGGTGGTGTTGGTAGTCCAAACCGTGCTTCCATCAGCATCTATCAGGACCAGTTCTCCGGTTGCAGTAAAATTAAGTATGGCCCCATCACTAACCGGATGGTCTCGGTTTGCTGA
Source organism: Deinandra increscens subsp. villosa (assembly GCA_039602395.1). Lineage (NCBI taxonomy): Eukaryota > Viridiplantae > Streptophyta > Magnoliopsida > Asterales > Asteraceae > Deinandra > Deinandra increscens. The sequence goes on from JBCNJP010000020.1 coordinate 9,648,467, forward strand.
CCAAACCACCTGAGGGTACCAAACATCTTGATTTTTATGACCCCTACTAGTAGTGTTTTGAAGCATGAAAACAACAAAGAGGTAAGAGGTGCAACTTCCATTGCAGTAGAACCCACCCGCGAAGATGGATCCTCCTATGAAGATGGCTCGGGCGGTCGAGTTATCTCCGGAATTAACAATGTAGGGTATAGAATCGTTGTTGAACCATGTGGTGGAAAGATTCACATTCCGGTTTGTGAAATTGTTGTTGTGAGAAGAGTAAGTGGAGGACCATGTGGTGGAACTGGAGCTGGAACTGGAACTGGAACCGGAACTAGAATTGAAACTGGAACTGAAACTGGAACTAGAACTTATAGTCGTGGATACTTCGGCCGGCAGGGCGGTGGTGAAGTAGCAGATTAAGAAGAGAAACAACAAGGCAGAAGAGTAAGAGGTCCATGGTGATTTCATCACTGATCGTGTATATTAATTCATGATCAGATCTAGTGTTATAGATGCATTTAATAGGAAGCTAGCTAGTCTCCTTCTAATGTTGAAAAGTCGGTCGTTGGTTAGCAAGGCCACACGATTATGATTATCATTGTATGGCCATGGCTTGCTGTAAATGACTTTTGAAATATCAAAATAACGTACTCGGCGGTCTCTTTTCTGGTCAACAAAACCCAAGTTTGCATCGGACTCCCTGCCATGCACATGCAGATAAATACAACGATTCATGAAAGCTTAGCTATTTTTGTGTGAATTATTTATGTCACATTTCTAAAATATGCTACTCCTAAGCAATTTATAAGAAGTATAGTGTAATTTCACATATTCATGTCATGCATGTCATGAATGATGAATTATTCGACATAAGTGGCAGGTTTTATGTGTGATAAGGCTCCTTGTTATAACTTACCTGTGCAAATACTCAGTTTGCTCATTTTTATCTATTAATTTCTTTTAGAGTTATATGCAGATGTAGTCCTGTGGTTTTATCAAATTGCAAATTTAGGAGTTGTTTGATAACCTTTTATCGGATCCAGTAAAAACTAATCATTGACCCAATAAGTAGTCCGCTCGTGTGATATTATTAAAATCATACACTGACCGAGTCCATCTTTAATGACTGAGTACCCCAAATTTACTTCATTGACCGAGTCCATCATCCATCAAAAGAAAAGGAATATATTACATGCATCAAATATTCAAATTACACACAGCGTAAAACCCACCCCCACTCCCCCACCCCCCACCCCACCCAACCCCACCACCCTAACTTTAATTAACTATAACTCTTCCAAAACCGAAAGAATCTTGAAAATAATCCCACCAAACGATTCAAACTAGACGTATATTGATATGTTTCCGATGAATATTTGAAAAGTCGAGATGAACACGATGCTGATGACGTTTAATCAAGCATAACTCCTTCAAACTGAATTAATCTCGAAAATAAACACACCGTTGCGCTCGAAATTAAAAAACGATTCAAACTAGACCAATATTGATATGCTTTCGGTGAATGTTTGAAAAGTCAAGATGAACACGAGGTCTAGACGAAGAACGTGATGAACTTTGAATCATTTTTCAACTAGAACTTGACTAAACCCAAAATTGAACATAGCTAAAATTCATGGAGTAAAACCGAATTGAGGAGAACCAGAAGTAATATTGGTTATTATTTTTTTATCGTTTAATATTGGTTATTATTTTTTTATCGTTTTTATAAATAAAGATACAACTACGATTTTTAACATTAAAAATGTATTTTCGTTTAATTAAAATGAATATTTTTTCTGATTCTAAAAAGTGTGTTTTATTTTCTTTAATACGTGCAACAAAAAAAATTATTGTATTGGTTTTTTGTTTTAAAATTCTTTACATATTTAAATTTAATTTCTTTAAAATGCTTTTAACACATTAAAAACATATAGCTATATACATTTCTCAGTCATCTCTTACCCAGTTAGTTACTATCAAATAGTCAAGTTTCACGCAAAACTTCTTACTCAGTCAGACTCTTACTCAGCCAGCTCTAACTCAGTCGCTCTTACTCAATCAGCTCTAAGTTTAAAAAATTGCAAGGATAATCCAAAGGAATCTGGTATGATTGCGAGTTTAGTCCCTAGTTCAAACTCACAGTTGTTTTTAAGGTTAATTAACAATCTTTGAAGGTAGAATTCTATTTTTTTTAGTGAATTATAAATTTTGTTATTTAAATTTGCACGTTTTATAAGTTTTCGTTCTTTATCTTCACTAATAACACTAGATGTCCTTTATATTGCCTAAAGTTTCACTTAGTGTCCTTTGGGCTAACAATCCTTACACCGAGTGTCATTTATATTGTACAAAAATTATAACAAGTGTCCTTTGGCCTAATGAACAAAATTTTGCCAAAAGACACTGAGTGAAATTTATACAATATAAAGGACATCCAATCCAATGTTATTAGCGAAGGTAAATGACAAAACTTATAAAATATGCAAACCTAAAGAACAAAATTTGTAATTCACTTATTTTTTATTTCCAAAATACACTTAGGAGAAAGAAACGGCTGGGGGGCTAAAGCTAACCGTATGTTTGACCCAATTCAGAACAAAATTATGGTGAGCCACGACGTGATTTTTGATGAGCAGAAGACTTGGATATGGGATTCATAAATCTCAAAATTTGGAAGTTGCCGAATTCGTGATGGAAGGATTTAAAGAAATAGAAGACTCGATGCCACTGATGCCAAATTATGAAGGGATGAAAGGCGACCTAGAATCAATCACAAAAAAACAACACTTGGAAATTAACCGATCTACCTAAGGGCCAAAAGGTAATAGAGTTAAAGTTGTTGTTTTAGTTGTAGCGAAATTCGGATGGTACAATCAATAAATATAAGGCACGTCTCGTAGCAAAGGGTCATGTACAAGAACACGGTATTGACATCGACGAAGTTTAGCCATGCTAGAAGGGTGGAATGTTCACCATCTTGGCGTAAAAACAACATTTTGCATAAAGAACTCAATGAAGAAGTGTATGTTACTCAAACCGAAGGATTTGAAGTAAAGAGGTCGGAGCACGAAGTTTATCATCTAATCAAGGCACTTTATTGGTTTAGACAAGCTCCTCGATGGAATATTAAACTTAATACTACACTAAAGACTTTTGGGTTCACGAGATGTCCAATCGAGCAAGCTTTATACTAGAAATATGATGGCAAAGACTTGCAAGTGATCGAGGTATATGTTGATGATCTTATAATCACAGTGTTAAATCCTATGTAAATTGGGAAGTTCAAGAAGCTCATGGAACAAAAGTTTGAAATGACGGATTTGGGATCACTTTCTTACTATCTCAGTATTCAAGTGACACAAGGCAAGAATGGCATAATGATCTCTTAATCAAGTTATGCGAAGAAGATCTTATGAGAAGCCAGTATGGAAGATAGCAATCCTACTAAATTCCCCTTAGAGCGCATAACTAATGTCTCAAAGGATGAAGATGGAGAGCCCCTAAATCCCACATCATATCGAAAACTTGTGGGATGTTTAGGATACTTGCTACATACTAGGTCTGACCTTTCGTTTGGAGTTAGTATAGCAATTCGCTACATGAAAGAGCCGAGGAATTCACATATCCAACTAATCAAGCACATTTTGTGAAATGTAAAAGGTTCATTGAACTATGGAATACGTTACAAGAAAGCTAAGAATCGAGACTTGATTGGTTATAGTGATAGTAGCCATGTACCGGAAAAAGATGATGGAAAGAGTACAAGTGGTAATATTTTCTACTTCAATGCCGCACCTGTCACTTGGTCGACGTCTAGGCAAACTATCGTAGCTTTGTTGTCGTTTAAGGCCGAGTTTATGGTCGCAACAACCGCCGCATGCTAAGTCATTTGGTTAAGAGGGTTGCTCAATGAGATAACGGGGTGGAAGGAACAAACGGTGCCATTACGAGTTGATAATATGTCCACAATGGCGCTAATGAAGAACCCGGTTTTTCATGGGAGGAGCAAACACATTCACACTCGATATCATTATATTCGAGAATGTGTAGAAAATAATCAAATGAAGGTTGAACATGTAAGAGGTGAAGTTCAAAATGCGGATATTTTTACCAATGACGAAACTTGACCTAAAATTTTGCGGGGATGATAATCCAAGGGGACGATTCTCAATATATATTGTTTTAGAAGAAATCGCAAAAATTAGTACTACTGGACGAAAAAGCCGTAGGGCGGTCCCCCCCCCCCCCCCCCGGGGCTCTCTTCTAAGTTACGCCATTGATTTTAACTAAACCTTTAGCTCTAGTAAATTTTCAAGAGATGAGAAAATTGATGGGCATTGAAGACCTCGGATCTGACTAAGAAATTGGGGGGGGGGGGGGGAGATGAGAAAATTGATGGGCGTTGAAGACCTCCCGGACCTGACTCAGAAATTAGGGGGGGGGGGGGTCCTCTACAAGAGGGTCCGGTTATGGTGTCTATATAAAGAGATCAAGTAGGATTTAGAAAATAAGAGTTGTATGCTAAAGTTATTTTAGTTATTCTTTCTTTAGTATTCAATAAAGATATTGGAGAGTTATTTCATATTTTCAAGTTCATTGTTCTTGTGTTTCTTTGGTGCCAATTGCTTCAAAATGTTGGTCAAGCAAAGTCGGACCGCCTATGAAGGTTTTTGTACATTGGACGGTGCAAACCGCAAACAACCTAAGGCTACTTGGGAATTCTTAGACGAGATGAGGCTACGTTTTCAGATTTTGATGATTTGGTTGCACTTCATTTCTGAAGTCAAAAAGTTGTTAAGAAAGGAGTATTGTTACGTGTGTTTTATTAGTGTGTTTAACCTTTTGTTGGTTCAGGGGTCATTATGCCCTTTTTTGATTTGCAGGGGGACTTATTTGTAACTCTTGATGATTTTGTTTATTAATATCTCTTAACAAAATTCGAAGACATGAGTCTTTTTTATTTTTTTTGGCTACTTATCTGATTTTTTAAAGCCTCCAACGGATTATGAGATTTGGAGAGGGCTGAGAAGTTCAGATGAATGACTTCGACACCAGTTTGGAACACCAAGAAACAAATACAAGATTTTGCAAAAAAAATTGAAATTGCCTGTTGATTTGGTAGAAATGGCAGAAATGGCAGAAAGACAGATCCGAGAATCAGCAAATCTGGAAGCAGCAATTGTTTAAAAATTGGAACTCTTCAAATCAAGTTGAGGTAAGTACGAACAATTTTTAAAACAATCTTAGTCCTGTAAGTAGCTTGTTATTTTTCGGATTTAAAGAAAAGTTGAGTTTGCACTCAATGTGTTCGATGAAATGCCAAAGGGATTGGAAATGAGATTCAAGTAACTATTGATGATGTGATATTGAAAATTTATAAAGAATCTGAATATGAATCAGATGTTCCGTCTAAAACTGAAAAAGTGGGAGATGTTTCAGAATTTTTTGTAGGAATGATTCAAAGAAATATGAAATGGTAATTGTCAAAAAGAATCTGAATATGAATATGGAACATTACTATTTGTTATGTCAGTTTTTGAATTTATTTATAAGATCAAAGACAACAATCCTTTCAAGTTTGAGGACAAAGTACATAGATGGAAAGCAAACCTATTACTTCTCGTCTTTGATCGTGATTGGGATTTGGTTAAGAAGAAAAGAAATGGTATTCAGGTGGCATAAATGGAGATTTAAAATTCATTCCAATACACAGATTTGTAATAGTGTTGCACTCAAGATTCTAGTTCTTTTACAAGAGTGCAATGAGGGGGGTGTTTTTATTTCATTGATTGGAATGGTTCAAAGAAATTGCCTACTGGGATTGATGTGAGTAAAGATGGATAATTTTATTGCTTTTCTTGTCATTCTTATTGTTTTTCATAACTGCCAAGATTAAAAGAAGTGGGGTTGCAAGTATGCCTAACCGGGATTGATAACTTAATGGGAGCTATCACATAAGGAATCACCTCAAGATTCACACGTATTAGTGCCCCTGTCATACAACGTCTGTGGCTCCAAGGACCTCTTCATTGTGGATTTGCTGATGGTCTAACAATTAACAAGGCTTCTTCTTTGTCGGTTCAGGTACGGAACTGTTCGGATTGTTCTAGACTTCTAGCTAAGCCAAAGTTAAAATAATAAAATATAAAAACAGAATAACATCTTCTTTGAATAGATGCCAATTACAATACTTGTTTTGAAATATAACAGAATTTACATAGCTGTTGACAAATAAAGTCAATCAAGGTCAACTAGCTCATATGGATAAAATCAACCAAGGTCAAGTAGCAAATAATCATACCAGCAATTTAAGAAAGAAAACACCATAATCAACCATGGTTAATTACTTACCTAGGACCAGAAAGAACAGAAGCCAACAATGGGGTCATATCTTGCTCATGTTCAACTGCTATCTTTTGCAGCCTAGGATCCGTGAAGTTGTAATCCAATCTAGATTCCACTTTCGTTACACCTTCTAACACCTTAACTACTGTCGACATTGAAGGCCTTTTTGTGAAATCATATTGTAAACACCATGAAGCCACTTTGATCATCTCCACAACTTCTAGAGTGCGTGTTTGCATATCTTGACTGTACTTATCAACCATATGCACCAACATCTCGTGTTCCCAGCAGTTTTGAAGGACAGCAAGTAAGTGTCGGCTTTCTTCGGGCTGAGACGTGTCGAAATTCTTCCTCCCACATAACGTCTCCAAGAGAACGATCCCAAAGCTGTATACATCCACTTTTTCAGTTATAACTGAGCTCATCCATTCTGGAGCCAAATATCCCGGGGTTCCTCTCATTGTAGTCATCACTTCTGTTTGATTTCTGTCGATGAGTTTTGACAACCCGAAATCAGATACTTTGGCATTGAAATCACTGTCCTAGCAATATGTTTTGAGGTTTAATATCTAAGTGGATGATCTTTTGCCTACACTCTTCATGAAGATATGCTAGTCCCTTGGCTACATCAAGAATGATTTTCTTTTTGCATTCCCATTCCAACATTTGCCCGCGATCACCATGGTAGATCCAGCGATCTAATGATCCATGACTTTTGGGTTCACGAGATGTCAAATCGAGCAAGCTTTATACTAGAAATATGATGGCAAAGACTTGCAAGTGATCGAGGTATATGTTGATGATCTTATAATCACAGTGTTAAATCCTATGTAAATTGGGAAGTTCAAGAAGCTCATGGAACAAAAGTTTGAAATGACGGATTTGGGATCACTTTCTTACTATCTCAGTATTCAAGTGACACAAGGCAAGAATGGCATAATGATCTCTCAATCAAGTTATGCGAAGAAGATCTTATGAGAAGCCAATATGGAAGATAGCAATCCTACTAAATTCCCCATAGAGCGCAGAACTAATGTCTCAAAGGATGAAGATGGAGAGCCCGTAAATCCCACATCATATCGAAAACTTGTGGGATGTTTAGGATACTTGCTACATACTAGGCCTGACCTTTCATTTGGAGTTAGTATAGCAAGTCGCTACATGAAAGAGCCGAGGAATTCACATATCCAACTAATCAAGCACATTTTGAGAAATGTAAAAGGTTCATTGAACTATGGAATACGTTACAAGAAAGCTAAGAATCGAGACTTGATTGGTTATAGTGATAGTAGCCATGTACCGGACAAAGATGATGGAAAGAGTACAAGTGGTAATATTTTCTACTTCAATGCCGCACCTGTCACTTGGTCGACGTCTAAGCAAACTATCGTAGCTTTGTTGTCGTTTGAGGCCGAGTTTATGGTCGCAACAACCGCCGCATGCTAAGTCATTTGGTTAAGAGGGTTGCTCAATGAGATAACGGGGTGGAAGGAACAAACGGTGCCATTACGAGTTGATAATATGTCCACAATGGCGCTAATGAAGAACCCGGTTTTTCATAAGAGGAGCAAACACAATCACACTCGATATCATTATATTCGAGAATGTGTAGAAAATAATCAAATGAAGGTTGAACATGTAAGAGGTGAAGTTCAAAAGGCGGATATTTTTAACAATGACGAAACTTGACCTAAAATTTTGCGGGGATGATAATCCAAGGGGACGATTCTCAATATATATTGTTTTAGAAGAAATCGCAAAAATTAGTACTACTGGACGAAAAAGCCGTAGGGCGGTCCCCCCCCCCCCCCCGGGGCTCTCTTCTAAGTTACGCCATTGATTTTAACTAAACCTTTAGCTCTAGTAAATTTTCAAGAGATGAGAAAATTGATGGGCATTGAAGACCTCGGATCTGACTAAGAAATTGGGGGGGGGGGGGGAGATGAGAAAATTGATGGGCGTTGAAGACCTCCCGGACCTGACTCAGAAATTAGGGGGGGGGGGGTCCTCTACAAGAGGGTCCGGTTATGGTGTCTATATAAAGAGATCAAGTAGGATTTAGAAAATAAGAGTTGTATGCTAAAGTTATTTTAGTTATTCTTTCTTTAGTATTCAATAAAGATATTGGAGAGTTATTTCATATTTTCAAGTTCATTGTTCTTGTGTTTCTTTGGTGCCAATTGCTTCAAAATGTTGGTCAAGCAAAGTCGGACCGCCTATGAAGGTTTTTGTACATTGGACGGTGCAAACCGCAAACAACCTAAGGCTACTTGGGAATTCTTAGACGAGATGAGGCTACGTTTTCAGATTTTGATGATTTGGTTGCACTTCATTTCTGAAGTCAAAAAGTTGTTAAGAAAGGAGTATTGTTACGTGTGTTTTATTAGTGTGTTTAACCTTTTGTTGGTTCAGGGGTCATTATGCCCTTTTTTGATTTGCAGGGGGACTTATTTGTAACTCTTGATGATTTTGTTTATTAATATCTCTTAACAAAATTCGAAGACATGAGTCTTTTTTATTTTTTTTGGCTACTTATCTGATTTTTTAAAGCCTCCAACGGATTATGAGATTTGGAGAGGGCTGAGAAGTTCAGATGAATGACTTCGACACCAGTTTGGAACACCAAGAAACAAATACAAGATTTTGCAAAAAAAATTGAAATTGCCTGTTGATTTGGTAGAAATGGCAGAAATGGCAGAAAGACAGATCCGAGAATCAGCAAATCTGGAAGCAGCAATTGTTTAAAAATTGGAACTCTTCAAATCAAGTTGAGGTAAGTACGAACAATTTTTAAAACAATCTTAGTCCTGTAAGTAGCTTGTTATTTTTCGGATTTAAAGAAAAGTTGAGTTTGCACTCAATGTGTTCGATGAAATGCCAAAGGGATTGGAAATGAGATTCAAGTAACTATTGATGATGTGATATTGAAAATTTATAAAGAATCTGAATATGAATCAGATGTTCCGTCTAAAACTGAAAAAGTGGGAGATGTTTCAGAATTTTTTGTAGGAATGATTCAAAGAAATATGAAATGGTAATTGTCAAAAAGAATCTGAATATGAATAATGGAACATTACTATTTGTTATGTCAGTTTTTGAATTTATTTATAAGATCAAAGACAACAATCCTTTCAAGTTTGAGGACAAAGTACATAGATGGAAAGCAAACCTATTACTTCTCGTCTTTGATCGTGATTGGGATTTGGTTAAGAAGAAAAGAAATGGTATTCAGGTGGCATAAATGGAGATTTAAAATTCATTCCAATACACAGATTTGTAATAGTGTTGCACTCAAGATTCTAGTTCTTTTACAAGAGTGCAATGAGGGGGGTGTTTTTATTTCATTGATTGGAATGGTTCAAAGAAATTGCCTACTGGAATTGATGTGAGTAAAGATGGATAATTTTATTGCTTTTCTTGTCATTCTTATTGTTTTTCATAACTGCCAAGATTAAAAGAAGTGGGGTTGCAAGTATGCCTAACCGGGATTGATAACTTAATGGGAGCTATCACATAAGGAATCACCTCAAGATTCACACGTATTAGTGCCCCTGTCATACAACGTCTGTGGCTCCAAGGACCTCTTCATTGTGGATTTGCTGATGGTCTAACAATTAACAAGGCTTCTTCTTTGTCGGTTCAGGTACGGAACTGTTCGGATTGTTCTAGACTTCTAGCTAAGCCAAAGTTAAAATAATAAAATATAAAAACAGAATAACATCTTCTTTGAATAGATGCCAATTACAATACTTGTTTTGAAATATAACAGAATTTACATAGCTGTTGACAAATAAAGTCAATCAAGGTCAACTAGCTCATATGGATAAAATCAACCAAGGTCAAGTAGCAAATAATCATACCAGCAATTTAAGAAAGAAAACACCATAATCAACCATGGTTAATTACTTACCTAGGACCAGAAAGAACAGAAGCCAACAATGGGGTCATATCTTGCTCATGTTCAACTGCTATCTTTTGCAGCCTAGGATCCGTGAAGTTGTAATCCAATCTAGATTCCACTTTCGTTACACCTTCTAACACCTTAACTACTGTCGACATTGAAGGCCTTTTTGTGAAATCATATTGTAAACACCATGAAGCCACTTTGATCATCTCCACAACTTCTAGAGTGCGTGTTTGCATATCTTCACTGTACTTATCAACCATATGCACCAACATCTCGTGTTCCCAGCAGTTTTGAAGGACAGCAAGTAAGTGTCGGCTTTCTTCGGGCTGAGACGTGTCGAAATTCTTCCTCCCACATAACGTCTCCAAGAGAACGATCCCAAAGCTGTATACATCCACTTTTTCAGTTATAACTGAGCTCATCCATTCTGGAGCCAAATATCCCGGGGTTCCTCTCATTGTAGTCATCACTTCTGTTTGATTTCTGTCGATGAGTTTTGACAACCCGAAATCAGATACTTTGGCATTGAAATCACTGTCTAGCAATATGTTTTGAGGTTTAATATCTAAGTGGATGATCTTTTGCCTACACTCTTCATGAAGATATGCTAGTCCCTTGGCTACATCAAGAATGATTTTCTTTTTGCATTCCCATTCCAACATTTGCCCGCGATCACCATGGTAGATCCAGCGATCTAATGATCCATGACTTTTGGGTTCACGAGATGTCAAATCGAGCAAGCTTTATACTAGAAATATGATGGCAAAGACTTGCAAGTGATCGAGGTATATGTTGATGATCTTATAATCACAGTGTTAAATCCTATGTAAATTGGGAAGTTCAAGAAGCTCATGGAACAAAAGTTTGAAATGACGGATTTGGGATCACTTTCTTACTATCTCAGTATTCAAGTGACACAAGGCAAGAATGGCATAATGATCTCTCAATCAAGTTATGCGAAGAAGATCTTATGAGAAGCCAATATGGAAGATAGCAATCCTACTAAATTCCCCATAGAGCGCAGAACTAATGTCTCAAAGGATGAAGATGGAGAGCCCGTAAATCCCACATCATATCGAAAACTTGTGGGATGTTTAGGATACTTGCTACATACTAGGCCTGACCTTTCATTTGGAGTTAGTATAGCAAGTCGCTACATGAAAGAGCCGAGGAATTCACATATCCAACTAATCAAGCACATTTTGAGAAATGTAAAAGGTTCATTGAACTATGGAATACGTTACAAGAAAGCTAAGAATCGAGACTTGATTGGTTATAGTGATAGTAGCCATGTACCGGACAAAGATGATGGAAAGAAGTACAAGTGGTAATATTTTCTACTTCAATGCCGCACCTGTCACTTGGTCGACGTCTAAGCAAACTATCGTAGCTTTGTTGTCGTTTGAGGCCGAGTTTATGGTCGCAACAACCGCCGCATGCTAAGTCATTTGGTTAAGAGGGTTGCTCAATGAGATAACGGGGTGGAAGGAACAAACGGTGCCATTACGAGTTGATAATATGTCCACAATGGCGCTAATGAAGAACCCGGTTTTTCATAAGAGGAGCAAACACAATCACACTCGATATCATTATATTCGAGAATGTGTAGAAAATAATCAAATGAAGGTTGAACATGTAAGAGGTGAAGTTCAAAAGGCGGATATTTTTAACAATGACGAAACTTGACCTAAAATTTTGCGGGGATGATAATCCAAGGGGACGATTCTCAATATATATATATATAAATTGTTTTAGAAGAAATCGCAAAAATTAGTACTACTGGACGAAAAAGCCGTAGGGCGGTCCCCCCCCCCCCCCCCCCGGGGCTCTCTTCTAAGTTACGCCATTGATTTTAACTAAACCTTTAGCTCTAGTAAATTTTCAAGAGATGAGAAAATTGATGGGCATTGAAGACCTCGGATCTGACTCAGAAATTGGGGGGGGGGGGGGTGGAGATGAGAAAATTGATGGGAGCAGTTGAATGACTGTCCCGGACCTGTACTCAGAAATTAGGGAGGTGTAAGTCCTCTACACAGAGGGTCCGGTTATGGTGTCTATATAAAGAGATCAAGTAGGATTTAGAAAATAAGAGTTGTATGCTAAAGTTATTTTAGTTATTCTTTCTTTAGTATTCAATAAAGATATTGGAGAGTTATTTCATATTTTCAAGTTCATTGTTCTTGTGTTTCTTTGGTGCCAATTGCTTCAAAATGTTGGTCAAGCAAAGTCGGACCGCCTATGAAGGTTTTTGTACATTGGACGGTGCAAACCGCAAACAACCTAGAAGGCTACTTGGGAATTCTTAGACGAGATGAGGCTACGTTTTCAGATTTTGATGATTTGGTTGCACTTCATTTCTGAAGTCAAAAAGTTGTTAAGAAAGGAGTATTGTTACGTGTGTTTTATTAGTGTGTTTAACCTTTTGTTGGTTCAGGGGTCATTATGCCCTTTTTTGATTTGCAGGGGGACTTATTTGTAACTCTTGATGATTTTGTTTATTAATATCTCTTAACAAAATTCGAAGACATGAGTCTTTTTTATTTTTTTTGGCTACTTATCTGATTTTTTAAAGCCTCCAACGGATTATGAGATTTGGAGAGGGCTGAGAAGTTCAGATGAATGACTTCGACACCAGTTTGGAACACCAAGAAACAAATACAAGATTTTGCAAAAAAAATTGAAATTGCCTGTTGATTTGGTAGAAATGGCAGAAATGGCAGAAAGACAGATCCGAGAATCAGCAAATCTGGAAGCAGCAATTGTTTAAAAATTGGAACTCTTCAAATCAAGTTGAGGTAAGTACGAACAATTTTTAAAACAATCTTAGTCCTGTAAGTAGCTTGTTATTTTTCGGATTTAAAGAAAAGTTGAGTTTGCACTCAATGTGTTCGATGAAATGCCAAAGGGATTGGAAATGAGATTCAAGTAACTATTGATGATGTGATATTGAAAATTTATAAAGAATCTGAATATGAATCAGATGTTCCGTCTAAAACTGAAAAAGTGGGAGATGTTTCAGAATTTTTTGTAGGAATGATTCAAAGAAATATGAAATGGTAATTGTCAAAAAGAATCTGAATATGAATATGGAACATTACTATTTGTTATGTCAGTTTTTGAATTTATTTATAAGATCAAAGACAACAATCCTTTCAAGTTTGAGGACAAAGTACATAGATGGAAAGCAAACCTATTACTTCTCGTCTTTGATCGTGATTGGGATTTGGTTAAGAAGAAAAGAAATGGTATTCAGGTGGCATAAATGGAGATTTAAAATTCATTCCAATACACAGATTTGTAATAGTGTTGCACTCAAGATTCTAGTTCTTTTACAAGAGTGCAATGAGGGGGGTGTTTTTATTTCATTGATTGGAATGGTTCAAAGAAATTGCCTACTGGAATTGATGTGAGTAAAGATGGATAATTTTATTGCTTTTCTTGTCATTCTTATTGTTTTTCATAACTGCCAAGATTAAAAGAAGTGGGGTTGCAAGTATGCCTAACCGGGATTGATAACTTAATGGGAGCTATCACATAAGGAATCACCTCAAGATTCACACGTATTAGTGCCCCTGTCATACAACGTCTGTGGCTCCAAGGACCTCTTCATTGTGGATTTGCTGATGGTCTAACAATTAACAAGGCTTCTTCTTTGTCGGTTCAGGTACGGAACTGTTCGGATTGTTCTAGACTTCTAGCTAAGCCAAAGTTAAAATAATAAAATATAAAAACAGAATAACATCTTCTTTGAATAGATGCCAATTACAATACTTGTTTTGAAATATAACAGAATTTACATAGCTGTTGACAAATAAAGTCAATCAAGGTCAACTAGCTCATATGGATAAAATCAACCAAGGTCAAGTAGCAAATAATCATACCAGCAATTTAAGAAAGAAAACACCATAATCAACCATGGTTAATTACTTACCTAGGACCAGAAAGAACAGAAGCCAACAATGGGGTCATATCTTGCTCATGTTCAACTGCTATCTTTTGCAGCCTAGGATCCGTGAAGTTGTAATCCAATCTAGATTCCACTTTCGTTACACCTTCTAACACCTTAACTACTGTCGACATTGAAGGCCTTTTTGTGAAATCATATTGTAAACACCATGAAGCCACTTTGATCATCTCCACAACTTCTAGAGTGCGTGTTTGCATATCTTGACTGTACTTATCAACCATATGCACCAACATCTCGTGTTCCCAGCAGTTTTGAAGGACAGCAAGTAAGTGTCGGCTTTCTTCGGGCTGAGACGTGTCGAAATTCTTCCTCCCACATAACGTCTCCAAGAGAACGATCCCAAAGCTGTATACATCCACTTTTTCAGTTATAACTGAGCTCATCCATTCTGGAGCCAAATATCCCGGGGTTCCTCTCATTGTAGTCATCACTTCTGTTTGATTTCTGTCGATGAGTTTTGACAACCCGAAATCAGATACTTTGGCATTGAAATCACTGTCCTAGCAATATGTTTTGAGGTTTAATATCTAAGTGGATGATCTTTTGCCTACACTCTTCATGAAGATATGCTAGTCCCTTGGCTACATCAAGAATGATTTTCTTTTTGCATTCCCATTCCAACATTTGCCCGCGATCACCATGGTAGATCCAGCGATCTAATGATCCATGACTTTTGGGTTCACGAGATGTCAAATCGAGCAAGCTTTATACTAGAAATATGATGGCAAAGACTTGCAAGTGATCGAGGTATATGTTGATGATCTTATAATCACAGTGTTAAATCCTATGTAAATTGGGAAGTTCAAGAAGCTCATGGAACAAAAGTTTGAAATGACGGATTTGGGATCACTTTCTTACTATCTCAGTATTCAAGTGACACAAGGCAAGAATGGCATAATGATCTCTCAATCAAGTTATGCGAAGAAGATCTTATGAGAAGCCAATATGGAAGATAGCAATCCTACTAAATTCCCCATAGAGCGCAGAACTAATGTCTCAAAGGATGAAGATGGAGAGCCCGTAAATCCCACATCATATCGAAAACTTGTGGGATGTTTAGGATACTTGCTACATACTAGGCCTGACCTTTCATTTGGAGTTAGTATAGCAAGTCGCTACATGAAAGAGCCGAGGAATTCACATATCCAACTAATCAAGCACATTTTGAGAAATGTAAAAGGTTCATTGAACTATGGAATACGTTACAAGAAAGCTAAGAATCGAGACTTGATTGGTTATAGTGATAGTAGCCATGTACCGGACAAAGATGATGGAAAGAGTACAAGTGGTAATATTTTCTACTTCAATGCCGCACCTGTCACTTGGTCGACGTCTAAGCAAACTATCGTAGCTTTGTTGTCGTTTGAGGCCGAGTTTATGGTCGCAACAACCGCCGCATGCTAAGTCATTTGGTTAAGAGGGTTGCTCAATGAGATAACGGGGTGGAAGGAACAAACGGTGCCATTACGAGTTGATAATATGTCCACAATGGCGCTAATGAAGAACCCGGTTTTTCATGGGAGGAGCAAACACATTCACACTCGATATCATTATATTCGAGAATGTGTAGAAAATAATCAAATGAAGGTTGAACATGTAAGAGGTGAAGTTCAAAAGGCGGATATTTTTACCAATGACGAAACTTGACCTAAAATTTTGCGGGGATGATAATCCAAGGGGACGATTCTCAATATATATTGTTTTAGAAGAAATCGCAAAAATTAGTACTACTGGACGAAAAAGCCGTAGGGCGGTCCCCCCCCCCCCCCCGGGGCTCTCTTCTAAGTTACGCCATTGATTTTAACTAAACCTTTAGCTCTAGTAAATTTTCAAGAGATGAGAAAATTGATGGGCATTGAAGACCTCGGATCTGACTAAGAAATTGGGGGGGGGGGGGGGAGATGAGAAAATTGATGGGCGTTGAAGACCTCCCGGA
Organism: Deinandra increscens subsp. villosa; assembly: GCA_039602395.1. Taxonomy (NCBI): domain Eukaryota; kingdom Viridiplantae; phylum Streptophyta; class Magnoliopsida; order Asterales; family Asteraceae; genus Deinandra; species Deinandra increscens. The sequence continues at coordinate 9,664,604 of JBCNJP010000020.1, forward strand.
CCTGACTCAGAAATTAGGGGGGGGGGGTCCTCTACAAGAGGGTCCGGTTATGGTGTCTATATAAAGAGATCAAGTAGGATTTAGAAAATAAGAGTTGTATGCTAAAGTTATTTTAGTTATTCTTTCTTTAGTATTCAATAAAGATATTGGAGAGTTATTTCATATTTTCAAGTTCATTGTTCTTGTGTTTCTTTGGTGCCAATTGCTTCAAAATGTTGGTCAAGCAAAGTCGGACCGCCTATGAAGGTTTTTGTACATTGGACGGTGCAAACCGCAAACAACCTAAGGCTACTTGGGAATTCTTAGACGAGATGAGGCTACGTTTTCAGATTTTGATGATTTGGTTGCACTTCATTTCTGAAGTCAAAAAGTTGTTAAGAAAGGAGTATTGTTACGTGTGTTTTATTAGTGTGTTTAACCTTTTGTTGGTTCAGGGGTCATTATGCCCTTTTTTGATTTGCAGGGGGACTTATTTGTAACTCTTGATGATTTTGTTTATTAATATCTCTTAACAAAATTCGAAGACATGAGTCTTTTTTATTTTTTTTGGCTACTTATCTGATTTTTTAAAGCCTCCAACGGATTATGAGATTTGGAGAGGGCTGAGAAGTTCAGATGAATGACTTCGACACCAGTTTGGAACACCAAGAAACAAATACAAGATTTTGCAAAAAAAATTGAAATTGCCTGTTGATTTGGTAGAAATGGCAGAAATGGCAGAAAGACAGATCCGAGAATCAGCAAATCTGGAAGCAGCAATTGTTTAAAAATTGGAACTCTTCAAATCAAGTTGAGGTAAGTACGAACAATTTTTAAAACAATCTTAGTCCTGTAAGTAGCTTGTTATTTTTCGGATTTAAAGAAAAGTTGAGTTTGCACTCAATGTGTTCGATGAAATGCCAAAGGGATTGGAAATGAGATTCAAGTAACTATTGATGATGTGATATTGAAAATTTATAAAGAATCTGAATATGAATCAGATGTTCCGTCTAAAACTGAAAAAGTGGGAGATGTTTCAGAATTTTTTGTAGGAATGATTCAAAGAAATATGAAATGGTAATTGTCAAAAAGAATCTGAATATGAATATGGAACATTACTATTTGTTATGTCAGTTTTTGAATTTATTTATAAGATCAAAGACAACAATCCTTTCAAGTTTGAGGACAAAGTACATAGATGGAAAGCAAACCTATTACTTCTCGTCTTTGATCGTGATTGGGATTTGGTTAAGAAGAAAAGAAATGGTATTCAGGTGGCATAAATGGAGATTTAAAATTCATTCCAATACACAGATTTGTAATAGTGTTGCACTCAAGATTCTAGTTCTTTTACAAGAGTGCAATGAGGGGGGTGTTTTTATTTCATTGATTGGAATGGTTCAAAGAAATTGCCTACTGGAATTGATGTGAGTAAAGATGGATAATTTTATTGCTTTTCTTGTCATTCTTATTGTTTTTCATAACTGCCAAGATTAAAAGAAGTGGGGTTGCAAGTATGCCTAACCGGGATTGATAACTTAATGGGAGCTATCACATAAGGAATCACCTCAAGATTCACACGTATTAGTGCCCCTGTCATACAACGTCTGTGGCTCCAAGGACCTCTTCATTGTGGATTTGCTGATGGTCTAACAATTAACAAGGCTTCTTCTTTGTCGGTTCAGGTACGGAACTGTTCGGATTGTTCTAGACTTCTAGCTAAGCCAAAGTTAAAATAATAAAATATAAAAACAGAATAACATCTTCTTTGAATAGATGCCAATTACAATACTTGTTTTGAAATATAACAGAATTTACATAGCTGTTGACAAATAAAGTCAATCAAGGTCAACTAGCTCATATGGATAAAATCAACCAAGGTCAAGTAGCAAATAATCATACCAGCAATTTAAGAAAGAAAACACCATAATCAACCATGGTTAATTACTTACCTAGGACCAGAAAGAACAGAAGCCAACAATGGGGTCATATCTTGCTCATGTTCAACTGCTATCTTTTGCAGCCTAGGATCCGTGAAGTTGTAATCCAATCTAGATTCCACTTTCGTTACACCTTCTAACACCTTAACTACTTGTCGACATTGAAGGCCTTTTTGTGAAATCATATTGTAAACACCATGAAGCCACTTTGATCATCTCCACAACTTCTAGAGTGCGTGTTTGCATATCTTCACTGTACTTATCAACCATATGCACCAACATCTCGTGTTCCCAGCAGTTTTGAAGGACAGCAAGTAAGTGTCGGCTTTCTTCGGGCTGAGACGTGTCGAAATTCTTCCTCCCACATAACGTCTCCAAGAGAACGATCCCAAAGCTGTATACATCCACTTTTTCAGTTATAACTGAGCTCATCCATTCTGGAGCCAAATATCCCGGGGTTCCTCTCATTGTAGTCATCACTTCTGTTTGATTTCTGTCGATGAGTTTTGACAACCCGAAATCAGATACTTTGGCATTGAAATCACTGTCTAGCAATATGTTTTGAGGTTTAATATCTAAGTGGATGATCTTTTGCCTACACTCTTCATGAAGATATGCTAGTCCCTTGGCTACATCAAGAATGATTTTCTTTTTGCATTCCCATTCCAACATTTGCCCGCGATCACCATGGTAGATCCAGCGATCTAATGATCCATGACTCATGAATTCATACACAAGAAACCGTTGTGATTTCCAAGCACAAAGTCCTCTGAGTCTTACCAGATTCACATGGTGAATGCTTCCAATGGATTCAACCTCAGCCAGGAATGACTTGTTAACCTGTCCAAGACCCTCGAGACACTTTACGACGATCTTTGACCCATCTTCAAGTGTCCCTTCGTAAACTGCTCCGAATCCTCCTTCACCAAGCTTTTTATTGAAACTTTCTGTGGCGGTTTTTAGTTCTTCGTAGGAAAACCGGGTCGGCATTCCTGGTACCTCACCTATATACTCTTCCTCCATTTGGGTGGCCCGTCTTCGCTTGCGGATTATGTAAACAAAAAAACCCATAGCCCCAAGCAAAAACATAGCACTTCCAATAATGGAAGATAACATAACTCCTAAAGTAGATTGAGACTTAGAACTAGAAGGACTTGGTTTTACATTCTGCACCTTCACAAAAACTGAAGTGTTACTACAATTAGGAACATATGGATTAACATTCTTCATTGTTAAGAGCTCATAAGGTAAAAAGCAATTGCCCGTTAAAGAATATACACCATAGCTATAAAATAAAGCTGCTTTGCAAGAGCAATTTTTGAGACATGCTTGTTTGCAGGTCGCCATATCTACATTCTTCATGTCTGGAATGAAGCTGAAGTATACAACGTTCTTAAGTTCGATAAAAACCTGATCTTGGGTGGCATTACATGTGAGAGGAGTAATTTCAGAACAACCCAGGTTTGGTTGCCGATCGTCCTCTGCTCTGAAGTAGTCTATCGTGGGAGAACTTGATACGGGACAACTACACTGTTGATTACCCGAGCATATGCCATATCTCCCACATGCCATAGGATAATTGCACTCTCCACTTAGAGAGCCATTAAATAGATCAGCCACCATTAACCATTGTGGTTGGCGTAATTCATTTCGGCGCAATTCAAACAGTCTCAAATGCCCGTCAGGCATCAGTTTCATATACTGGGCTGATGCCAATAATGCTCGTGGTATGGTAATCTGTCTATCAGGATCACTTGGATCAAGTGAAATAATGAATAAAGACAAACTACCATTCAAGAACCTAACGTAACTTCTTCCTGCATTTGTAAATTTGCCAACGATTGGATACCTGTAATATTCTTTAGGTGGGTTTGATCCAACATAACCAAAGAAACCATTATCCGTCACCTGAAGAGAAAACAAATCTTTTTGAGCTGTCCAGTTGGTGGACGAAACACTCGGTATCAGCTGCTGTCCTTGAAACAGTGCTTGCCCCAGTAGCAAACAGTCTGTCGGGTAGTCAAAAGATTGCCAAACCTCAGAGTTATTGATATCAAACAACACCAGGTTTCCATCATTGGTTAAGTTTAAGCCGGCAACAGATTTTCCTGTAGTAAAGGTAGTCCAAACCGTGCTTCCATCAGCATCTTGCAGGACCAATTCTCCGGTTGCAGTGAGACTCAGCTTCGCACCATATCTAACTGGATGGTCTCGGTTTGCTGCCCAAACCACTTGAGGGTACGTGCTAGCTGTGATAAAACCCTCATCATTGTTGGTTTGAACAATGAAGACAGCAAAGAGGTAAGAGGTGCAGGTTCCATTGCAGTAGAACCCACACGCGAAGTTGGGATAAATCGGGAAGTTGAGATAATATTCAAAGTCAGGTCTTGGCAATCCCCTCAGGAGGATGGCTCGGACCCTTGAGCCATCATTGAAATCAACAGAGTGGGATATAGATTCAGTGTTGGACCATGTGGTGGAAAGATTTGCAGTCGGGTAATTGAGGGGTGTTGAGTAGCAATTAAAGAATAAAAATAGGGCAAAAGAGTAACAAATCCATAGTGCCCTCATCACTGATAAATTGATTGTGAACATAAAATAAGCTATGAAGACATATATGTTTCATGAACTAAATATCAGATCTAGTGTTGAAAAAGTCAACTCCATGTATTTGTTAACATGTTAACAATCTAATCCTTTTGCAGCCACAGATGGTTTAATCATTTTTGCTGTCATATTCATAAATGGTTTGAATATTTCCAAAAACTTGATCTTTGTAGATCATGAGCTTGACTAGATAATACCTTCCCTCGATTTGTATATTATATTAAATGTTTAGTTATTGTTTATATTCAAATGCAATTATTATTTATCTATAATTATGATTATATATATACACATGTATATTTAGTTATATTTATTATAATTTTATCGGGGTAACTGGATAGTGGTTGATGGAGTAACAATTTAAGATGAAAAACAATGTAATTATTATATATCTATAATTATGATTATATATATACACATGTATTTGTTTATATTCAAATGTAATTATTATATATCTATAATTATGATTATGCTATACTATTTGGAAATATTGTTATGATATTTATGTGCTTCAATCTTAGATGCTGCAAAACTCATATTAACTATAAAAAAGTTCATACTCATACCTTGTAATTTGTTTAAAATCCTGTTATTATTCTGAAAACATCACAAATATACATTTTTGTCTATTTTGGATTCTCACACTAACACCTACAATGGCTACAATTTCTATTAGGCAATGGAGTAGCTGGCATTGTTCTACCTGAGAAGGAAGAGAAGGTCCTAGCAATCAAATTAAACAGGTGATGCCATTGCCCTCCCATTTGGTGTAGTCACATGGTGGTACAACAAAGAAGACACCGAGCTTCAAATTCTGTTCTTAGGCGACACCAAAACCGCCACTGGTTTTTCAATGGAATTCGTGTGTCGTGCATGGGATGCATGTCGATGAATCCACTGCCAAAGCGCTAGTTGGGAACCAAAAGGACAATGGGATTGTTAAGGTTGATGCGAATGCTAAAATGCCAGAGCCCAATAAAGACCATAGAAATGGAATGCATGGCTTTGAACTGTTTAGATGCACCATTGGATGTTGACATTAAAGGTGGTGGTACGTAGGGTGGTTGTTTTGAACACCAAGAATTTGCCATTGGTTGGTGAATTGAAGTTGGTTTAGGTGCTGATCTTGTGAGGTTGGATATGATGGTAATGCTATGTGTTCTCCTGGATTTTCATGTGATTCTGCACTTCAAGTTACTTACATTGTTGATGGGAAACGCGTTCTTGAAACTACTGTGCAAGCTGGAAATTTGTTCATTGTTCCTAGCTAGGTTCTTTGTTGTTTCCAAGATTTCTGATAATAATGAGGTTGGAATGGTTCTCTATCATCACTACTCCTAAGTAAGTCTTCTTTTTTTTCAATCCAATCATTTGTTTGCCAAATTGGTTGGTATGGTGTCATGGCCTGAAAATAGGGGTGTGAATATACACAAAAGCACAGACATAAGCCTACTGTGTTTAGTATAAACAGGTGTTCGTTAGTTTTAGGTCGAACTCGTGAACATGTTTAGATAAAGGGGTTGTGTTTGGGTCGATTCGAGGGTTAGTTCATGGATTGACCCGTTTAACAGTTTTTTTTATTTACCTTTAAAAACGTGTTTTAAGAAAATGTATTTTATGCTAAAATTTAGAACTTGAAAGAGAAATTGACATAATATTTTAATATTCTATAATTTAAACATAACTGTTTTATATGCATTTCATGTAATTTTGGTAGCAAGTATGTAAATTTGAAGTATTAACATGCAAAAAGAATAACGATTTGTGTTCTGCCATGTTTTTGGGTATGTGTCGAGTTCAACCCATGAACACGGCTTGTTTAGGACCCCTAACTGAAACGGGCCTTGTTGAGTCTAGCCCATTTGGTCCAGTTTGTTTCCCAGAAACGAAACATAAGTAAACATGTAATCTGTGGCAGCCCGATATTCACTCACATGGCGGGAAGAACATCAGCATGGAAGGCGTTGTCACCTGAGGTTCTCCAGGCTTCGTTCAATGTGACACCTGAGGTGGAGAAGACGTTCCGCTTGAAGAGGATGAACAGTGAAAAAAAAACGCGTTGTATAAGGTTATATAAATGTCACACCCTCGGGTTTTTTTAGCTATACTTTTACCCATAATAGATTAGAACATTTCAAGGGCAAATGTCCAACATAATGTATTATACAAACAAATTTTCTTAAATCCATACGCTTTATATGTTGCTATCATAAATCATAGATGTTATTAATACAAAAGTGTACATATTACTTACAATCTTATAGTTTTTCTTTCTTTTTTCCATTTTTCAATCTGCTAAGAAATGTCACTTGTCAGTTGTCACACGCAAAAGTCTTTTTTTCCTTTTAAAATATAAGATTTTATATAATCATAATATATAGCGTGCTCATTTTCCGCTATACATTGATGCAAGTTGCATGTATTTAGAACCGGATTGTCATGTTTACGTCATTTAAAATACGATTGTTTATTTGATTTTTGACATTACGACGTGTTTATCTTGATAGCGTTCTACATGAAATTTTATGGGATTAATGCTAATTTATAAGTTATCGAAACAAAAACCTTACGGATTGAGTTAATTACGATTTGCGTCCCTGTGGTTTGGGTGTTTTAACTACTTGAGTTCAATGGTTTAGAATTATCAGATCAGTAATTGAGGTTGTCATTTATTAACCATTTGAGTCCTCTAACCCAACGGTGTCAATTACTGCCGTTAGAATGGCAGGCACATGACCTGCACACGAGGGCATATCTGTCCTTTTATTTTTTTTAGATTCCCTAAGTCCCACAAGTCTTTTGTATTAACGCAACCCTTTGTCATTTTGCTAACCCTAATCCCAACACCCGATCACTCAAAACCCGCGGCGACCAAAAATTACTCCAATCAAGGTCACTGGAAGTTCAAAATTCTCCATCCAAGGTTTAGTTCACGATCCGAAAGAAGAGTAACTAGCTCCGATTAAGATGGTTCTCTCAGTTTGGCAAGTTCGCACCCCTGAAGTTGGAGAGTTTGATCCTATAGAAATCTACGGTATTTTTTTTCACTTACATTTTCATAATTTTGTTTTAAATCATGTTTTTAACTACTGATCTTTTGTTAAACTCAGCAAATGAACCTACTATGTTTACATTTAAAGTGCATCATGGTGGGGAGTTTATCAATTGTCCATCAATGAAATATGTTAGAGGTCAGCTTGGATATGTGGACATGGTAGATGCTGATGAATTTTTTGTGCATGATTTCGATAGAATGATTCAGAAGTTAGGTTATCCAGCAAACCAGTTGATTTTTTACTATTATAAGATTCCCACTAAAGACTTGAATATAGGCTTGAAACCACTTGGTAATGACAGGGATGTCTTAGGCATGTTTTAGTATGTGGATAGATTTAAGATCATCAATGTTTATACTGAGCATGGCATTACCAAGTTGAACGCATACTTTCAGGCAGATGTTAGTCAATCTAGAGTTACCATTGAAGAGATCAAAGATGAAGAAAATAGGCCCTCTATTCCTAGGTCAAATAGGTTACAGATTGGGTGGCAAGAACAACAAGAATTGGATTTGGAAGAAGGAAATGATGAACCTATAGAAGAACCTGCTGTGGTTTTGGAATTAGATAATATGTAGAACCTGGTAATGCTATTGAAGACAACCCATTTGATGGTCTTGATGAGATACTTGGAGAGGGGAATTCTTACAAACCAGATGCTACAGAGAAAGTTTTAGAAAATGCTATTGAAGATGGAAATGAGGATAATGTTAATAATGCTACTGAAGTACAGAATATGATGCAACAAGATGAATTTTTTTTGGCACAGTTCATATATAACTATGATGATGAGGCTGTTAATGGTGAAGGTGATGGTGGTGAGGCTGCTGATGGTAAAGGTGATGGTGGTGAGGCTGCTGATGGTGAAGAGGATGATGAAGGTGAGAGTGATGATGGTGAAGAGGCTGCTGAAGGTGAGAGTGATGATGGTGAAGAGGATGATGAAGGTGAGAGTGATGATGGAGACTTTCTGGTTGATGAAGACAATATGGTGGAGGATGTAGAGGTAGATATGGAAGAATTCAGAGCCAAGGTTGATACCTTTGATAAGAATGAAGAATTAGATTTGGATGATGGCTTTGATGAGAATGCAGAGATAGACTTAGATGATTTTGAAAGTGCAGATGACTCTGAGAATGATACTCCATTAGAAAGGAGCTTGAAAAATGAGAGGAGAAAGCACAAAGATTGGAAGGTTGACTATACAGCTCCATGTGCCTGCCATTCTAACGGCAGGTCATGTGCCTGCCATTCTAACGGCAGTAATTGACACCGTTGGGTCAGGGGACTCAAATGGTTAATAAATGACAACCTCAATTACTTATATGATAATTTCTAAACCATTGGACTCAAGTAGAGGTAGATATGGAAGACAATATGGTGGAGGATGTAGAGGTTGATGAAGACAATATGGTGGAGGATGTAGAGGTAGATATGGAAGAATTCAGAGCCAAGGTTGATACCTTTGATGAGAATGAAGAATTAGATTTGGATGATGGCTTTGATGAGAATGCAGAGATAGACTTAGATGATTTTGAAAGTGCAGATGACTCTGAGAATGATACTCCATTAGAAAGGAGCTTGAAAAATGAGAGGAGAAAGCACAAAGATTGGAAGGCTGACTGTACAGCTCCATGTGCCTGCCATTCTAACGGCAGGTCATGTGCCTGCCATTCTAACGGCAGTAATTGACACCGTTGGGTCAGGGGACTCAAATGGTTAATAAATGACAACCTCAATTACTTATATGATAATTTCTAAACCATTGGACTCAAGTAGAGGTAGATATGGAAGACAATATGGTGGAGGATGTAGAGGTTGATGAAGACAATATGGTGGAGGATGTAGAGGTAGATATGGAAGAATTCAGAGCCAAGGTTGATACCTTTGATGAGAATGAAGAATTAGATTTGGATGATGGCTTTGATGAGAATGCAGAGATAGACTTAGATGATTTTGAAAGTGCAGATGACTCTGAGAATGATACTCCATTAGAAAGGAGCTTGAAAAATGAGAGGAGAAAGCACAAAGATTGGAAGGCTGACTGTACAGCTCCATGTGCCTGCCATTCTAACGGCAGGTCATGTGCCTGCCATTCTAACGGCAGTAATTGACACCGTTGGGTCAGGGGACTCAAATGGTTAATAAATGACAACCTCAATTACTTATATGATAATTTCTAAACCATTGGACTCAAGTAGTTAAAATACCCAAACCACAGGGACGCAAATCGTAATTAACTCTAAAGAATTACATGATGAAAATAAAAATGAATACTTTTAGTTTGGTTAAATACCACTAAAAATAATTCCTTATCTAAAGGAAATAATGTAAAAATAAATTTATAGCCAATGAAACTTTTAAAATTGATTAGAAAAAGAAAAATATTAAAGGGAATAATGTAAAATTAAATTTTTGCCAATAAAACTTTTAATTAAAAAAAGAAAAATATTAATGAAATTTTAAAATTTATTTCCCCTAAGCTTTAACCTAGTTGGACCTCTAAGTTATTGCATGAGCCAATTTGTGACCTAGGCTAAAAATTTGTATGTTGGAAGGTAATCGAGGTTTAGTGTAAGGTCGGTAGAAGTTACAACCTTGCAAACTGCCATTCCTACCCACAGGTGCACTAAGACTCGGTGAACTCTTACCTACACATGGATGTTGGCGGTCTTTCGTGATAAGTGTTTACCTAAGTTGAAATTGGTATATTAGATTACTCATAGCATGATGTAAGGTCGGTAGCAATTGCAGAAAGTGCACGTTGTCATTGTTACCCACAGGTACATCATGATATGACGAGTCTAATAGACACATGGATACCGATGGTTATTTTATGTGTACACTAGTAAATTCAATGGATGAATATTAGCATGAATTAAGTTGAAGAAAATCTAGGAGTACATGGAAATTATATATATATATATATATATATATATATATATATATATATATATATATATAGGGAAAAGATAAATTGGAACCCACCTTGAGTTGGAGAATCTTTGGAAACCGGTCAAAAACGAGGTTAAAAAAATGTTTTTTTTTCTTAATTTTTTTATGGTGGTTCTTTAGGTTATAAACTACTCTTAAATGAAAAAAAATCAAAAAACCGCCTAGTAGATTTTTTTTTAAAAAAATATCAAAAAAAAAGTTACATTTGTAACTTTTATGCGTATATTTACAGTTACGCAAAAATATACATGTGTGACCTAGACATTTTTGATATTTTTTTAAAAAAAATCTACTAGGCGGTTTTTTGATTTTTTTTCATTTAAGAGTAGTTTATAACCTAAAGAACCACCATAAAAAAATTAAGGAAAAAAAAACAATTTTTAAACCTCATTTTTGACCGGTTTCCAAAGATTCTCCAACTCAAAGTGGGTTCCAAAATACCCCAACCCTATATATATATATATATATTATTGTATATTAAAACTTTATTCACAGGTACTTCTGCAGAAGATGTGGAACTTTGCAAAATCTTCAAAATCAGGTAGCAAGAAAAGTGGGAGTAGCAAAAGCAGCAAGGGCAAGAAAGAGGAAGGCGGCCCAAGTCAACCCATACCACCCATGAGCCCTGACCTTTCGGGGTACTTTACCGCGCCTACTCAAAAGAAGACTCCATCACCTGCGGCGTTGACTACTGACGTACCAAAGCCTCCTAAGAAAAGAAGTACCAAACCAAGGATGTCGGTGCGTCCAAGTCATACCATTCATATTGCTCCATCAGAATGGAATGCTCGTGATGTGGGAAAACGAATCAAGAAGACCCTGAGGAGGAGCTTGAAGAAGTTGGTGACGAGACCATTCCTGTGCAATAGGTAGTAATTGCAGTGTCAGCAAGGCATACGGTAAGCTATCACTCAGAACATCATTCCCAACATGTGTATGCCTCCCCAGCTTATGAAGCAGATATTGAAGAAGGACCCGAGGAATCGGTTCCTATGCAACATGATCCCATTGTAGCTTTTCATCAAATGGGAAATCTTGTGGATCTTCCAATACAGGATCCTATTGCAACTTTGGCAAATGTTGTTAGGGACCCGTATGTAGCCGCAATGATGCATGGCCAAAGCAGTCAACTAGTGTCTGAACGTTACAGTTTTCCCCAGTTGTTAAGGTCTAATAGTCAACCACCGTAGCATACCAGCAGCCACCTATGTATCACCAAAGTTCCTCATTTCAGCAGCCACCTGGGTTCCAGCAGTCGTCCTCTTACCAACAGCCTATCATGTATCTAACTCCTGTTCAGGAACCATATGCCACGAGTATGCCGTATTATCCACCCCAGCCGTCGTTTTATCCGCTACAACCATATCAGTACTCGACTTCCCAACCTATGCAGCAGTCCTACATGCCTTTTCCGCCTTCTGTCTACCCATATGTTCCGTACGGATCATATCAAGATCTGCCAAGATCATCTTTTTCAGGACCAGGACCAGTCTTTGCCCCGGCCCCACATGCGGATCATTCAGGACCGAACTCTTTGGTAATTGACGCCCTTAGAGAAGAAAATAAAGCTTTAACAAAATGATTGGAGAAACAGTTGAAGAAGGAAAGAAAAATGGCAGAAGAAGCTAAGAAGGTGTCATCTCACATCAAACATCTGACATCGTTTGGAAGACGCAAGAATTAGAAACAAGGAGACTTGTATGAACTATGATGGCAGAGATCTCGTGTGACGTGTCTAATAAATTATTATGTTATCTGTTGTGTGTTATTTCGTGAAACTTTGTATGAGTGTGGTTTAAGTGTGTGCTCTGTTTTGTAAAGCGGTTGAACCGCTAAGTCGACTGTGTTATCGTTTTGAAATAAATGGTTGTCTGTTGTATTAAATAACATTTGAGTATCATAGTGATTTTAGGAGGATTGGATCATTAGACCACCCCTGAGGACTCGTGTGTATGTGATTTCATTCTGATCATAGTCATAACATGGTAAAGATACCGGTAACCACAATATGGTGATCTGGAAAGCCCAAAGGAGTGCAACAACCCTGATATGAATATGTTCCTTATGAAACTAGTATGTGCAAAGGAATATAAACTCTATTACAAACACCTATCAACTAAGTTAAATGATGGTTCAATACACACCAATACGAAGTTCATAAATGTGATATATATGGATAGACAATAGTTTATGAGCCTAAGAAGCTTAATATGAACACAAAGATATTGAAAATAAGTTTATAATAAATTAAAATGATTGCTATAATAAGATTTTATGTACATTATACTTAGGAATGATTGGGTCGGTCCAACTGTTAAAAGTTATACATGTATCGGTGCACGCCAATCAATCATTCCTAAGTATAAGTACCATGTTACTGTTGCTCGGCTCACACCTCTAGTCACACAGAGTGGTCACCATTTATTAAAAATCAAGCGTAATAAATAATAAGATTTCTAGCTTAAGTGGTTGATGTGTAATACTTATTTATTTACATGTTATGTGTCCAAGTAACCTTATACTAGTTAATGATTTGGAATAAAATGTACTTCTTTTCCTCGTAGCCAATATATTATAAGTTTGATTGATATAAATTCATCTAACCTTTTTATTTTGCGGAACTCCCCTCCCCAATCGGTTTGGACGGATTTAAGTTTCGTTTGAAATTGTCGTTCATTCATTTTTAGGAATTGCTTAAAGATAGGGAAGACATCCGATTTAGCTTTTAAAGGAAAAAACCACATATATTTTGAATAATGGTCAACACACAATAAGAAGTACCTGTGGCCTTCAAATGATGGCTCAGGTGATGGACCCCAAACATCACAGAATACAAGATCTAAAATATGAGTGCTTTTAATATTAGATGGAAACAAATGAAGTTTAGAAGATTTGCCAACAGAACATGAATCACAAAATGTCTTAAAACAATTATTCGTCAAAGGTAAATGATTAATATGTAACATAGACTTCAAAAGTTGAGAGTGTGGATGCCCCAATCTTTGATGCCATATGGAAGGAGAAGCACGAGCAGTTGAGAAGGACACTTTGGGGAGAGGCTTGAAGCTTGGCGATTTGAAAGAGTAGAGGCTATCAGTTGCCGGTCCAGTGAGGAGGATTGTGTGTGTAGACGTGTCCTTCACAGAAAAATAATTGGCATGAAACTCAAAATAAACATCATTGGCAAAATTTTTGAACGGATAGGAGATTTTGTTTTATATGAGGAACATGTAGGATATTTAAAAGATTAAAGGTTTTGGTAGGTGGCCGGATGTGAGATGAGCCAATATGTAAGATGGGGAGACCCTTACCATTACCAACACGAAGGTTGTCACCTCCGTAGTAGGATTCGGCCGAATCAAAGGTGGACATATCCGGAGCGACATGATGACTGAAGCCTGTGTTCGGGAGCCACATGTTGGATGCTTGTGACCTGTATTCACTAAAGTATTTAAAGACCCGATGTGGGAATTACACAATAAGCAGTTAGAATAACTAAAATAAATGATAATACCAATGAATATATAATACCTAATTAACATATTTAATAAAATTGATATTGCATGGTTTAGTAGGTAACATATGAATATGAACATGAATGAAGGAAAACATTATTTAGTTAAACGAATTGTCTAATTTTTTATTAATTCATGTTATAGCTCTAATGAAATATATCATAATATCAGGTCTTTATTAATTAATAGAATCATTTAAAATCTAATAATTAATATCAAAGCCGCCTTATTGTTTTTAAGTTTAATCGGAAGTTGATCCGGTTGAAGTCCAGACAGACAGGTTAAAGCGGAGTGGAGAGTTGAACCCGAAGAAAATAAAAGTGCATTTATTAATTAAAACAAAACAGTGGGATAACAAGTATTGGTTTGATAATTAGAGAATAATAAGTCCACTATCTAATCTTAACATAACATTCAAAGACCAATGTTTAAAAAGAAGCAGATTTTAATTTATATGGCATACCAACAAAAAATCAATAATACAAACTCATTGCTGAAATAATTTGGTAACCTTATACACGACAATTAGTAAAACTCTATTAATGATTCCTTACCATGCAAACCGTAAATATGATTGGTGCGTGATTTTTAGTAGGTAAAAGGTTAATTTGATATTTTTAGTGATTCAAGTTGTCATATGCCGAGTGTCCAAATTTGACATCAAAACTATAGTTATGATATTTTTAATCACTATAATAATATATTATTATAGTGATTTGTAACATACATATATATGTTTATTTACTTTACGTCGTTAAGTAAATAAGATAAATGCTATCGTAAGCGGTCTCGGAGGTGTTAAGTTTATACTAATCTAATACATTGACATGTGTTATTACAATCTGCTTAATTTTCCATCTCGCTTCAGTTTTGTGCACGGGATCCAAGTTCCACATAGAAACCCTAATCTTTTGAATGATGATGCAGTTTTCTGGACTTTTATCTGTAAGCATCATATTTCTGTTTCTGTGTAATTGATTCTCGTTATTTATTTATTTATTTATAATTGCATTGATTTTCCCGTCAATATGTTGAATAAATTGTTATGGAGACGTCTATAATAATTAGGATTTTTTATGGTATTGGAGTAGAAAGCTTTCACAATGTATGAATTATGATCTCAAATCTCAATAGTTGCTCTATATAACAGATAAAACTGGCATACACAACTTTATTCAGTAATGGTAGTGTATTATGAGTCAAAAGAGCAGAATAAACACTGAATTACTCTGTGAGAGCACTTGTTTGAAGCTTTTATTAAGTTGCCTAGATCTTCTTGAATTTGCAGGTCCTTGTATCATCCTTCACCTTGTGGTATAGATATGTGATAAATAAAGGGTGTATCTCAAAACCTTATATACATGCTACACGCTACAATCATACATACTTGTGTATATAAATGTATGTCTCTCTCACTCTACATATACACTTTTTAATGTTGTTTTGTATACAGATGTTTTTTTTTCTTCGTTATATAGTTATACTCTCATATAGTTATACTCTCAGTTTGAGTGCTCATTAACACTCGGTATTCAAAAACCAGAATCATAAATTATAATGGTTCATAGGGAGGACTGGAACCCACTAATTCATGACTTTGAGACAAGTTAACTCACCTTTTGGAGAAAGTAAACATGACCACCTAAATGCCAAAGTGATAAGCTAGTCTAAGAACCTCCTATATATTCTCAAGTTAATAACATGGTGGAAGTTATAGTAGCCAACAACTTAACTACTTAAGGCTTATGAGATGTTTAAACTTCTACTTCTCTATGATTTATTTATAAACTAAACCCCTTATCCTCACTCTGCTTCTTTTCATGTAGGAGTGTGGGGCAATCTTGTACAAACTCCCCCACTTAAACACCGATGCCCTCATTTGGCCTATACACGTACTCACTCGGTATCCCTAATAGTAAATTAATTGCTTAATACCATTAAAAAATCATTTAAATGCGGTTACTCTTATTATATAAATATACAATACAAATTGAAGGTGAATAGGAAACTTTTTGTTTCTTAGAGTTTGACCATAAAACTTTGTGGTTTTGACACTTTATACCCCTTACAAACTTTTTGTTTCTTAGAGTTTGACCACAAAACTTTGTGGTTTTGATACTTTATACCCCTTACAACATGTATGTTGGTGGGATCCTTGAGACTTTTCCGTTAGATGTGTTTTTTCCTTATTTGTAGTTTTTGGCGGTGGATGATGACATATCTCAGTCTCTCTACACCTGTCTTTCTCCTACAAAACAACCGCCATGGCGGTGACGTTGATGTCGTGGGAACGATTTACACCTCTGGCTTTCTCTCTCTCTTCCAGATCCAACGCCACTGCCGGTGACGATGATGTTGCCGGACGCCGATTCACGTCGAAGCGGCTGCCGTTAAGGTGTTGCTCCGTTGAATCGGTGGCGATTTACTTTGCCGTTCGTTTGATCAGTGGTGGTCTTTGCACTCTGGTGGTCTGACATGGCTGATGATTGTGTTTTGTGATGAGTTCATCTGGTAGCGATGAATCCTTCATGAGTTAGGGTTTCTAAAAACCCCCAAATCTATGGATGGCAGAAAAATCTCACCGGATTCTTCTCCCTATTATCTTTCTACGCTCTGATTTCTCTGATTTGTGGGTCGATGATGTAGTTGCTCCGTCTCCGACGTTGAGGCGTTGAAGCGACTGTTGAAATCTAGAAAAAATGTTCCTATTTGTCTGATTTGTGGGTAAATGATGTAGTTGCTCCGTCGCCGACGTTGAGGCTCCGGTGACGTCGAAGCGACGACGGCGTCGCTCCGTTGCGGTTGAGTTAACGACGTCTGTTCTAAACAAACTTTGAGATCACGATGTCGTAGATCTGATGATCTTCAAGGTACGATTTATATCTGTGATTGTTCCGATCCGTCGTGGGTAATTGGATTTCGCCGGATTCACGGCTGGAGGTCGATTCATCGACTTCTGTCTTCACCGTTTACTTATGTTTACTTTATCTGTTGTTTGCTTTTGGGTTTTCAACAATTGCCCTAGATTCTGTCGGTTTTGGCTTGCACAAATGGGCTTTCAACAACCCGAGTCTGATACGAAACTGTGTTCTTGACCAGTGGGGTTATCATTTGGTTGGTACTTGAGTTTTCTAAAACCCGAAACTGAAATCTGAAATAGAGATTTTGTCGATTTTGGTTTGCATGTTGCGATTTGGTGTGTTATGCTTTGTGATGATCTTACCGGCAACGATGTACCGTTCGTCGTCTTCAATGCCGGTGTATGAGCAAAGTCCTTGGTGATATGGGTTAATTCAGATGTACTGTTGGAAGGAAGTGTATTGATCTAAAAGAGGATTTTTGGAGTTCTTAAGTGTTATGGGGCAATGATGATGCTTCTTTTGGCTGAAACCTTGCTTTTGTGTTTTTGAAGAACCCTGGCTATGATGATTTTCTAAAATATCTCTGTTCCCGACAGTGATGGTTATGGTGAGCCGGAGGCGCGAGAACTCTGTTTAACGCACCCCTCACCGAGACCCCTGCCGATTCTTTGATGCATAACTAAAAATCTGAGCCCTACATATCACTTTTCTCATACATGATGGCCTACCAGACATATATGATCAAAAGTGTTCTGCTAACAGGTATGACTACTGTGATTTACAAGACATTGTAAAAGACTAAGAGCCTTATTGTTGTCTCAATATCTTCTTGCTCTCTCTTTTCTCTCTGGATTTGAGTAAACTTTAATTTTTGCTCTCCGGTAGTGAACCTGAGATGTAAGCAGCGACGATTAACATTTATATAATATACAATACAAATTTGAATTTGAATAGGAAACTTTTTGTTTCTTAGAGTTGACCACAAAACTTTGTGGTTTTGACACTTTATACCCCTTACAACATGTATGTCGGTGGCATCCAGATTCCCTTATTCTGTGTGATTCTCTTGATAATCTCTCAAAGCTGAAAAATCTCTACGTGTACTCACAAAATTTTACTGCTGATGTTTTTGGTTTATCTTGCAGAGATAATTATCTTGGCGAGACAAGATTTTTTCAGCCAGTGTAATAATCTCTCTGTGTTCCTCATCTCTTAGCTTCAGTTTTCTAATTGCTTATGTTGCTATGAGCCTATGATGCTTCGATTATAAGGCTGTGATGATTGTTCTGAGTTGAGGTTCAAGATGATTTTTGGTTTATTTTGGCATGGCAATAAGTTTTGCAGCCATAGAACCATAAACTTCTCTTATGAATCTCTATGATGATCTGAGCCTAGCAAGTTATTTATATGCATATCAAATCATTAACTTGGCTTTGATGTGTATGGTTTTTCATTGTATTGATTGGTTGGGTTAGTTACTCCTATGATGGTTCAATTCTGTTGCTTTGAGGCTGCTAAACTTCTCTGATTGCTTTCATGTCGCTATGATGGTTCGATTATAAGGATATGACGATTACTTTGAGTAGGGGTTCAAAGTAAATTTTGGTTTATTTTGGCTTGGCAATATGTTTTAGAATGTGATGATTATTCCGAGTACGGGTTCAAAGTAAATTTTGGTTTATTTTGGCCTGGCAATACGTTTTGCAGCCATAGGACCATAAATTAAACTTCTCTTATAAACCTCTATGATGATCTGAGCCTATGCTTTTATTTTCTGTTTTGGTGCTAAGTGGAATGGGTAAGTTATCTAATCAAATATAATCTATGTATTTCTGGTCGTTGGTCATATAAATTTGCTTCATGGATTTATGTTTTTGCAGATACACTGGAAGAAATATCCAGAGTTTCAGCATATCATTCACTCTCAACCAGGTAATTGTGGATCGTGTGCCCCCATTTATTATAAACAAGGAAATTGACACTTTGACTTTTGATTCAAATGTACTAATGTGAGTGATATGGGCTTCATCAGCTTTCCTAATTTAAACTTTATAAGTGATTAGTGAAACAGAGATATGTAGCTATGTGAGAAAATTCATATGTTTTTGAATTTCAAAAACAATTTGTTTGACCATAACATGAGTATCATTATTAATTCTTTACGAGACGATTTACAGAGTAACCTTTGACTGTCCAGGAGAAACAGGAACAACAACAAGGTTTAGGAATCTCTATGACAAAGGGATTTGGCAAAATCTGAAGGAGTTCATTGAAGCCAAAGGGTAAGGTCATTTGTTTTGAAATTATTAGTTTCAATCTTTTCTCTGTTTTGATTTTGTAAGTGGTTTTGAATCTCTCATTTGGTTCATATTTCTTTTAGACATATGACTATCATTAGTAATCTTTCATATGATTTTTATATGAGGTATTGGTTGGTGTTTTCGAAATTCTTGAGTGTTCATTGGTTCTTTTTTTATATTTGTTAGCCATTTAAGGTTTGGTTGTTTTAAAGCTTCTTCAGTTTGTGATTTAAAAGGAACTAGAAAGATGTTGAAAAGCAAATTGGAAGTACAAAGAGTATATTTTTTTTTTGTTCACTAAAGAGTATGATTTTGTTTTTCATTGGATACAGTAAAGAAAAAATTTCAGATGCGTAATTTATTGAAATATTTGTTTCTGGTTTGTTAAGTATTGATTTACATGCTATTGACTTTCCGTCGCTTTAGTTATTGTATCGATGTCTGTTCATTTAGTAAGCCCCGCCGCAACGCGCGGGGGGGTCTACGTCTCGTTTAATATATGTATTTTTATAGGAACTTCATTTTAATTATATACATAACTACATATACATAGTATTATGTAGTAGAAGTGAATACAGGAAATATGTTAATATATATATTATATAATTCAAAGTCATTAATTCGGGCGATAATAAGTAAAAAATTAGATGCCCTTGTGACCTGTATTCACTAAATTATATATGTTAATAAATTAGAGACATATGATCCATCACTCTATGTTATTTAGACAACATCTTAAAATAGACAATTCGTTTAACTAAATAATGTTTTTGAACATTCATGTTAATGTTCATATGTTTATGTTCATTCATTAAATACTTTTTTTGTTTGTTTTAGAATAATATTTTTATGCACATTATGTTAAGTGTTTAACTTCATAATTATTTATGGTGATTATGTATAATGTTTTTTATTGAAAATATTATATAAGGTATTCTTGACATTTCTTTTTAGTACCAACTCATCGTACAATTTTTAATTCTAATGCATGACAATACACACCAATTGTTGGGTCCCGTTAGGATAACTTTATTATTAATAATACGAGATTATAGTAAATTAATTAGTGTAATCGAAAATATAGGATAAAAATAAAAATTGAAATCTATATGTTGACAGCATATCATTGGGTTAAAAAAACAGAATTTTCTTTTTTTCCCGTGAGCACACTCACGCCACCCTCTCAGTTATAGTTATAGGAGGCGGTGTTCCACATCGCGAGAGGCTTCACGCCCTAAAAAAACTCATGATGTTGGATACGGTTCAACCTAACTTTAAGACCGACACAATTAAAAACTAATTGGTTAAGGATAGAGAACATTAATATTTGGAATAATCAAATATAGTGTTAGGATATTTTTAAAATACATGGTACTTAATTATATGTTTTAAAATTATGTCATCAAAATAATAAATTAATTAAACATGTTATATATACATGTCAACTAAGCCCCACCAAACATCAACCATTACACCTTCCACCCCTGCACTTTTCAACGCCATCAAACTCACATTCATCGCCTTTGCTTTGTTCAAGTGCCCGCCTAAACTCACCGTATCAAGAGGCAGCATCACATACACTGGAACCGTCGAATCGTCGTTTTCGCTTCTTACGGTTGATGATAAACCATGCAACTTTTCTCTAACTTCTTCATCAATTTCATCATACGTCCCGGCTTCAAAAGGGGTCGAATGCGCAACTTGTCTCGAGATTTTTGCGCTCAAACGACGACTTCGTGTAGGCTTGATCGTTTGGGGAAAACAAACGGTGCCCGCGGAGAAATCGTCGAGGGTTTTTGGGGTCTTGATGTCTTTGAAACTTATGGAAGAGATCGAAGAATGAAGAGTGAAAGCCATTTTTGTTGTTTTGAAATTAAGAACAACTAAAATGAATATGAAAATGAATGTGCAAAGGAATGAAGGATGTGAAGGTGTTTTATGAAATGAAAATAGATACAAGACAATATGGGTGGGTCCTTGTAGTAGAGAAAAGTGCACAAAATATCAAACTTTGGTTGGACTATATATATATATATAAGGAGAGGATCGATTTGAGAACCAATTGGGTTTGAGAACTAAAAAGAACTAATTTGAGCCACAAGTTTATTTACATGTATCCCCCCTCCCATGAATTGTAGTGGTTTCCCCCTGAAATGTGTGGTTGAGATTTAGTTCTCAAAAGTTCTCAAAAAAAAAGTTCTCATTTGAACCTAACCCTATATATATATATATCTCTCTCTAAAAATATCAATTTTGGTTGGCCTGTATACATTTAAAAAAAAAACGCGTAAAATTAATCGCATTTTAGTAGATGAACCAGGTAATGTGTATAGATGAACATATTAATCATATTTACTCACATATAATAAGATTAAAACGTATTAACTCTACTAATTATAAAAAATATAGTTTAGTATTGCTGGTCCCAAAATATTGGTTTGAAATATCACTTTTAATATGTGGAAAGGTCCTAAAATATTGGTTCGTTTGGAGCCTTCAAATCGTTTTAGTCACCCCTGGTCAAGAATTAAGGTAAAACTCACACATACATATGACTATGTGTGTGGGTATAGAAAAATTATAGGATTTGATAAAATATAGAGTTACACCAGTAACACCATTGTCATGTATTGAACACATAACTTTTACTCTAAGGCTTACATATTTACCAATTAAGTTAGTCCTACATTAACGTAGAGTTATTATATAAAAAATAAGACAATTAATATATATTTATTTAATAATATTATGATTAATCAATATCTAATCACATGCTCCTCATGGATACGATACCTGACTTACCATAGCTACCTCGGTTAATTAGGTTTTTGCATGACCCCAATGATAGATTGATAGGTTGGATGACACTTTCTAAACCTGTATCTGTCGTACCAATATTTATTTATGTCGCTCTTAAACCCGTTTTCATTATTAGAACCTCTCGAAACACCCGATCACCAACTTATACGTTTGATCTTTATCCATCTATTATTTGTTCATATATTATTTAGATCGGTTGTCGTTATTCAGTTAGTTATTTAGTGTCAACCCGTTATTTACCCGTCACCATTGCACGGGACGCGATAACCAAACCCGGCCTCTAAACCTAGCATTTCTCTCAGCCTCTCACCGCCGACACATTCACCCGACGACCACCTTCATGTGCCACCATCATCACAAAATCTATAACAAAATCACCACCCTCACATCGAATTTATCATCCAAGCACAAGATCTAGGCAAAATCACCACCCTCGCATCACATTTATCATCCAAGCACAAGATCTTGACAAAATCACCACCTCACACCACCATAGTACAACCGCCATGTCCCACCTCCACCATCCATCAACTAAAGATCTTTAGGCCATTATTGCAATTCTACACCATGCTCCATTGTTGGGGAAAATTCACTATAAAAGGGGGTACTAGAGCAAACAAGAACACACACAACTCTCTCCCTCATTCTCTTCCTCTCGGGTATCTCTTTAAACGGTTCATCTCCCCCTCTCGGTTCTTGAACGACCAGCATCCACGACCGAGCCACCATTGCTCCACCACAACACCACCACCACACCCCTACGTCGCTACAACCCCATCGAAGAACAACTATCACAAGCCACCATCTTTCTCTTTGTTCAAATCTTTGAGGTTTGGAGCTTCAAACGAGTCATTAAGAGTTTCCCATCACCTTTGGTTCATCACCAAGCCTAGTGCTAGGGGTAATCTTTTAAACCTTTCGTGACATTTCATTATCCAAGTGTTCTCTAATGATTTGATTTCAAGTTGATGATTGTATATGTACTTGTTCTATGCATGAAATTATGATGAGTAGGCTAGATCTATGTTAAATCCATGACAAATATCATCACAGTTTCCAAACAGCTTATGTTTTGGAAAATGGATCGATTTTAACACATGATAACTCGAGCAAAACACATTAAAAGTGATCAATTTTTATTATAGAACTTATCTTAAAGAATTATCTTTCCAACCTAAGTGGTTTTATCAATTTTCATTAAGATTTGGTTTCTCAAAAGTCATTAACAAAATCAAAGGTCAAAACTGCTATTTTTTATAGAATTTTGGTATCACTTTCACAAGTGACAAAAAAAATTATTTTCAACCCTAGACAATACTAAAAAACAATTCATGGAAGAAAAATATCATGGATAGTAGTTTTTTATGTTAAGTGTTAATCACATAAATAGTGATTTGTAAATTAATATATTATAGTGTAATATATTATTTGTTTTCATTGATTTTAGTATTTAAGATACATCTATAATGTTGTCTAATAACATTATAGGTATTCACACTGCAATGGACTCACCAAGAATATATAAATCTAAGGTGATCATTCTTTACCAGGAACTTACGATTTTGTTTTCACCTCGCGAGTTGCTCGCCCAAGTAGAGAAATAAATATATAAATCGTATTGGGTTTGTTCTCCTCCTCAACCGATGTGGGAATTACACCCCCGGCTCAAACCAACATACATTTCTTCAAGACAAATAAATATATAAATCGTATTGAGTTCATTGCGACCCATACACATAACATGGATATTATATAATCTGTCCAAACACAATTTGTAGTAGCAAACATACATGATGCATTAAGTAGGTTTTGGAGAAGGAAAATCACCTAACCTTTTTTCTTCCAAAAGAATTGATGAAGTCGATGTATCAAGATATGAAACAAGCAGCGTGCGGCAATGGGAGTGACAATTGCTTAAGGTCACTTATAAACTAAGTGAAATGTCTCACATACACAATAATTATACCACAAACTTCTGCTGTGGGCGAAACCGTTGGTGTTAATGAAGCATGCCTGCGGTCGGTCTTTCATGCTTCCATGCAAAATGCTAGCAGAGTTCAATCGTACTACAAATATATTCTCTTTCGGCTGTTCCAGGCTTAGCAGTGGCAAAATGAGTGGATACCATATCAGAAGCATGCAAATTTTGCATGAACCGGGTCGGGTTTCCTAAACCTGAAGCATTTTTTAGTCAAATATGATAAAAACAATTACTTAAATTCAATAATAATCTATTCTATATCCAAAGTTAGACGAGCTTAGGAGGTTTTTATGAAATAAAAACACACTTTAGACTCGTTTCCTTTTTAGCCTACTTTTCTAATTTCAACCATTTGATCTGTTAAAGAGATAAAACATAACTAAATTAACCCATTCAAAGGTTATATAGGTCGAAACTGCCAACTCTAGTGTGTTTCTATATCCTGCTATATTAACCCGCTTACATGCAGAAAAATTGATTAATAAATACCTTTTAAAGTGTCGCAGCTTCTTAACTCAACCTGCAATGTTTTTTCACGCAAAACCGTCATTATGTGATGGCGACGATTCATGTGATGCAGCAATTTCCAACTTTGTCTTGTATCGGTCCCCATCCTGATAAAAAATAGACAAACAAATAAAAGACTTTGGAGCATCAGAATGAGTCACAACTGAAATTCATGGTTGTTCAGACTCCCAACTAAAAATCCAAAAGCTAGCATCAGAATGAGTCAAAACTGAAATTCATCATTTGCATTTGATATGGCCTTGGTTTAGAAGGCGAAGCGAGGCGGGCTGGAAAACACATTGGGGGCTTAAGGTGGCGCCTCATGTACGACTGGGTCAAAATTAAGTTCTGGGTCAAAAAGTTATGAAAGGTTTACTTGATAGAAAGGTTGATGTGTAAAACAGATTAAAGAGGCCCAACTTGTGGTCGTGAATAAAGCTTATTTGGTCGTAAATAGAGCAACGTCTCGCTAACATGATGCATGTGCCTCAGCTTTTGGACCAAAACGCCTTGGAGCACCTCACGACTTCCTAAACCAAGGATATGGCATATATGACTGAGGACATCAAATTTAGAAAATGATAATGTAGAAACCGTGGATCGTCTCTTTTAACTTGAAACTGGATTTGGTACATATGCAAATAACACACAACCGGAACTTTATGTACATAGAATAAAACTAATACATTTTCACAATGTAAAATCGATCTTGAAACTCTATGAGTCTATTCATTGGTTACTTACTTTAACTCAACATTGAGTTGTGCGAATAAAAGAACTCGTATTGGCATAAGTTGGAAAATCAACAAGTAGTCGTCCTCATTCATTTCCGTATAGTGTAGAGAACTTCCAATCAGTTCCCTTCTTCCATGCTCCTCTTATGATCCAATAACTATAGCAAAAGATTACAAATATGCTTTAAAATGTTAACTTTTATGGAATCCATATGCAACTTTGATGATGAAGTTATGTTTGAAAAATAAAAAATGCAATATGTATCTGGTAAATGAACAACAAAAATAGTAAGGAAGATTAGGGACATTACCATCTTCAACAAAGGACTTCTCTTGATATGAAGTCTTTTCTTCAACTCTTGCAGAATTTTCAGGTGGCTTTACGGTTTCCATCAACTTCGTGTAGCAACGGAGTATTTTTTGGTCTAGCTCATAATAATATATCATCTTCTCCAAAGGTTTCATATCGAGATCAATAAAAGATACCTGAAGAAAAAGTGAACATAACTCAGCGCTAGGTATGATTCGCTTAAAATCTTTTCTATTTTTAAATCTAAAATTGCTTACCTTATAATCAAAACTTTGGCCAGTGGATTCATGAAAAATGACACTATATGGAGATTTTGGATCCCCTTTTTCCCTTGTTCGAAAACTAATCATGACACTCAGATCTTTTGCAGTTGCAGCAATCAGATATTCCTTTACAATCTTCAAACTTCCATCCAGCGGTAGCGAATGCAAAGAACTGTATCTACCTGATAATTTGTCTTCACCTAACTTTTTACAAATTACACAAGGCTGAGAAACGACATCATAATATGCATGAATTGCCCCTTCTATGTCAAAAACATCAAGTTTTTGAACTTCAAGAAGCCGATTTAACAATCCTGATCTAAAAACAGCCTCAGAAACAAGTTCCAGAAAGCAAGTTGTACGTGTGCCATTATCAGCTTCAATAACAGACTTCAGTTCATCTTCAAATGCTTTATCATTATGAACGTTAGTTATGTATTTCCCACCACCTAAGCTCCCAAACACAAGCGAACCGTTCAAAAACACCCTGAAATTGTTTTGGGGGGTAGAAAAGAGGTCTTTAATTGATTTCAGTATTCTTTCCTTGGATCCGGAGAACATATCCAATGGGTCATATTGACTTAACTGTGGTATCTGAGGTAAAAGCCACAAATTAGAGAGCCAATATCAATACGCAGATGTTTATAATCTAGTCGTGGACATAAAAACGAGCCTTACTTAGAGAAAAATAATAATACAGGATATCAAAGAAAACCTTTTTTCGTAGCAATTTGAGGCTCTGGTGTAGCTTGAAACGAGTCATACTCCTTTTGATTGTGTGTTCTTCTGAAATATATCTTGAACATGGAAGAAAGCCACACTTGGGCTGCTTTAAAGAAAAAGCAAGAAAGTAAGATAACATACCAGAAGAAACATCTTGTAATTCTTTTTTGTGGTTTGTAGAAACACAAGTTCCCTTTAGGTCAACACAATGTTGACCAAAATACCCTTGGTACCTTCTTTTTATAATTCATGGTATCTTTTTCATTTGTAAAAGAAAGTATATGATTTGAATCTTAAGGATTCTATGTGGGTCTGCTCTCCCCGTAAAGATATTTGATTCTTAAGGGATCATGCACCAAGAAACGTAAAGTATGTCACACCCACAAAGTAGAGCAAAAGCAACAATGCTTATCATCTCATGTGCTAGATTTTGATGTATACGATGATACCCAGCAAAATCCCACTCAAACAATAGGGTTTGGGGAGGGCGAGATGAGGGCAGGCCGTCTATCATGGATAAAGAGTTGCTCCCAAAGAAACCCAACTTAGGAAACCATCTTTTTTTCTTTTCTTCTTTAAGATGCATTTTGATACATATACGTCCTTTTTCTTTCACACTCGGATTAGGAAAATCTTTTAAAATACATGTATATGCTTGGAAATGATCATGACTTGATCTTTTCCAAGCCTTTAATTTAGAAGGAAAGAAAACCCATGCAATGCAAATTATATGTTTGGATCTTTGACAGCTAACATGTTGATCAGTCTTGACTCACATTTTGTGCACAAATAACACGTTTAACGTGTGATCACAAGGACCATTCCTTGTATGTACATGTATGTATGTCACAATATTCTCAAGAATGACACACTCACATGCTAGATTTTAAAAAGCGCGCCTAGGCACGAGGCGACCTCAGGACAAGATAGGTCGCTTCTGACTCGTAAAAGTGAAGTGCGTACAAAAGGTGAGCAAAAAGCCAGCGAGGTGATGAAAAAGCATCTTGAGGCTCGCATCTTGTACGTGGAAAGTTTTTGTTCATCAGGATGTTGTACATATAGCTTTTGAGGTTGTATATGTAGAACATTTATGTTTTAAACCATATATAGAACTTTATTTTTGTCTAAAATTTGGGTAAGTAAAGCTAGAAACCTGAGAGGAATATAAAACTTTATAAACATATCATGTGCCTCGCACAAGAAATAAGAATAACAATAAAACTGTCACATCCTACTGGTGCGCCAATGGAATTTTTTTGGATGAAAAAAGAATAACATAGGTATAAAGCATGTACCTTTATCTCTACAGATATAGAAAGCTCCCCGTCATGAAGTGCTGCCATGCAAATGGAAAATACGTGGTTATTATATCAATATTTAAAATTTCAAGGCACATAGATCAAAAACAAAGAAATATTGTTCAATTAATGATGCTCTGTATATAAGGTTATGTTTTTTTCTAACCTCATCCACCCCCACCCCCAATATTATTGCCATCAAATTTAGAGCTTCACTTGCGGTGTTCATAATTAACGAAGCGCGATTTCAAAGGCAAGAAACTATTTGGCAGCTAATCTATCCGGATATAATGTAATATGATATAATATGAACCAAGTGCACCCAAGACACAAACCATGTGGCCAAACTTCAACATACATCATCGAGAAGTAAATTGTTTGTTAATTAGTCTTCTAGCAAGAAGTTGATATGGCGCCTTGCACGAAACTAGGTGCTTGTGTATTTCTTTATATTTCCAAAGGCTCACAAGAAACGAACACCACCACTAAACATGTGAGCATCACCTTTCACACTTTTAGGCATTTTGGGCACCATTATTACATTGTACAAGTCATGTCATAGCCATAGAGAATGCTACCAATTTATGTTTTGGGGCTCTCTATTTACTTGTGTTAGGTGACCATACTCATTATGTTTAAGTTAACAGCATTTTTCTAGTGGAATACTCATCACGCATGATGAAGTTATGATGTACCTAATAACAGAAGTTCAAGTTTTGTTATTTGAACAAAAGATGCCACTCTCCTGTGTACCTCTAATGCTTACTATGGATAGTTCATTATGAATTTGCAAAAGATAAAGAAAAGCTAAAACGTGTTTCCAACTAAACCGAAAAGGATGGTAATTACCCTGTGGAAAAACTGAATGATCAGATATAAGTAGCGCATAATCACACTGGGTATTGACATCTGCATCATCAACTCTCCAGGAAGGACGCTGAGAAAGAATATTCTTAGCCAATGCTTCTAGAAAATCCCTGGATACAAGAGCACGAATCTGCCAAATTTGTAAACTTAATGTCAAGAATCTTAAGCTAAAATCCATGTAGTGGTTTCTAAAAAACACAAAGACCATTATGAGACAAAGCAAACTTGCTCAAATCCTATCCATCAACAAAGATGAAATTTAACAATAACAGATTTTGAGGACTTGGATCTGTACACCTAAGATCCTGCGGATTTTAATGATACTGTAAAAACATACCCCAGCATCAACATGGTCGGAACCTAATAGTGGACGCATTACATGCTGCACATATAGATGCTCTGCAATTTCCCTTGTTGGAGCCGATAAGAGGTCACAATCTTCTTTCCATAGGAGGCATTCATGTACAGATAAATCTGAAGAAAGTTCCTCACAACTGATCCCATTTTTCTTAACTTTTTGAACCCTTAACACTTTTCCATCCTGCATAGAGTAATTAGATTTAATTGCAATTGTTCGATTTGCAGGTGAAGAACCATACAAAGTTGAATCTATCTTCCTAAACTTTTAACCACTCCTTTAGTTGCCTCTTTTTTCCTGTTATAAGCTTCATATATGTGTTAACTTTTAATTCAAATCTTAGAACTTTGAAACACATCAGTGCAGAATTAGTACAGTGTATTGCTTTATCTGCTTGAAGTTGTTTAAGTATAACACGAAGGCAATCAAGTCCGTCACATCCTCATTCAAAGTAGCTTTCGTTCTTCCTAACATTCATCATAAAGTTTTCAATTCCTAACATCTATTATAAGTTAAAAGTTCAGCGAATTGCTTGCCAGAGAATCAAAATAAGCGTCGTCACAATTAGGCATAAGAACAACCAAGTGATGATTTCTATTCTAGAACAATTCAATTTAACAATTCAATTTTATGATAATGAGAAATGAAAGAAGTAATGAGAAGAAGTTGAATATTTTGATAGTAGAGCTTACAAAACGAGGAGATGATCCAGTATAAGAGAGAATGAGATTTGCAGCTCCTTCTCCTCTGTAAATCCAATCGCCGGCATCTTTTGCCTCCAAAATGAGCTCCGCCATTCGACTGCAGAAATATATGATCACTATCACACATGCATGTTACTGAATATTCGATTTATGAAACAGGTAGAATCACTGACATACACGAGTTGTTTCTTCGTTTATTTTGGAAGAATTTCAATACCGCAATCTCGACGAATTCGGAGTGCAGAGAGCTCAAAACCCTAGTTCCGACTCGACTGTTATGATAGACATTAATGACGGAGATGGTAGGTGAGAGATAGTTGTGGCCACGGCTCGGCTCGGCTCGGCTGCACGTTTAAACCTCGAGTTGTTTCGTGTTTAACCTTGAACCCGGCTAATTTATTTATTTTGTCTTAATTATTATTTCAATGTTTATTTATAAACATCAATACTTTAATTTTCTTTGACAAATTACACTTCATATGATTTAGACCAACAATTTTTTTAGTTTTTTGTTTTTCGACAAATATATTTAAGGAAAAGATCAGCAAAAGACTAGCCCTCCAAGAGAAACAAGAAACAAAAACAAAAGAAACAATACGACTAAGAAACAAGAACGTCCAAAGAAAACAAAATACTACGAAATGACTATAAAATCCCTCCAACACTTCGAGGTGGTCGAGATCTTATTAGAACGATTGTTGATCCAAAGATAGACAACATCTTTTAATATATATATTAATAGAGATCGACCACGCGTTGCTGCAGTAATCCGAGGAAATACCAGGAAAAAGTGAATAAAATAGAGAAAATATAAGTTTATAATAGTATTAGGCAATTCTAGAAATTCCATTTACCTCTTACTCTATGTTAATTTTAATTTTTGTATAAACACATCTCCCATAAAACGGCCTACTTATAGCGCTTCCCAATTTCTAGTAGTAAACTTCCCAAATATAAGCAGGATCACAGATGTTACATTCCATATCTTTAACATTTAATTGCTCATATTAGTGCACTTAATATTTGTATTACATCTCATATATTAAAATCAATGCGTCGTTTGGAATAAAGTTCTCCGTGTCCAAGCACTTTAAGTAAAAAATATATTTTTTTTGGTAAAATAGCCTATGTATCGTCCATTTATTTGGTTCATGGAACATACAGGAAAAAAGTGAATAAAATAGAGAAAATCTAGGTTTATAAGTGTATTAGGCACTTATAA
This sequence comes from Deinandra increscens subsp. villosa, assembly GCA_039602395.1. Lineage (NCBI taxonomy): Eukaryota > Viridiplantae > Streptophyta > Magnoliopsida > Asterales > Asteraceae > Deinandra > Deinandra increscens. The sequence goes on from JBCNJP010000020.1 coordinate 9,695,604, forward strand.
AAATTGCATTGATCTCTTATGCCATGTTATATAACCTTTGTATAAACATCTCTCCCATAAATTTGCGATGTTACATTCCATATCTTTAACCTTTAATTGATCATATCAGTGCACTTAATATCTGTATTACATATCGTTTTTTATAAATATTGGCGTGAAACCATAGGCAAAGTTGTCGATTGTATATATACAACCTATATTTTTCTTTCACAGACTCTTCCTCAGCAGCGGCTAACACCACTCGTCGTTTGAAATAAAGGTCTTCGTATCCAAGCTCTTTTAGTATCATTTTTTGTGTGTAAAATAGCTTATGTATTGACCCCTTCATTGATTCGTGTAAAATATATGTTACCTAATACACTAAAAAACCTATATAAAAAAATTAGGCTATGTTGTAGTGAAAGAAAAATTCAGGCCAAACTTAAAGTGGGAAGATTCGAACTCACGCAAAACCAACACAAAGACCCTACAAATCTAAAAAGTAACAACTCCGACGATATCGCAAAAGTTAATTTGCATTTCCTTCAAAACATCGTTCTCCTCGAATCATGTTTTTTTCTTCAGTTGGGCCTGAAGCGAGGACATCGAAAGGAAATGTTGATGAATGGGTAAAGCTAGTGAGGCTAGTAACGGTAACGAAGAACACGTTGGGTTGAAGGAGCTTAAATTTATTAACACGTGGACAGTTAGGGCTTTGTGGGCGGGTCACCTAGTCTTAAAGTAAAAAAAAATAAAAACTCGTCACCTGACTAATGGTGAGCGCGTTGCTGCATGTCTTAACAAAGATGTCATAATTTCAATTAGCAAAAAAGAGACATTAGCATAAACTTACAGCATATCCACTACAAATTTATACATTTAGGAGACAATGACAAAAAAAAATTAACACAACACATGGTCCTATCCATTTAAGTGCATAAATGGAAGACTCCCATTTCTCATCTCAAACACCACCAAGTTCTCAGATAGCAACTACAGTTTAACAAAATTGACTAATTCCCAATGTGTTGATATTTTAAATAAGAATTAATAAAACTGGATTTTTTTAAAAAAAAAAACAATTGTTTAACTCTTTTAATAAAATGAACAATTTGCCTCCTTAATTAAGTTAGAACTTCAAAGACAGTAGAATAGATAAAGTGAGTCATAACCCTCTCGATAACATAAATGTATGATTGAAGATTCAAATTTAACCCTAATTAAAAAAATATAATAATTGAAGTCAAAATCGCACCTTGAATTATTTGAGTTGGATTTCGAATTTGATCCAAATCGGATTACGGTGGTCGAAGTAGGAAAACTTGGGAACCGGAATGAAAAATCAAACCTGATGTAATGAAAAAACACACATTGAATGGCCTCTAGCAATTAAATAAGCTTATAGGAGAAGAAAAATGAACAAAACGGTGAGAAACGAAAACCTTGACCAATTGCTCTAAGAGCTCCCATGTTAAATACTTTGTAAACAATATATAATATAGAATTGGTTTCTTTTTCTGGGCACAACTCCATAGGACAAGTTGTTTTTTGTATATATATACAATAACACTACTGAATAAACATATATATACTTAAATGATTAAAGGAAATATATATTTTAAGACAAACATATATACATTACTACATTTCCCTTTATTATAATATCAATGTATTTTACTATGTTTGAAATTAATTAATATAATTCACACTGTTTCAAAATATGTATTGTTGTTACGTTGTTATATTACCTGCTGACCATGTCACAATGCCACATATTATATAAATATACAATCGAAATTGGTGGTGAATAGGAAAGTTTTTCTTTCTTTTAGTTTGATCACCAATTTTTTTTCTTTGGCAAATTTAGTCCTTCTTTTATATATGTTTCTTATTGGTTGGATTGGACGGTGCCCACCGTTTGGATATTTTTCTGTGGGCTTCATGTTGGGGGTTTTCCATTTAACCTCTTATATCATTTTCTATACTTTTCTCTCTCTCTCTGCCGCTTCATTGTTTACTCTTTCTCTCTCTGTTGCTTAAGCTATCACTCTCTCTCTCTCTATTGCTTAAAGCTTTGCTATCGTTTGTTGCTCTGATGCGGTTTTACGATTATGTACCGCTGTTGCGCTCTCTCTCTCTCTTCTCTCTCTACTCTCTTCAGCGAATCCGGTCACCGGATTTGAGGGCGATGATGGTTATTGTCGGCGCGGCGTTTTAAACGTAGCCGCTATTCAACCTAGCTTTTATTTTTTGATAGTGATTTGATTGAGAGAGTCATGTAGCTTGACGGGATTCAGATCTGCTTTCCTTTTGTCGTTTGTTGCTCTGATTATCCGGTCACCGGATTTGAGGGCGATGATGGTTATTGTCGGCGCGGCGTTTTAAGCGCAGCCGCTATTCAACCTAGCTTTTATTTTTTGGTAGTGATTTGATTGAGAGAGTCATGTAGCTTGACGGGATTCAAATCTGCTTTGCTTTTGTCGTTTGTTGCTCTGATTATAGTCATGCAATTTTCCCGATTATGTAGTTTGATGTTGTTGAGTTTCAAATCTGTTTTGGCTTTCTCATTTGGGGTTTCTACATTTTTAGATCTGGTTGGATGGATCTCTTTTGTGATCTATGGTATGTTATTTTTCCGATTCTACCTATCTATGCTACTGTTTCGGTCGGTTTTCTGTTTTGAGGTTTGGATGACGGCTTTTGGTTGGATATGATCTCAGCGTTGGTACATGAAATCTGACGCTCTTCTCTTTGGCTGTGATTTAAATCCAGAATTCTCGATTCTATGGGGATCTTTTGTTTTTGTTGGCGTGGTAAAAGAATTTTGCAACCATCTTATTAAGTCCCTTTTTTTCTTGATTAATGGTCTGAGCCATTTCTGTTCCTAATAATCTGTTGTAGAGTTCATCGGATCTCTTACAATTGTGATTGCTAATTTTATTGATATTGATATTTATATTTTATAAACATACAATGCAAATTGGTGGTGAATAGAAAAGTTTTTATTTCTTTTCCTTAGACACAGATGACACTATTCATATTAGACCTTTGTTTCTTATTGGTTGGATTGGATTGTGTTCGGGACTTATGATGTCCATTTCAACTTCGTGGTGATAGAACTGACTCCTAACGTGTATTAATACACGTTCTCTACCTTGGCGATGATGTTTTATCTGTGCAATTGGGTGGATGAAAGCTTACGTTTTGGCGTGTCAATAACCTTTGCAGCCATGAAAGGTTTGTCTTTCTATGGCGGGGCAATGACATTTGCAGCCATCAACGATTTGCTCTTTTGATGAAACCTTCCATACAGATATGAGCCGACTTGGATTTACACAAAACGGGTGGCCCGCCGCGAGTTACAATCATTTACTAACAATAAATAGTGTAACTTAGAAACTGAAATTATACGTAATGAGACATTGCGATGGATTTACACAAAACGGGTGGCCCGCCGCGAAGCGCGGACGGGTCACCATCTTGTTACAAACATAGTAAATCAGTTTTATTTGTTTATTATCATGTTAATTAATAAAATAAATTAATCATATTTATTAACATTATAGATTCAAGGTCATATGATATAAGACATATGATCCCATCATATATATAAAGTAGATCATATGTCTTAAAATCAATTACATATATTTACATATGATCTATTACATATAATTATAAAAGTATTATAATTATTTTATATAATAAATATATAATTATATCTATTACATAAATCAGTCATAAACATTATGTGTTAATTATTATCGTCGAGCAAAGTGCAAGGATTATAAACACAAAGCCGATACACACAATATCTGCTTAAATTCCCATCGAACGACCTAGCTCTACCCTCCACCCTCATGTTTGGTCTACATAAATAGAGATCGTCAATAGAGAATAAGGAGATTACCTAGAGAGAGTAACAGTTCGTCGATCGATCGATCAATCTGGTTGGTTACAGAGATGCATAGAATGACCTAGCGCGTTGATGGGAGTATGGTGGCAAATTTGAATCCTTAGCATACAAAAGGCGAGGTAACTGTTGGAATTTTGGGAGAAAAACTAGTGAAAATGAGTTTTTTCACTAAGTGTGAAAATGAGTTTTTCACCAACTTTGGACTAAAATAAAATACAGTAACATAGGTTGTTGCCTCTGTATTTAATGGGTTTGTGTAGTACGTTGTGAGGGCTTTCCAACGCATCAAACCACGTCCAAATCCGAGCTCGTATGAATGAGATATCGAAGCTCAAAGTTGAGGTCTCGCAACTTGTGAAGCTGTGAAAATTAGAGAGAAAATGCTAAGTATAGCATGTTAACTAATCCCACATTGGTTGGGGATTGAAACCAAAAGTGGTTTATAAGGTGGGAACCTTACCAACTATTGTTTCCTTTAGTAGGACACATTCCTTGGACCCTGAGGGGTGCAAAGCACCCCTAACTCGCACTCGCACACGCGCGCGCGCGTGGCGTGGGCGTATGAGGCGCAATGTGGCGCTTTGATGGCGCACTTTGCACGCTTGCATCGCCGCGAGCCGCTTGAGAGCCACCTTATTGTTTTTGGGTTCAACCGGAAGGTGTTCCGATTGAAGTCCAAGCGGACCTGTGTGGTCTGGGCAAACAGGTTCAAGCGGAACTGGGTTCAACCGGAAAAAATTCAACTTGAAGTTCAAGTGGAAAAGGAGCTTGAAGTTCAAGTGGAAAAGGAGCTCCGCTTGGAGTTCAAGCGGAAGTTGAACCGGAAGACCAGTTCTTCCGGAACCAGCTGGTACGCGGAGATTCCTCCGGATTGACAGCTGTAAACGCGTTTTGAGCTAATTAAGGTAATTCCGCGTTAATTAGAAATCAATTTGCATTAAAGACGTTTAATGCAAAGTTTGACTACGAATTAACTTTTGAGTGCTCAACAAGAATTCCCACCACTATAAATACAGCCTTATTAGTTGAGGCAAAACACACCAGAATTCACAGAATTCTTATTCTCTCTTCTTCCTCTTCTCTCACTCTCTCAATCTTCATCTTGTTCGTCAAGACTTCAAGAACTCGAAGGTAAACTTCGAGCTTAGAGTTATCCCGGCCGTACAATACGGTTTAGGCGATTGTACCCTGGGAAACAAAACGGATCTTCGGTAGACCCGGAATTTGTTTTAAGGAACCCGGGTTTTGACCCGAAGCCTTCGCCAAGGTTCCTTGAAACCTTTCTCGTTTTCTTAAACAATATCAAAAGATATTTCTCAAATCCTTTTTCTTTTGACTTTCAATTAATATTTTATCACTCAAAATATTTCCTTGAACTCTCTGTCTCTTTTTCCTTTTATTCAAATCACTGTTATTTCATTTCATTTGTTTGTAATTTCATTTCTGTGTAATCTTTATTCATTTCATTGTATTGCAATTCTTTATTTCCTTGTAACGTAATTCATTTCCTTGTAATTGTAATAGGAGTAAATCTAATTTCTTCCACTTGTATTGTAATAGAATAGGTTTATTTGATTTGTTGTAATCGCACTAAATAAAAGTATTTGTTTTATTTAAATTTGCGAACGGTTTCCCTACAGTAACCAGTTAAAAGTTACCAGGGGTATTTCCTTAAAACAATTCGGCCTCCCATAACCCCATTGTAACGTCTCTAATCCGAGCCAAAACACAAATTTCTTTCTCCAACCTATACCGGTTGCTAACACCGACTCATGATGATCGGTGGAGCCCTTCGATACCATCCACGAAGCCTAACCTGGTAAATATTTTTAAGGAAAATTAATTAGTGTTGGAACCAAAACATAGTACAAATTGACTAGTAGGTACGTACTATCCCAAACTTATTAAGATAGGCCTTAAAACTGTTATCAAACCACATCAAATTGTTTGTGTAATTTATAACTCCTTAAGTATACACGTGTGCATGTGTTTTTCTTGTAGTATTGTAAACAGCCTATTTCTTTTTACATGTAATATATTAGATGTCTGTGAACCAATTATATATGTATGGACATAGTTGAGCTAGTATAAATATGGGTTTGACATGAAAGTGATGTAAATTAGGCCCACCTTTGACCCATTTTTGAGGTTTGAAAAATCACACTACTTTCGCATGAGGAAATACTTTTAAAAAAATGCCTCAGCTACCATTAAGTTTTTGATCAAGAACAGATAACTGATCATAGGATCTTGAAGTTTTTCTGTAAATTAAATCACTTATTCAATCAAACCCCATTGGATCATCCTTCATGGCAAGTAAACCACATCACCACCATCAACCTCCACTGCTAGAACCTACATCCACCATATATGGCAAGTAAACCACAATTAGACAATCATAAATCTTATAGCTGCCCCTCTTACACACACACACACACAGAGATATGTGTTAAACTATTGTAATTATTCGTTAATAAAGGATAATTAATAGAGTTTTACTAATTATTTAGGTTTGGTTGGAAATTTATTTTATTTAGGTTCTTAAATTAGATTAGGGTTATTGTTTAGTATAAATAAAGGTTTATGGAGTGATTTTCCTGTTTTTAGTTAATATCCATCAATATATGTGTGTGTGGTTGAATGGATCAAATGGATAAAACTAAAATATAGTTGAAAAAAGATAACTAAATAGCCCAAAAGCAGTCCACAAACTTCCTTCTAAGTTGATTTAATGATTAAAAATATCATGATCTTGAACATATATAGATTAGAAATGATACTTGATGCATTTGTGGGTCAACAAAACCAGTTCTAATCTGGCTTAAAAACACTATCACCTTTTATAAACCTATCCATGTTGCGTGTCACAATAGTTTCTATGAACTAACAAGCTATAAATATATTAATAATTGGGGTGAATATTTTATTTATTTATATACTTTTATATAATTATAAGATACATTTTTGGACTTTAAATAATAAATATTCTCCGATACACACAATCTCTGCTTAAATTCCCATCGATTTCATATAACTTTAGTCGTTTTCAAGGAAAATAACAAAGAAAAATTTGAAGAGGTGGAGTAAGATAAAAGAAATGAAACTGAATTCAAGCAGGAGAAGAGCAAAACGAGATCGAAAAACACATCAGAAGAAGGATTTACCGATCAATTGTCGCCGCCGAATATGTGTTTGGGGATAGATGGATGGATTGATGGAAGGATTAGGGTTTCGTGGGTGTGAAAGTGAACCCTTAGATAAGCCAATAATTTAATGGGTTGAAGATTAGAACCGGCCCAATAAATCGATTTTCGCAATTTATTAGCTCATATTGTTACCGTTAACGTCTCTAAACACGGATAATGCTAAAGGGTAATTCAAAATAAAACTAAAGCTTTAGCCCATATTCTCTAATAGGCCCCTAATTTTAAAAATAAAAAATTATATTTGTTTTATTTGGTTTGTGCATTGTATCAATTCAATTTAATTTGTTGGATTTTTAAAGTGTAGATGTATTTAAAATATGTATGAAGTATTCTTAAAAAATAGAGAATACGACCGTTTCTTGTTTCTAGTTATTGTCGATTCAAAACCCAATTTTGAGCTAGGCTTTCGACGGGTATGATTTCGATGAGATCAAGTCGGAGTCATGTACTCTTATTAGCTCCATATAAAAACCTATGTATGATCATAGTAAGTTAATAGCCTAACTTTTTCAATTAAGTGTTATAATTTACAAACCACTAGGGGATTGTCCCAGTGGTATGAGGTGATGATGTGAAGACTTATTGATCTACATAAGTTCGACCTCTGAAGCCCTCATGTTTTACCACATTGGGCTTCTGAGTCTGGGTTTTCACTATAATGGGCTAAATTGATGCGTTTGGGTTACCCAGCACACGCGAAAGTGTGGCTCTACCCTCTGCTTTTCCGGGTGTGGATGCCCTTTCGTCGTCGAGGTTGCATAGCTCTACCCTCCACCCTCATGTTTGGTCTATAACAAGGATAGTGCGTGTAAATATGTCCTTCAAACAAAAGAAAAACGAGTGAAATTCAAAGAAAAGATTATTGTCACGACATAATTTTTGAATAGATAATAGATTGTGTTTGATTTGAGGAACATGAAGAATGTCACATAATTTAAAAGTTTTGGGGGTGAGGTGATTTATGTCGAACCAATATTAAGTATGAGTAAACATGTACATTTGCCAACATGAAGATCTTCATCACCATGATATGCATCCGAAGTATCTAACTTTGACAAGTCTGGTGTAACATGACAATTGGCCTCTGTGTCTGAAAACCAAATAGTTGAGGTAGTGGAGCGGTGATCAGCAAAGTTGGCAGAAGGCCGAATTCTGATATGTTGAGGGATTTCTATTTGGGTAGCTTGAGGGAATATGTCCATTCCACAACAATGACAGGATACATGCATAGTGTTGGTGTTTGTAGACCACTTGAAACTACCGAGAGTATTATTGGGAGGAAGGTTGTCTTTGTCACGTCCACGATCACGATTGTTAAAATTTCCTCAACCAAGATTGTTACGAGAACTGTAGAAGGCTTGAGATGGGGCTGATGGAATAAGCTAGTAACCAAGCTGAGATGCTTTCTGTTGTAGGGCTAGAAGATTGGGAGAGGAAGCGGTGACGGGTTGAGGTTCTTTTTCGGCAGTTTATCCTTTTAAATTAATATTGGGATGTAATGTTTATTCTTAAAAAGAAGATTGTGAAACCAACAAAATTAATAGGAATTGCAAAAGGATAACTATTAATATTATGTTTTGTTATATTTAAGGAGATCACAAGGGTATTTCTTCTACCTATTATTCTATAGCTTTATCTTAAATTAATATAGAATAATATACATGTATATGGTACAATGATTTGAATATTTTGAATTGAGGTGACGGTATATATATGCATTTTAACATATATTTGTCAACATATACACTCAAATATTTATTGATCATTGTGTTAAATAACATCAAATTTAGTAAAGCTCAATTAATCATAATTATTTTTATAATATATATAAGTTATACATTACATATATTATATAATTTTAATTATATAATTTAAATAATTCTGTAACGCCGACCCTGATAAATAAGTACATATTATTTTTAGTTGTTTAAATAAATATGTCATATTTATTATAAAACTTTGTAAAGTCAAAAATTGCAATTGTTGTGAGATGGGGGGAGCAGTTGTCATGGTCTAATAACTAATACTGCTTGGATGCTTTCTTGATTATAAAAAGATATATAATACAAATACAGTAATATACTGGAAAATCTTTATTCCAAATTCCTTCTTTGTTTTCTCGCAACCAATAAGGTTATCTTCTGATATGTCATTTTAATTCTATTTATTTGTCCAAATCGGACAACTTTATTATTCGGTTATTTTGGACTCGTTTCGACCCGTCAAGAGGTAATCACGTTAAATATTTGTCATTATCACAAATATTATTATTAAGTTAAAGTCTATGATAAACCATAATAGAACAAGATAAATGATATAAATATATATTTAAGACGAATAAATATATATATATATGATTATTAATCAGTTTTATTTAATAAAATTGATTAAAAGGATATTTTGTAATTAAATATTAAATATATATATATATATTTAATATAAACGATAAAGTAATTATCGGATTAATGAATATGTTTAATATATATTTAAAACATATTTAAAATATGTTAATATATATTTAAAGTGTTAATATTGAAATTAGGGTTTTCTAGCCGATGTGCTATCAAACCCGAGTAAACGGTGATGAACCAAGCTTTAAATTTTGAAGCATGTTATAAAATGTTATAACGGAAAATACCCTAAACAAGTTTTGATAAAGAAATGAGAATAACGGGAAATTAGGGTTTCCAAATATGATTATTTAATATAAAATAATCATATTGTCGCCATAATATATATATTAATTGATTAAATAAAAAACATGATTATTCAAATATGATTATTCAAAAACATGATTCTCGTTATTTATTTATTTATTTATTTATTTATAATTGCATTGATTTCCCCGTCAATATGTTGAATAAATTGTTATGGAGACGTCTATAATAATTAGGATTTTTTATGGTATTGGAGTAGAAAGCTTTCACAATGTATGAATTATGATCTCAAATCTCAATAGTTGCTTTATATATATAACAGATAAAACTGGCATACACAACTTTATTCAGTAATGGTAGTGTATTATGAGTCAAAAGAGCAGAATAAACACTGAATTACTCTGTGAGAGCACTTGTTTAAAGCTTTTATTAAGTTGCCTAGATCGATCTTCTTGAATTTGCAGGTCCTTGTATCATCCTTCACCTTGTGGTATAGATATGTGATAAATAAAGGGTGTATCTCAAAACCTTATATACATGCTACACCGACCAAATTAAAGCTAAGCATGATGCCTTACAATCAAGAAACAATTTAATTACACCCTTGTTGAATATTATGTAGACTGTTACATGTAACTGAAAATAAACAAATGCATATTTATTGCAGAACCTGAAGACCAACGGGATAGATACCCATTGCCAGATATTGATTTAATGGGCTTAGAAAACGATACCACTCCATATATTTATGGTGGACAATCTGTGGAACAAAAGAAAGAACTTCTGCTGGTTGGTAGAAATAGTCTTGACCTTTTATCAAGCATACTTGATTCAGGAATGGAGCCCATACCTATCAATGTACGTATGTTCTTTGACGCCAGTGTCATGTTAGCCACAATTTATTATATTTATGTTAGATTTCAAATTATTCAGAATCTGTATATTTTTAACTAAAGTATATATGTTACATTTCAACTATATATATGCATGTGTGTGTGCCCATGTTTGCGAGTTGGCCATAACAAAGTAGTCAGAGAAAACCAATAAATTTTATGTTATAGACTATATATATTTTCCGAACCGGACTGGATTTATTATAGCAATAAAAATCATTTTGGTACTGTCACTTGTTAACATTAAAATATATTTTATTAACTATTCAAGCAATTTGGCAGGCCCTAGACGTTTTATGTCACACTGTTCATATATACTTTATTACAAGAATGGTGGCTCACTTCCTTCCCTTATGATATATATTGGGGTGTGAAGAAATAAACCCACAAGAAGAACATCTTGTTCCAGAAATTTCTGTGAAGTCCATTTTATAAAACAAAAAGGAAATTTCTGTGAATAGGTGATGAACTGTTCTAACATTTTATTGTTCATTTTCTATTGATAGTTTTTAGCATGTCAAATAAATTTTTGTAGAACTTTTTGTAAATTATAATACCCAGTTTTTCTAACGAAATGATAGTGTCATTTTTATTGGGACATGCTCTTTGATCAGACCAAACAAACACACTAGAATTGATCGAAATAAAATAACCGCGTTTTCTTCTATATGTATAAGACAACCCCATAGTTTACAATGAACCAAACCCTATGTTTATACTAAGTTTTGTTGTTTAATGGTATGTTGTGAAAAGTGGTAAGGTATTGAATAAGTGATTATAAACCTACAATTGGCATGTACCAATTATTGGATCTTCTTCATCTTCTTGCTTCTTTATCCCCAAGTTGTAAGGTATGAATTACACATTAGCTATTATTAAATTGACAGCAATATTTAAATTAACTAATGATAGTGTTTAAAAGAAAAAAGGAAAAAAAAATCCATACCTCACCAATTTCTAATGCTTGTGTCTTGTCTTTTGAATGAGCCTCCTGCCCTACCCAAAGAAATAGTTGTGTGTGACAATCAAGAATATATATATCTTCTGTCATCAAATCATTCTGATTAAAGTTGTATATCTCATTCACCTGTATTAACAAACCCCAATCAATCTTTTAGATCCAAAAAATTATTTAAACTTCACATGCAAAACATCATCCAAAATAATTAATTAAAAAAACAACACATTACATTAAAAAAAATTACATTTATTTAAAAGTTAAACATTACTAAAAATCACAAACCCATTAATCATATTTCGCCGCGATCTTTCTTTTTTGTTCGAGTTTGATTTGCAAAAAGGCATCCGTGTAGTGGTCGTGTGGGCTTGTAAAAATCTTCACGTCGCGGTTGAATTTTCTTGTTCGATATTCTCCACCATTTTGTCCATTGCCAACTTAAACGACCTCTCTCGTTCAATTTTAGCTGCCTTTATCTCGGGTATTTGAAGTGTAAGAATTGGGAAGATGGCGTTTGAAGGTGGTGTGTGAAGGTGGTGTATGGAGGTGGTGTGTGGAAGAGATGTGAGGGTTTTATAAAAAAAAAAAGTAAAGGAATTTTTATTTTTTTTATTAAACAATCCGACCGTTCAACGGTCATAATGTTTCCCCAATACCACCGGCGAAAAGTAGATGGAATCCATGGTTTTTGGCCGACGGCGGTGTTGCCGGTGAAGCCGTCGGCTCCGCGACGAATTATTACACCACTCTGTCCCCTTAAGAAGATCTATCCAGTGCTATATCACTCTAAATCTTATTTCTTTTAGTCAAATATGGTTTTATTCTTTATAATGAATCAAAATAACTATTCCTATTTTAGTCTAAAGCTAAGGGTTGTTCACCCAAGGATAAATCTAAAATAAAGTGTTTTAGATGTGATGTTCTTGGGCATTATGCCTCTGAATGCCCATCAAAACCAAGTCAAGAAGCCAACCTACATGAAGTTGAGAGCTATGAGGAGCCTGCCCTGTTAATGACAATTGTAGAAGCAAGAAAGAAAGAAATTGTGTTCTTGAATGAACACAATCTGGTGCCTTCAAAGTTTACATCAGAAGGAGGAGATGGTGACTTATGGTATCTAGACAACTGTGCTTTGAATCACATGACAGGAAATCAAGGTAACTTCTCAAACTTAAATAAAAATGTTGGTGGAAGAGTAACATTTGGTGATGGTTCAGCAGTTGAAATAGAAGGAAGAGGTTCAGTTTTGTTAGAATGTAAGAATGGTGATCATAGACTATTGGATGATGTTTATTACATCCCAAGTTTGAGAAGTAATATAGTAAGTCTTGGTCAGGTTACTGAAAAGGGGTATGATGTTAGAATGAAGGGAGACTTCCTGTGGATGTATGAGAAGAGTGGTAAACTTCTGTTGAAAGTTAAGAAATCACCCAACAGATTGTATAAGATGAGATTCAAGATAGGTTCACCAATGTGCTTCCAAGCAGTCATAGACCAAACTTCATGGTTGTGGCATGGAAGATTGGGACACTTGAACTTTGACTCATTAAGGGAGATGACCAAGAAAGGGCTAGTAGAAGGAGTCCCTGTGATCACACAATCAAACAAGCTGTGTGAAGCCTGTCTTGCTGGGAAACAATCAAAATTGCCATTTCCAAAGAAATCTTCTTATGTAGCTGAGAACCCACTGGAGTTGGTCTCAATGGATCTTTGTGGACCAATCTCACCTACAGGGGCGGACTTACCTATAGTCCAGGGGTAGCGCCCGCTGCCCCTGAACTTTTACCCCGACGTTCTAAATTTTTTTTTTTTAAATTTTCGGTTTTTCGCGACCCCTGAAACGAAATTTTCGCGACCCCTGGAAATATATAACACTACCTCTCCATAGTTTTTATGAGTTTTATTTGAATCTCGATACGAAAATATAATGAAAACGCCCGTTAATAACCTAAAACCGAGCTATTATTAAATTTGTGCAGTTTAAATAAGAAACATATAAGTATAAGGGGGTAATATGTAATTATATTATTTAATTAAAAGTTAAAAAAAAAAATCAAACAAAAGAACGTGGATCCCAATTCCCAAACCCACTTTCCAAAATTTTGTCTCCATCCCAATTTCCATCCGAAGACCCTGACCCCGTCCCCCCCCCCCCTGTCGGTTGTCTCCCGGAATCCGACCGGCGACCAGGGCCCACCGCCACCTGCCGGAATCGTCTTCGCTGCCGGAACTTCCTTCACCGGCGCCGGAAATCGGAATCTGCCCCACAGGTAAGCCGAAATCTGCCCATTTTCTTCAATTTTTTTCTTTTTTTTCTTGTTTTAGGGTTTAATAAATTAGTTATTTAGAACAAATGTTATGTGTTTAATTGTTAATTGTGTTAGAAAATAGCATTTAGGATGTGTTTTGAATCACTAAATCATAACTTTGTGTTGTTTTCTTGAATTATTTTCTAGGGTTTGTGTTATAATTGCTTGAAAGATGAAACCAAAGCCTAAACAAGTTTTAATTAGCAATTTGTTTAAAAGAAAAGTCCCGGCAAATGATGAAACTACTCAAACTAGTAAAAAACCAAGTTTAAATGTGGAGACTAATTTGATGCAAGATGATGTTAATATTAATCAAGAAACTTCAACACGAAAGACTATTGATTTGGATGCTCTTCCCTCGGATCCCGCGGATAGACCGCCTATTGTTAGTTATGACCCGAATCAAATTGATGACATAAGAAGGGCATATATTGTGAAAAAGGCTTATCAACCAAGAAGTCATGATTTTAAATGGAAAGATTATTCTGGTGGTCGGAGACGTTTTAATGTTAAATGGTTTGATAAATTTGATTGGTTAGAATATAGCCCGAAAGTGGAGAAAGCATATTGCCTATGTTGTTATTTGTTTAGTGAAAGTGTTGGTAATCAAGGTGGGAGAGATACTTTTGTAAATGGAGGGTTTGATAATTGGAATAAATCGGGTGTATTACAAAACCATGTTGGATTAGTCAATAGTGCTCACAATAAGGCGGCTCAAAAATGCTCCAATCTATATAATCAAAAGGGATCATATGAAGCGAAAGTCACTAAGTATACTGAGGAAGAAGTGATTGCTAATCGGTTTCGATTAATGGCTTCTGTTCGTTGTGTTAGATTTTGCTTACAAAACTCATTACCATTCCGAGGACATGATGAGTCGGAAGATTCTCGTAATAAGGGCATCTTTCTTGAACTTTTAAAGTTGATTAGTGATAATAACCCGGATTTTGGTAAGTACACCTTAGGAAATGCAAAGAAAAATAACAAGATGACATCCCCATCAATCCAAAAACAGATTATTGATTGCTTTGCGAAAGAGGTAACTAAAATGATTTGTGAAGAGTTTAAAGACGATGTGTTTGGGTTGTTAGCGGATGAATCTAGTGATGTGTCTTTAAAGGAACAAATGGCCGTGGTTGTCAGATATGTTGATAAGCTTGGAATTGTTAAAGAGAGTTTAATCGGACTTTCTCATGTCAAGAATACATCTTCATCAACTCTTAAAGAAGGCATTGTTTCTTTGTTAGCAGATAATAATTTGAGCATAGATCAAGTAAGTAATAAATTTGATATTTTTAATAAATATACTTTATAATAAATGTATATAATGTATCTTATAGTTTATATTTGTTTACACAAGTAAGGGGTCAAGGTTATGATGGTGCAAGCAACATGCGAGGAGAGTATAATGGATTAAAGGCTTTGATTTTGAGAGATAATCCTTCAGCACATTACATACATTGCTTTGCTCATCAACTACAGTTAGTGATCGTGGCCGTTGCAAAAAAACATGACGGTGTCAAAGAGTTTTATGAGTATCTTTCCATGGTTGTTAATACGGTTTCCGCTTCTTGCAAACGGAAAGTTATGATGTTGGAGGCAAAAAAAGCAAGTGTGGAAAAAGCAATACTTGAAGGTGAAATTAAGACGGGAAAGGGATTAAACCAAGAGGTTTCGCTTGCACGAGCTGGGGATACACGATGGGGTTCTCATCATAATACTATCACAAGTTTAATGAAATTATTTCCTCAAGTTGTTGAAGTACTTGCTTATATTAAAAAAGATGGAGAAACCTCTCAACAACGCACTAATGCAAAAGGTATATTATCTTATCTTAAGAAGGTTGAATTTGTTTTTTATATGCACTTGTTGGATAAAGTCTTAGGTCTCACAAATAGTCTATCAAACCATCTTCAACAAGAGGATCAAGACTTGTTACAAGCGGCTAAGTTGATAAACGGGACAAAACTAGCGTTGAATGATCTTAGACAAAAGGGCTTTGGTGATATGTTAGCAAAAGTCACATCTTTTTGTGAAGAACACAAGATTGAGATGCTAGATATGACGGGAAATTATGGCAATCAAAGAAACCGAAAGAATGTCCTTACCAATCGACATCATTTTGAAGTGGAAGTTTTTAATACGGTGTTGGATATGCAAATTTCCGAATTTGGAAATAGATTCAATGAGGTTTCAACTACTTTGATAGAAAATATGTCGGGTTTAAATCCTTGTGAATCCTTTTCTAAGTTCGATACATCTAAGATAGTGACATTTTCAGAGATGTATCCGAATGATTTTAGTAACAGTGAAAGAGGTTGTCTTTTGGGAGATCTTACGGTATTTTATCACACCGTTAAGGAAGATGATAAATTTAAAAATTTGGGTGGAATGACTGATCTTGCTCGTGCAATGGTGGAAACCGGAACCCATAAGACATTTCCTTTGGTTTATCGGGTATTAAAGTTGGCACTGGTTTTACCGGTTGCAACGGCAACAGTTGAAAGATGCTTTTCAAAGATGAAGCTTATCAAGACGGATTTACGTAATCGAATGGGTGAGGAGTATTTGAACAACGCTCTACTTTGTGCGGTGGAAAAAGAAAGTTTTCTTAAAGTAAAAGAGGAAGATGTGATGGCTCGATTCCAAGCGTTTAAAAACCGAAGAGGAAACATCTTTTAGGTACGTATTTAACTTTAAATTGTATAAATTATCGATAAAATTTTTGTTTTGCAATATAAGTTATGGTTAAAAAAATTTTTGACCGCGACCCCTAAAATTTTGTTCTGGATCCGCCCCTGCTCACCTACAACACAAGCATGTAATAAATATTTTATGCTTTTGGTAGATCACTGTACAAAGTATATGTGGGTATATATGCTTAAGTCTAAGGATCAAGCATTTGAGGTGTTCAAGAAATTTAAGAGCTTAGTGGAGACTGAGTGTGGTTATAAATTGAAAGCATTGAGATCAGACAGAGGAGGAGAGTTTACTTTTCATGATTTTAAGGCTAATTGTGATAAAGAAGGCATCTCAAGATTGTTGACTACACCATATTCACCACAACAGAATGGTTATGTAGAAAGAAGGAATAGAACGATTCTTAATATGACTAGAAGCAACATGAAGGCTATGAGAGTTCCACAGGAATTTTGGGCTGAGAGTGTAAGACATTCACTCTATATTTTGAATAGAGTTCCTACAAAAGCTCTGAAGGATGATACACCTTATGGCAAGTATAAAGGAAGAAAGCCAGATTTGTCACACCTCAGGGAATTTGGTTGCACTGGTTATGTGAAAGTCAATGCTCTAGGATTGACAAAGCTTGAGGACAGAAGTATCCCAATGGCATACTTAGGTGCAGAAAGTGGTACAAAAGGGCATAGAATGTATGATCCTGTCAAGGAAAGGATAGTGGTCAGCAGAGATGTGTTGTTTGATGAGGGAAAAATGGTTAATTGGAAGGGACAAAAGAGTCAAATTGGTGAAGGTGATTCAACAAGATGGGTTGACTTTACTGTCAATGTAGATCAGGCACAGGAGCAGCAAGCACTGGAACTACATATACAGTTTGGAAACAGTGAATCTGATGACAGTGAGCCAGATGGGTCCAATGAGGTTAATGGTACTCATGAAAGTGAACAAGGAAACAATGGAGAGGCTACTTCAAATCAGGTAGGGTCTCATGTAGCAAGTACTAGTCAAATACAGCAACCAGAACTTAGAAGGTCTAGTAGGGTGAGTAGTGTACCTACTAAACTGAAAGATTATGTCCTAGATAAGAGAGTGACTTATGGGATTAGTAGGGAAGATGAGGAAGAAAGAATTGAACTCAACCATTAAATTTCCAAGAAGCAGTGAAAGATAAGAAATGGAGATGTACTATGAATGAGGAAATACTCACAATACACAAAAACCAGACTTGGCATTTAACTGACCCACCTCCAAAGTGTAGACCAATTGGGTTAAAATGGGTGTATAAGTTGAAAAGGGATGCTAGTGGCAATGTAACCAAGGCTAAGGCAAGATTAGTAGCAAAATGGTATGTGCAGCAATTGGGAATTGATTTTGAGGAAGCATTTGCATCTGTAGCAAGAATAGATTCAATTAGGCTCATACTTGCTTATGCTGCTAAGATGGGATGGAAAGTGTACCATTTGGATGTTAAAGCAGCATTTTTGCATGGGGATTTGAAAGAAAGTGTGTATGTGAAGCAGCCAGATGGTTACATAAAGAAAGGAGAGGAACATAAGGTATACAAACTGTCAAAAGCTTTATATGGGCTTAGACAAGCTCCTAAAGCTTGGAATCACAGGATTGATACAGTGTTGAAAGAAATTGGTGTTTCCAGGTGTAACAAAGAGCAGGCAGTTTATGTGAAAGTTACTAAGAAATCATTATTGATTTTGGGTATCTATGTAGATGATATGTTGTTGACAGGAAATAATCAACAAGAACTGGAAGAATTCAAGGAACAAATGAAACACAGGTTTGAGATGACAGATTTGGGGCTGTTATGTTATTATTTGGGAATTGAGGTTCATCAAGAAGAGGATAGCATCATGATTAATCAATCAACCTATGCACTTAAGTTGGTCAAGTTAGCAGGCCTAGAAGAGTGTAATGAGGTTAGAATTCCAATGGAGCCTGGTTTAAATTTGTATAAAACTGAAGGAAGTCCAGCTGAAGATCCAACAGAGTATAGAAAACTAGTAGGATCACTCAGGTATTTGACTCAAACTCGGCCTGATATCACATTTGCAGTCAGTTATGTTAGTAGATTTATGCAGAATCCAACTGAAATGCATCTCAAAGTAGTGAAGTATTTGATTAGATATATAAAAGGCACTGTTAATACTAGTATAAGGTACAAGAGAATAGAAGGAGGAGCACTAACTGGATACAGTGACAGTAATCATTTAACTGATATAGATGATGGGAAAAGTACTAGTGGAAATGTATTTTATTTCAATGGAGCAGTGGTGTCTTGGAAATCTGTTAAACAACAAACTGTGGCACTGTCCAGCTGTGAGACTGAATTCATGGCTGCCACCTCAGCAGCCACACAAGCAATTTGGTTGCATGGGTTGCTTGAAGAGATCACTGGGATGAAACAGAAAATTGTCACACTTTTTGTTGACAATAAATCTGCAATAGCCTTGATGAGAAATCCTGTCTTCCATGGAAGATCCAAACACATCAACACAAGATACCATTACATCCGGGAATGTATTGAAATAGTAGAAATTTGTGTTGAGTTTGTGAGAGGAGAATTGCAGAGGGCAGATGTGCTCACTAAAGCACTGCCAAGGGTAAAGTTTGAAGAAATGAAGTTCTTACATGGACTTGAAATGTGTTCAAAGGGTGATTCAAGGTGACTCATTCTAAAATGGTATTAGTTTGACACATTAGTATACAAAAATCCATTGGATCCTTGGTATGCAATGATGTTGGATTAGTATTGTTTGGACTTGAGAAACTTTTGATTTAGGGGGGAGTTTATTGGAAGTTAAATACAAAAGTTAGCAAGTGTTATAAACTGTAGGGACTAGAATTGTAATTTCTGTATTTTCATGTTTTGTATAAATACCCGTATGTTGATTAATGAGAATAAGCTTTTACTTCCCCTAGTTCGTTTGTTAGTTTGTTAAACCGTTAATCATCTTCTTCCTAGCCCTGTTACAGAAGGTAAATAACAAAACTTACAAATATGTAAACCTAAAAAACAAAATTTATAATTCACTTATTTTTTATTTCCAAAATACACTTAGGAGAAAAACGGCCGGGGTACTAAAGCTAACCGTATGTTTGACCCAATTCGGAACAAAATTGTGGTGAGCCCCGACGTGATTTTTGATGAGCAGAAGACTTGGATATTGGATTCAAAATCTCAAAATTCGGAAGTTACAGAATTCGTGATGGAAGGATTTAAAGAAACCCTTTTCTTTAGACACCTCAATTTTTTTGAAAGACACCGGGCAAACCGTCCCATATAGGGCAAACCGCCCCATTAAGCTTAAAAAGTAGTTCCAGTCAATCATTTACACTGACACCTAAGTAATCATTGGTGACACAATGCCCCATTAAGGGCTAAACACCCATTAAGATAAAAAAAAATTTATTTTAAGTTGTATTCTAAATTTTGTAATAATAATAATAAGTTTGATAATAATAGTTTAATAATAATAATAACAAGTTTTAATATTTGTAAGTTATTAAAAAGTTAAACGAGTTATTAAGAAAAATAGAAAAACAAAATCTTATACTATACGATCGTTTATATTGGTGTTCCCGAGAGAACTTTTTAAACGTTTAGTTACGAATATAAAAAATTTAACCCTTTAATATTTGTAAGCTATTAAAAAGTTAAACGAGTTATTTAAAAAAAAGAAACAAAACTTATACTATACAGTCGTTTATATTAGTGTCCCCGAGAGTAATTTATAAACTTTTATAAAATAGTTAATCTTTATTTTAAAAAAAAAACATAACTTAGAAAAAAATATCTAAAACCTAAAATGCTCCATTAAGGGCTTAACATGGCAGTTCAAACAACTACCCAATGATTGGTGACACCGATCCCAAAAATAATCGGTTGCTTTTCAAGCCTGAAAGGCTTAACCCCCAGTTAGGGCATAACCCCATTAAGGCGTGAGTAAATGCCCCATTAAGGGCAAACCGCAGGGTTTGGGTGTCTCTAGTAGTCCCCTTAAAGAAACAGAAGACTCGATGCCACTAATGCCAAATTATGAAGTTGACAATGAGGAAGTTGGGCCTTAATTCATTTCAGGCCCATATGCCTCAAATCAAGATGAACCTAGTGCACCAGATTGTGAAGCACAAGGAGCTCATATCCATGTTGCGAAGATCATCCCGGGCCCGAACAATTCCAACCAAGCTACATGGGTTTGTTATTGAAGATGGTGTTAACCGGGAAAGTCAAGAAGAACTTATGTTAGCAACCAGAGATGAACCGCTTAATTACCAGGGTGCAAAAGGCAATGTTCATTGGGGACAAGCGATGAAAGCCGAGCTAGAATCAATCACAAAAAAAAAACACTTGGAAATTAACCGATCTACCTAAGGGCCAAAAGGTAATAGGGTTAAAGTGGTTGTTTTAGTTGAAGCAAAATTCGGATGGTACAGTCAATAAGTATAAGGAGTGTCTCGTAGCAAAGGGTTATGTACAAGAACACGGTATTGACAACAATGAAGTATTTGCTCCGGTAGCACGTATAGAGACTGTAAGGTTACTTATTGCACTAGCCACACTTGAAGGGTGGAATGTTCACCATCTTAGCGTAAAAACAACATTTTACATTGAGAACTCAATGAAGAAGTGTATGTTACTCAAATCGAAGGATTTGAAGTAAAAGGGTCAGAGCACAAAGCTTATAGTCAAATCAATGCACTTTATGGGTTTAGACAAGCTCCTAGATGGAATGTTAAAATTGATACTACACTAAAGACTTTTTGGTTCATGAGATGTCAAACCGAGCAAGCTTTATACAAGAAATATGATGGCAAAGACTTGCAAGTGATCGGGGTATACATTGATGATCTTATAATCACGGGGTTAAATCCTATGCAAATTTGGACGTTCAAGAAGCTTATGGAACAAAAGTTCGAATGTTGGATTTGGGATCACCTTCTTACTATCTCGGTATTCAAGTGACACAAGGCAAGAATAGCATAACGATCTCTCAATCAAGTTATGCTAAGAAGATTTGAAAGGAAGCAGTATGGAAGATAGCAATCCTACTAAATGCCCCATGGAGTGCGAAACTAATGTCTCAAAGGATGATGATGGAGAGATCGTATATCCCACATCATATCGAAAACTTATGGGATGTTTACGATACTTGCTACATACTAGACTGGACCCTCCGTTTGGGGTTAGTATAGCAAGTCGCTACATGAAAGAGACGAGGAGTTCACATATGCAACTAATCAAACACATCTTGAGGTATGTAAAGGGTTCGTTGAACTATGGAATACGTAACAAGAAAAGGTGAGAATCGAGACTTGATTGGTTATAGTGATAGTAGCCATGTACCCGATAAAGATGATGGAAAGAGTACAAGTAGTATAATTTTCTACTTCAATGAAGCACCTATCACTTGGTCGGCGTCTTAGTAAGCCACTGTAGCATTGTTGTCGTGTGAGGTCGAGTTTATGGCCGTAACAACCACCGCATGTCAAACCATTTGGTTAAGAGGGTTGCTTAAAGAGATAAACGGGTGGAAGGAACAAACAGTGCCATTACGAGTTGATAATATGTCCGCAATGGCGCTACTGAAGAACTCGGTTTTTCATTAGCTCAAGTAAAATTTCAAGAGATAGAGAAAATTGATGGGCTTTGAAGACCTCCGGGACCCAACTCAGAAATTAGGGGTGGGGGGTGGGGGGGTGGATGATTGTTTGTCAATTTCAGGGACCGGGCTTGGGCCGCCAAGGATGTGCCATGTTCGGTTGAAGGGTGGGTTAATTCCTCATTTGTGAAGATTAGGGCAAGATGGCTATTGAGTATTGATCACTGATATCCTAATTGTGTTAGGATGTTTGTTGATTATTATTTAATTTTTTCTAATTCCTAGTATAGTCATCTACACGAGGGTTATGGTGTCTATATAAAGACACCAAATAGAGGTTAGAAAATGAGAGTTGTGTGCTAAAATTATATGAGCTATTTTTTCTCTAGTATCAATAAAGATATTGGAGAGTTATTCCATATTTTCGGATTCATTGTTTTTGTGTTTCTTTGGTGCCAATTGCTTTAAAATGTTGGTCAAGCGATGTCGGAGCGCTATGAAGGTTTTTGGTAAATATTTTATAAAAATATTTTGGTAAATATTTTATAAATCATCCCTTTTGGTAAATAAGTTTTCTATCAACAACTTTTTAGAAGAAAAAAAAAACTATTTTACTCTTAATAGAGTAAAATGACTATTTTAGTAATTATCCCTTCTTACATTGGAAGGGGCAAACCGCAAACAACCTAAAAGGCTACTTGGGAATTCTTAGACGAAAGTTGTTATGACTTATGAAGTCAAAAAGTTGTTAAGAAAGAAGTATTGTTACGTGTGTTTTATTAGTGTGTTTAACCTTTTGTTGGTTCAGGGGTCATTATGCCATGTTTTGATTTCCAGGGGGACTTATTTGTAACTCTTGATGATTTGTTTATTAATATCTCTTAACAAAATTCGAAAACATTTTTTTTACTACTTATCTGATTTTTAAAACCCCCAACAGATTATGAGAGATTTGGAGAGGGTTGAGAAGTTCAGATGAATGACTTGGACACCTATTTGGAACACCAAGAAACAAGAAACTGAAGAAATCATACAAGATTTTGCAGAACAATTGAAATTGCCTGTTGATTTGATAGAAATGGCAGAAAGACGGAAACGAGAATCAGCAAATCTGGAAGCATTAATGGAGCAATTGTTTAAAAATTGGTACTCTTAAAATCAAGGTGAGGTAAGTACAAACAATTTTTAGAACAATCTTAGTCCTGTAAGTAGCTTGTGATATATCGGATCTAAAAAAAGGTTGAGTCTGCACTCAATGTGTTCGATGAAATGCCAAAGGGATTGGGAATGAGATTCAAGTAACTATTGATGATGTGATATTGGAAATTTAGAAAGAATCTGAATATGAATCAGTATGTTCCATCTAAAACTGAAAAATTTGGAGATGTTTCTGAATTTTTTGAAGGAATGATTCAAAGAATTATGAAATGGTAATTGTCAAGAAACAGGATGGGATACGTGAAGGGCATCACAATAAAAACAAAACCACCAAGCAAGGAGCTTGGCCCAGATACAACCAGTCTAAAAAAGCAAACAACATAACAAAGAGAAAAAAGACAAGGTAATTAAACAAGAAAGAAACATCAGCAAGGGGAATAGAATCCACATCAGAAGTTAAGCAGGAACACATCTTGATCAAAACTCCCCCACATAATACGCAGACATCTAAAAGGTAATAATAAAAAATAAAAAAACTCTAAAAGGTAATAATAAAAAACATAAAAGTATTTAGTTTCTAGTGAAAATTAAAGTCTAACCACATAACTTCTAGACAACACAGAAAAAAAAAAAAAAACTCTTAAGGTAATAATAAAAAAACATAAAAGTAAATGTTAAATCTAAAAGGTAGTTAACCTTTTATAGTTTGTATATTTTATTACCAAGTGATTATGGGTCCTGTTAAGCTGCAAATCCTTTATCGTACCTGTTGGCATCACATTTATGCTTGTTTGATCAATGAATACATAAATGGCCTCCAGGGCTGTTAAAGGCCTCCAGGGCCTCCGTTCTGATTAACGGGTCGCCGTCTGCGGAGTTTAATTGTTACCGGGGGTTGAGGCAAGGTGATCCTTTAGCTCCTTTCCTCTTCCTAATAGTCATGGAAAGCTTCCATCTTTTGTTGGAAAGGGCTGGCCGTGCGGGGATCTTTCATGGTTTGGAGATCCCTTCTTTGGACCCTCCCCTATCGCACGTCCTCTTCGCGGATGACGCCCTTCTTGTCGGGGAGTGGAGCATGGAGAACGTGTACAACATAAAAAGGCTGCTGCGTTGCTGTTATCTCGTGTCTGGTATGAAAGTGAATTTGGGTAAGTGCCAGATTTTTGGGATAAATGTGGAGGATGGCGAGTGTGGTGCTGCTGCCTCTATTCTAAAGTGCAGAATTGGTGCTTTGCCATTTAAGCACCTTGGTATAGTTATCGGGGCCAACATGAATCGGATAAGTTCCTGGAACTCGGTGGTGGAGGTTTTTGAAAAAAGATTATCGTTGTGGAAGGCAGAAACGTTGTCTATTGGAGGGCGTCTTACTCTCTTAAAATCGGTGATGGAAAGTCTCCCGTCTTATTATTTTTCCCTTTTTAGAGCACCGGGCAAGGTGTTAAACAAGCTTGAAAGCTTAAGAAGGACTTTCTTTTGGGGTGGCTCCAAGGATGTCGGAAGGATAAACTGGGTAAGCTGGGAAGTGACTAGACCCAAGGACAAAGGGGGGTTAGGCCTAGAACCCCTTGCTAATACAAACATATGCTATCTGGCAAAGTGGTGGTGGCGTTTCGGTAGGGAACCTGAAAGCCTGTGGCGTAGAGTTATCGTGGGTCTGCATGGTTTGCCGAGGGGGTCGTGGCCGATCCCCTTCAAAACTTCTTACTCTGGGGTTTGGAGGAATGTTTCGAGAATCAAGGGGGCTTTCGATGACAGGAACGTGGACCTGGTTACTATGTGCAGATCTTTAGGCGGTTCGTTTTCTGTTGCCATGTTAAAGGATAGAATCTATAGTCAGACTCGGGACCCAGATTTTGTTCTTGAGTGGAATAAGATGGTGCCAATTAAAGTTAACGTCTTTGTTTGGAGAGCTCAATTGGGGAGGATTGCTACGTTTGATAATCTGGCCCGTAGAAATATCATTAGGGGCTCGGGATTATGCCCGCTGTGTGGTCAGATGGATGAAGCTGTTGAGCACCTGCTCATCTCCTGTGAAGTGGCGGCTACAGTTTGGAGTATAGTGTCGGACTGGTGCTGTATTCCTCCCATATTTGCGTTTTCGCTTGCTGACTTGTTTAGGAGACAATGTGTCCCGGGGATGGAGAAAAGAAAGAGTAAGACTGTGCAGGCGATAGTCTTTGTGACATGCTGGGTGCTGTGGAAATTAAGAAATGAAGTGGTCTTTAATAATAAATCGTGGTCTGTGGCTGGTATCATTCAGGAGATCAAGTCTTACTGTATGCTCTGGTTAAACAGCAGGTCTAGTATTGGTATTGTGAATGGGCATAGGATAGAATAGTCTCTGTTGCCTTTTCTTGGTGTAGGGGATGTTGGGGTGTTGGGGTCCAGCTCCTTGCTGGTTGTCCTTGTCTTTTTTTGTATCCCCCTTCTTCTTGTGGTGAATAAAGTTTGTTGTTCAAAAAAAAAATGGCTGTAATTGATTGTTTAAAGAATTAAAGGTGCGGGATTCGAACTGGCACTTGCCAGTACAACAAATGACTCATTGAGTTATAGTGAAATGAACTGTGTCTCTGCTTAAGGAATGTTCTAAGGAAATCACTTACGTGTAGATTTGAATCACACACCGACGAGTACGGCTAACTATTTGGATTATATTAGCTAAGTCAAGGTTAAAATTTAAAAAAAAAAACATAAATATAAAAACAAAATAAAATCTTCAATGAAGCAGATGCTAATCACAATACAAGTTTCGAATTTTAACAGAAATTACATAGGTATTGACAAATAGTCAATCAAGATCAACTACCAAATATTCATACCAAAAGTTTAAGAACGAAAACACGATAATCAACCATGGTTGCTTACCTAGGACCAGAAATAACAGAAGCCACCAATTGTGTCATATCTTTGTCATGTTCAACTACATTCTTTTGCAGCCTAGGATCTGTGAAGTTGTAATCCAAGCTAGATTCGACTTTAGCTATGCCTTCTAACACCTTAATCACTGTCGACATTGAAGGCCTTTTTGTAAAATCACATTGTAAACACCATGAAGCCACTTTTATCATCTCCACAACTTCGGAACCATGTGTCTGCATATCTTCACTGTACTTGTCAACCATATCTACTAGCATCCCTTGTTCCCAACTATTTTGAAGGACAGCTAGTAAGTGCCAGCTTTCTTCAGACTGAGACCTGTCAAAAATTTTCCTCCCACACAATGTTTCCAACAGAACGATCCCAAAGCTGTATACATCCACTTTTTCAGTAATAACCAAGCTCAACCATTCCGGAGCCATATATCCCGGGGTTCCTCTCATCGTAATCATCACATGGGTTTGATTTCTGTCAATGAGCTTTGACAAGCCGAAATCAGATACTTTGGCACTGAAATCACTGTCTAGCAGTATGTTTTGAGGTTTAATGTCTAAGTGAATGATCTTTTGCCTACAGTCGTCATGAAGATATGCTAGACCCTTGGCTACATCAAGAATGAATTTCTTTCTGCATTCCCAATCCAGTACGTTCTCTCGGTCTCCATGATAGATCCACCGATCTAATGATCCGTTACTCATGAATTCATAGACGAGAAACCGTTGTGATTTCCAAGCACAAAATCCATGTAGTCTAACCAGATTCACATGGTGAATGCTTCCAATGGATTCAACCTCAGCTAGGAATGATTTTTTAACTTGCCCAAGACCTTCAAGGCACTTTACTGCGATCTTCGAGCAATCTTCAAGAGTCCCTTCGTAAACTGCTCCGAATCCTCCTTCACCAAGCTTTTTACTGAAACTATCTGTGATGGTTTTTAATTTTTCATAGGAAAATCGAGTGGGTATTCCCGGTACCTCATCTATATACTCTTCCTCCATTTGAGTGGCCCTTCTTCGCTTATGGATTATGTAAACAACAAAACCTATAGCCCCAAGCAGAAATATAACACTTGCAATAATGGAAGCTGATATAACTCCTAAATTCGATCGAGACTTCGAACCAAAAGGAACTGAAAGAACTGAAGGACTGGAAGGAGATGATCTTACATTCTGCACCTTTATGAAAGCTGAAGCGTTTGTAACATCTGGAGCAGCATTCATTATTGTGAAGAGCTCAGAAGGTAAAAAACAATCCCCAATTGAAGGATCTGAATCATACTTAAATAATGCTGCTTTGCATGAGCAATTTTTGACACATTCTTGTTTGCAAGTCTCCATATCCACACTCTCCATGTCTCCAAAGAGGCTGGAGTACTTAACGTTCTCAAGTTTAATAAAATCTTGATCTTGGGTGGCATTACATGTGAGAGAAGTGTAGGTCCGAAAATCTCCTGAACACACGATATACTAATCTAACACGAGTGCGGAATCCTCGTGAGAGATCGATTCAAGAAGAATAGTAGAAGAAGAGATTAGATCTTTGAGAAATATCAAATCTTGAATGAAAACAAGCTACTATCCGAAGCAATGAGGCTGATCGTAAACTCCAAAGGATGAAGAAATCGTGAACACCAAAACTCAAATGCTTACCTTGATCATAAACATGAGGTGGTATTTATACCACCTCTTACATGCACATGGGCCAATCATAAACACTAACAAGCCCAATAGTAAACCCAAACAAACTAGCCTACTAATCTAAATGAAACCCACTAAGCCCAGCCCAACTTATTTAATATTGCAAGCCTCATAATCTAGCCTCTACAATCTTCCCCTAGGCTTGTGATATTAAATGTCTTCGATCTTTGAAAATCTTCTTCTTGACTGGCTGGCAAAGACGTTGATGAAGATTCTTTCCGCAGAAATCTTCAATAGGTTTCTTGACGGGCACTTGGGACTTCCTCTTGATCAGCATCAGCTCGAACTTCTTGAATTTGAACAAGCAATGAGATGGAGGATTCTCAATGACTTGCTTCTTTTGAAAGAACTGGTTCTTGCTGAATCTTCGGTAACTGTCTTGAATCTCCAAAAATTAGAGGGTAAATTTTGAAACCTCCTAACTTTGGAGAACTTGATTGTTGATTTTCAAACTTCATGATCTCTGACTGCTCTCCGTATCATTTTCTTTTTCAAAGAATTGAATTGAGATCTTCAGCTTCCCCTAAACTTGTGAGCATTTTCTTTGAAAAACTTTTGAAGCTTTTGGATACTTGTAAAGATACCAACAACTTCCCCTGAACAGTTGCTTTTCAGATGGAAGTCTTGTCCGGTTGGTTCTTTAACTTGAGCAGCAGCAACATCTTTCTATCATCAACCTGTCTGACACACATTTGAAAAAATATACACCAACAGACATTTGATGACTGGTCTTTGGGTTAGAAGGTAATTATCATCTGTTCAGTTGAATCAAATTAACATAATTTTAACAAAAAAAAAAAAAAAAAAAACCCTAATATAGATTACGGGTTTTCTATAAAACTTCCCCTGAACCCAAGACCTCTAAAGACTTCCCCTTAGCTGATTACTTCCCCTCAGCTAAGGACTTCCCCTGAGATAATACATATTATCCTCGAGTTCCCTTCGGATACTATGTATTATGGAAGTCTTTTCGGATAATAAGTATCATCCTCGAGTTCCCTTCGGATAATACTTATTATCCCCTCTCCTTCCCCTAAAAATTTGTCAAGATCTGACGGGGGAAGTCTTTTCCATTAGATAATAAGTATCATCCTCGAGTTCCCTTCGGATAATACTTATTATCCCATACTCCTTCCCCTAAAAATTTGGCAAGATCTGTCGGGGGCATATTGTCATGCATTAAAACCCATGGAAACGACATTTTGACTTCTCAAATCAACCTGGCCAAGACGAAAACACACTAAAAAGAACTTAACGACTCACACACGAAAGATAAAAACTAAACAAATACTTACCAAACCAAACATGAGAAAGTTTACAAGGGATCAAACCGTATGAATCTGACTGAGGAACCCTTTTCAGCTTCAGTTACTTGACTAGTCCAGGTGATTGCCGGTATGTTTGTCCGCTTTAAACTCAAACCCGTTTAATCCCAACCGAATGCGTCATGCTTAATATAGTACATTATTACCGTCATGTTTAATTGTCCCCACACCCAAGCGTACACAGCAAAACCTACCCAACCTCAGAGTTTATTGAGGATTCACAAACCCCCAACTTGAGGAACCATGCAACACCGTTATGACTACCACTTATTTCATTAACCATCAGTTGGTGATCAGGTCGGCCGCTAAGCACGCAAAGAAGACCAACTGAGTGATTATTTATTCTCTTTTCTTTTTCATTTTCTTTTTCTTTTTTTTTTCTTTTTTTTTTTTCATTTTCATTTTCTTTTGCTCTGTGGTGTTGTCAAGATAGCATAAACATGGCGTGTGAGAGAGTGAATACTAGGTATAATTACCACTCTCAACCCGTTTTTGTCGGGACTCAGTCTTTTAAACCATGCAACCTAGGATGGGAAGCTAAACATATATAACTTTTAAGTTCACTGCACTTTCATTGGAGGTCATAAGTTTAGGTCGAGCCTACCGAGCATATCACCGTGGAGCTTGCCTTTCACTTCCGCCTTACGCGTGTCAGCCATCTCCAACCCGAACATTCATTTTACTTCCCCTAAACTTCTCAAAAACAAGAAACAATTAAAAATTGAAAAGCACACTATTTTTTTTTTAGGGGTCAACATTTTCATCTTCTTTACATTTCTTCCCCTTGCTTTTTGATTTTTAATGTCACAATTTTGTGAACATCAATTTTTTTTTTTTTTTTTAAATAAACTCACAAACACACTTAAAAGAACAAAACACAAAATTTTGAAAATATCTGGCCAAGCTAACTTTCAAAGTATTGATTTGAAAATTTTAGAAAATTTGGGTTTCATGACATGCACACGTTATTTCATTTGAGGTCAAACACATAATCAATCACCAAGTGAAAATTTTAGGAAATTGTTTTGACTCAAAACACCCTTTGTTGCCTCATCATCCAAACAATCAAGTTAAGAACGGTACCTTTCATGCTGATATTTACCTTTTACCTCTCAATGAGACATACCTTCCATTTATAGATTACTTGACATAACATGAAGATACGTCTCCTAAACTGTGCCTGGAACAATCACTTACCAACAAACAACTTAATAAAAAAAATGTTAGTGATAATCCTCCTTGATCGTTCCTGCACAGAGTGAGAGATTAGTTAGCCGTTGGTACCCAGGCCATTGTTTTTCTGGGTACACCTGAGGAATCAATAAAGGATACTTCTTGTAAAAACATCCCCTTTGAGAAATCAGGAAGTTGGGATGGAGCTGCTTTGATTTTAGGCTTCCAAGTTCCAGGTGATTTAACATTTGTTTTAGTCACTTTTGGAGTAGTGACTTTAGGTATTTCAACCTTCTTCGTTTTAGTTTCATTTTTCAAAACAGTTTTTGTTTTAGCCACCTTTGGAGCTGTGACTTTAGGTATTTCAACCTTCTTCATTTTAGTTTCATTTTTTAAAACAGTTTTAGTTACCTTGGGAGGGGTAACTTTGGGTTTTTCAGACCTTGGTTGTTTTGAAAATGGTTTCATCACCTTTTTCTGAAAGTTTTGGTAACTTGGAAAGCTGTTGATTTGATTTGAAGATTTTCTTTCAGCTTTGGCAACGCCCCAATGTTGATCAGAGGGTTTAACCTTAGGAGCAACAGTCTTCCTTGCCTTAGGTGTTTGCACCATCATTGGCTTAGACTTCACAGACTCCTGAGATGAAACCCTTTGAGTTTTCGGATAATAGGGTTCATAGGGGCGATACAGACAGTTTCTAGCAATATGACCTGCAATGCCACAATTAAAGCAAGTCTGCTTCTTTAGATAGAAGTCAGACGTATACCCATTTGTCTTTGGTGGCTGATATGGAGCTGGTTTGCTCTGCGTCTGCTTCTTTGCTTTGACTGCTGCTTCAGATTTGACTTTCTGCTGGTTCCTTGAAGTCTGAGTAGAACCTGTCCTTATCGTCTTTGTGCTCTCTGGATTTCCCGATGAAGAAGCACCATTCTTGCAACTGCAACGGCAACTGCATGATCCTACTGAAGAAATGGGAGACACAGCTACTCCCTTGAGCTTTTCATTCTTCACTCCAGCTGTTGGCTTCATGCTCGGATGCCTGATGGTAATCTTCGGCTTTTCAACTTCAGCTTCACCTATCACTCCATCAGTTAGTCCCTTGAACTTGGAGGAGAAGGATGGTAAGTCATACCCAACATCTGGTTCTTGGTCAAACATAGATCCAGATGTCATAAAGATCTTAAACTCCAAAGGATGAAGAAATCGTGAACACCAAAACTCAATGCTTACCTTGATCATAAACATGAGGTGGTATTTATACCACCTCTTACATGCACATGGGCCAATCATAAACACTAACAAGCCCAATAGTAAACCCAAACAAACTAGCCTACTAATCTAAATGAAACCCACTAAGCCCAGCCCAACTTATTTAATATTGCAAGCCTCATAATCTAGCCTCTACAAGAAGTAATTTCAGAGCAACCCAGGTTTGGTTGCTGGTCATTCTTCGGTTTGAAATAGTCTATCCCGGGAGAACTTGTTACAGGACAACTACACTCTTGATTACCTGAGCATACGCCATATCTCCCACATGCCATAGGATAATCACACTCTCCAAGACGCTTTCCCACTTCAACATAATTAGTAAACAGATCAGCTTTCACTGACCACGATGATTGCAATTCGAACACTTTTAAATGCCTGTCAGGCATCAGTTTTATATATTGGTATGATAATGCTTTAGGTATGACAATCTTCTCATGAAGATTAATTGGCTTAACTGAAAGAATGAAAAAAGACAAACTGCCATTCAAGAAACTAACATATCTTCTTCCTTTATTTGTATCGTTGACCGCCACATTGACCCCAAAATAGGCTTGAGGCGGGTTTGATCCAACATAAGCAAACAAACCTTTATCTGTCATTTGAAGAGAATACAAATCTTTTTGGGCCGTCCAGTTGGTCGACGAAACACTAGGTATTAGTTGTTGCCCTTGAAACAATTTTTGCCCCGGTAACAAACAGTCTGTTGGGTAGTCAAAAGACTGCCAAACCATGGAGTTATTGACATCAAACAACACTAGGTTTCCGTCATCGGTTAAGTTTAAACCAACAACCGATTTCCCCGTGGTGTTGGTAGTCCAAACCGTTGTTCCATTAGCTTCCGTCAGGGACAATTCTCCGGTTGCATCAAACTTAAGTATGGCACCATAACTAACTGGATGGTCTCGGTTTGCTGACCAAACCACCTGAGGGTACCAAATATCGCGTTCTGTACGAAGCCTACTAGAGCTTTGTAACATGAAGACAGCAAAGAGGTAAGAGGTGCAGCTTCCATTGCAGTAGAATCCACCCGCGAAGATGGATCCTCCTAGGAAGATGGGTCGGACGGTCGAGTTGTCTCCGGAACTGACACAGTAGGATAAAGAACCGTTGTTGAACCATGTGGTGGAAAGATTCACATTCTGGTTTGTGAAATTGTTGTTGTGAGAAGAGTAAGTGTAGCACCATGTGGTGGAACTGGAAGCTGGAACCGGAACTAGAATTGAAACTGGAACTGAAACTGGAACTGGAACTCGTAGTCGTGGTTACTTCGGCCGACATGGCGGTGGTGAAGTAGCAGATTAAGAAGAGAAACAGCAAGGCAAAAGAGTAAGAGATCCATGGTGATTTCATCACTGATCGTGTATATTTCATGATCAGACCTAGTGTTATAGATGCATTTAATAGGAAGCTAGCTAGTCTCCTTCTAGCTAATGTTGAAAAGTCGGTCGTTGGTTAGCAAGGCCACACGATTATGATTATCATTGTATGGCCATGGCTTGCTGTAAATGACTTTTGAAATATCAACAATGACGTACTCGGCGGTCTCTTTTCTGGTCAACAAAAACCAAGTTTGCATCGGACTCCCTGCCATGCACATGCAGGTAAATACAATGATTCATGAAAGCTTAGCTATTTTTGTGTGAATTATTTATGTCACATTTCTAAAATATGCTACTCCTAAGCAATTAAGATGTATAGCGTAATTTCACGGATTCATGTCATGCATGTCACGAATGATGAATCATTCGTCATAAGTGGCAGGTTTTATGTGCGATAAGGCTCCTTATTATAACTTACCTGTGCCAAATACTCAGTTTGCTCATTTTTTATCTATTAATTTCTTTTAGAGTTATATGAGATGTAGTCCTATGGTTTTATCAAATTGCAAATTTAGGGGTTGTTTGATAACCTTTTATCGGATCCAGTAAAAACTGATCATTGACCCAATAAGTAGTCCGCTCGTGTGATATTATTAAAATCATACACTGACCGAGTCCATCTTCAATGACCGAGTACCCCAAATTTACTTCATTGACCGAGTCCATCATCCATCAAAAGAAAAGGAATATATTACATGCATTAAATATTCAAATTACACACAGCGTAAAACCCACCCCCACTCCCCCACCCCCCACCCCACCCAACCCCACCACCCTAACTTTAATTAACTATAACTCTTCCAAAACCGAAAGAATCTTGAAAATAATCCTACCAAACGATTCAAACTAGACGTATATTGATATGTTTCCGATGAATATTTGAAAAGTCGAGATGAACACGATGCTGATGACGTTTAATCAAGCATAACTCCTTCAAACTGAATTAATCTCGAAAATAAGCACACCGTTGCGCTCGAAATTAAAAAACGATTCAAACTAGACCAATATTGATATGCTTTCGGTGAATGTTTGAAAAGTCAAAGATGAACACGAGGTCTAGACGAAGAACGTGATGAACTTTGAATCATTTTTCAACTAGAACTTGACTAAACCCAAAATTGAACATAGCTAAAATTCATGGAGTAAAACCGAATTGAGGAGAACCAGAAGTAATATTGGTTATTATTTTTTTATCGTTTAATATTGGTTATTATTTTTTTATCGTTTTTATAAATAAAGATACAACTACGATTTTTAACATTAAAAATGTATTTTCGTTTAATTAAAATGAATATTTTTTCTGATTCTAAAAAGTGTGTTTCATTTTCTTTAATACGTGCAACAAAAAAAATTATTGTATTGGTTTTTTGTTTTAAAATTCTTTACATATTTAAATTTAATTTCTTTAAAATGTTTTTAACACATTAAAAACATATAGCTATATACATTTCTCAGTCATCTCTTACCCAGTTAGCTACTATCAAACAGTCAAGTTTCACGCAAAACTTCTTACTCAGTCAGACTCTTACTCAGCCAGCTCTAACTCAGTCGCTCTTACTCAATCAGCTCTAAGTTTAAAAAATTGCAAGGATAATCCAAAGGAATCTGGTATGATTGCGAGTTTAGTCCCTAGTTCAAACTCACAGTTGTTTTTAAGGTTAATTAACAATCTTTGAAGGTAGAATTCTATTTTTTTTAGTGAATTATAAATTTTGTTATTTAAATTTGCACGTTTTATAAGTTTTCGTTCTTTACCTTCACTAATAACACTGGATGTCCTTTATATTGCCTAAAGTTTCACTTAGTGTCCTTTGGGCTAACAATCCTTACACCGAGTGTCATTTATATTGTACAAAAATTATAACAAGTGTCCTTTGGCCTAATGAACAAAATTTTGCCAAAAGACACTGAGTGAAATTTATACAATATAAAGGACATCCAATCCAATGTTATTAGTGAAGGTAAATGACAAAACTTATAAAATATGCAAACCTAAAGAACAAAATTTGTAATTCACTTATTTTTTATTTCCAAAATACACTTTAGGAGAAAGAAACGGCTGGGGTACTAAAGCTAACCGTATGTTTGACCCAATTCGGAACAAAATTATGGTGAGCCGCGACGTGATTTTTGATGAGCAGAAGACTTGGATATGGGATTCAAAATCTCAAAATTTGGAAGTTGCCGAATTCGTGATGGAAGGATTTAAAGAAATAGAAGACTCGATGCCACTGATGCCAAATTATGAAGGGATGAAAGCCGACCTAGAATCAATCACAAAAAAACAACACTTGGAAATTAACCGATCTACCTAAGGGCCAAAAGGTAATAGAGTTAAAGTTGTTGTTTTAGTTGTAGGACAAATGACAATGAGGAAGTTGGGCCTTAATTCGTTTCAGGCATTATGAGGCTTGTAATATTAAACATGTTGGGCTGGGCTTAGAGGGTTTCATTAGAATTATAGGCTAGTTTGCTATTGTATTTAGGCTAGTTTATGATTGGGTTTGGGTTTACTATTGGGTTTATGATCCACAAGGGGCCCAATAGTAAACCCATTGGGTACCTATATAAACCCATGTGTGTTTATGATTAACTAAGCTTTGGAGATTACTTGTTCACGATTTCTTGTTCTTGTGAGAGTTTACGATCAGCCTTCATTGCTTCATAGTAGTTGTTCTTCATTCAAGACTTCATCTTTTTCATAGATCTAGTCTATTCTTCTACTATTCTTCTTGAATCGATCTTATACGAGGATTCCGCACTCGTGTTTGATTAGATATCGTGTGTTTGGGAGATTTCCGGACCTACAATTGGTATCAGAGCCAAGAATCACAGATTCGAGGTTCTCACGATATTGGATTCAAGCTTTTTCCAAAAAAAAAAAAAAAAGATTTGAAGATTTGAAGATTTGAAGATTTGAAGATTTGAAGATTTGAAGATTTAAAGATTTAAAGATTTGAAGATTTGAAGATTTGAAATGATTTGAAGATTTGAAGATTTGAAGATTTGAAGATTTAAAGATTTGAAGATTTGAAGATTTGAAGATTTGAAGATTTGAAGATTTGAAGATTTGAAGATTTGAAGATTTGAAGATTAAAAGATTTGAAGATTTGAAGATTTGAAGATTTGAAGATTTGAAGATTTGAAGATTTGAAGATTTGAAGATTTGAAGATTTGAAGATTTGAAGATTTGAAGATATGAATGTTTATGATCAAGAAGGCTTGAAGGTTTGAAGGTTTATGATCAAGGCTTGAAGATTTGAAGGTTTATGATCAAGGCTTGAAGATATGAATGTTTATGATCAAGATTTGAAGGTTTAAGATCCAACACAATCATAAACTGAGTTTACTATCGGAGTTTACTATCGGAGTTTACTATCGGAGTTTATGATTGAGATTCCGATTCTGAGTTTATGACTGGTGTTTATGACTGAAGGTGATTACGATCGTAAACAGGTGATTACGATCATAAACAGGTGATTACGATCATAAACAGGTGATTACGATCGTAAACAGCGATTACGATCGTAAACAGGGATTACGATCGTAAACAGGGTTGGTTTACGGCAAAAAGTCACTATTTCACACTTTCACGGAAACGGACGTAACTTTTGACTCGTTTGGAGTTAGAAGCTCAAATTTGAACACGACGTTCGTGACATCAAGCCCCAGAATTACCCCCGACTAACGTCCAGGGGAGCTCGTTTGGACCCCCAAATTCCACTCCGAAGGCCTCCGTTTTTCAGTTTTAAGTTTTTGACACTATTTTTTGAATAGTACTTTTGCCGATTTTGCCGTTTTTGCAGATTTTTCAAGATTTTCAGAAGCTGCATAATGAGTTCAGTGGTTGAAGAAAAGAATATATTTGAGGACGAAGATGCTGAGATATGCCCCAATCCTACTTGTGCTCGTATAATTCCTGAACTTAAGCAAATGTGTAGAAATTTTCAGTCAGAATTGTTTGAGACAAAATGCGAGAAGAGCTCATTTAAGGGTAGATGGCAAAAGAACGAAGAGAAGGTTAAAGCTCAAAAATTAGATATAACAAAATATAAGAACCTTGCAACTGAGAACGCCTATTTGTATGACAACGCTAAGTTAGAGATAGCTGAGCTAAGTAAGCAGATAGATGACCTGAAGCATAAGAACAATGAGATGCAGGTTAAGCTTGATATGAATCAAATGAGGAGCAAAAGAATGCTTGAAGCTGGAAAGGAATTGTCACATGCTGTGGTGACTGGTCAAGTTGGGAAACACACACCTGGATTTGGATCAGAAAAGACTGATAAGGCCTTGGCTGCAAACAACATTATTCCTCCACCAGTTCCCAGAGACATTATAGGAATACTTCTTAGTGAGGATCAAGTTGAACGAACCAAGTCAGATTATAAAGAAGCTGCTCCTCCTATTGATAGTGTCTTGGTTGGAACTACACCATTGACTCAAGAGGAAATAGACAACGAGGCAAACATGACATATGGTGAAGGGAGAATAGAGGACGTATCAAGAGATGATGCTGAGTGCCAGGAGTATAACAGATGTCATAATTCCAAGTCTGATGATGTTGGGGTAGAGTTGAAACCATACCCTAAAATTGAAACCCCATGCTTGAAAGTTGTTGACGAAGTCAAAAGGGAAAAGGTGATCTTGACGACACGGCCTGGGGGGAAGATCTTTATGACATCTGGATCTATGTTTGACCAAGAACCAGATGTTGGGTATGACTTACCATCCTTCTCCTCCAAGTTCAAGGGAATAACTGATGGAGTGGTCGGTGAAGCCAAAGTTGAGAAGCCAAAGATCACCATTAAGCATCCAAGTGTGAAGTTAACAACTGTGGTGAAGAATGAAAAACTCAAGGGAGTGGCTGTGTCTCCCATTTCTTCAGTTGGATCATGCAGTTGTTGTTGTAATTGCAAGAATGGTGCTTCAACGTCAACGAATCAAGGAAGCACAAAGACGGTTAAGACAGGTTCGACACAGGCTTCGAGGAACCAGCCAAGAGTCAATCTTGGATCAGCAAATGGACCAAGGAGGCAGACACAGAGCAAACCAGCTCCATATCAGCCACCAAAGACAAATGGGTACACGTCTGACTTCTATCTAAAGAAGCAGACTTGCTTTAATTGTGGCATCGCTGGTCATATTGCTAGAAACTGTCTTTATCGCCCCTATGAACCCTATTTTCCAAAAAGTCAAAGGGTTTCATCTCAGGAGTCTGTGAAGTCTAAGCCGATGATGGTGCAAAAACCTAAGGCAATGAAGACTGTTACTCCTAAAGTTAAACCCTCTGATCAACATTGGGGTGCTGCCAAAGCTGAAAGAAAATCTTTAAATCAAAACAACAGCTTTCCAAGTTACCAAAATTTTCAGAAAAAGGTGATGAAACCATTTTCAAAGCAATCAAAACTTGAAAAACCCAAAGTTACCCCTCCCAAGGTAACTAAAATTGTTTTGAAAAATGATTTTAAAATGAAGAAGGTTGAAATGCCTAAAGTCACAACTCCAAAGGTGACTAAAACAAAAACTGTGTTGAAAAATGAATCTAAAATGAAGAAGGTTGAAATACCTAAAGTCACAACTCCAAAAGTGACTAAAACAAATGTTAAATCACCTGGAATTTGGAAACCAAAAATCAAGGCAGCTCCATCCCAACTTCCTGATTTTTCAAAGGGGATGTTCTTACAAGAAGTATCCTTTATTGATTCCTCAGGTGTACCCAGAAAAACAATGGCCTGGGTACCAATGGCTAACTAATCTCTCACTCTGTGCAGGAACGATCATGGAGGATTATCACTAACGTTTTTATTACTAATTTGTTTGTTGATAAGTGATTGTTCCAGGCACAGTTTAGGAGACGTATCTTCATGTTATGTCAAGTAATCTATAAATGGAAGGTATGTCTCATTGAGAGGTAAAAGGTAAAATTTCAGCACGAAAGGTACTGTTCTTAACTTGGTTGTGTGGATGAAGCGACAAAGGGTGTTTTGAGTCAAACCAAATTTCCTAAAATTTTCACTTGGTGATTGATTATGTGTTTGACTTCAAATGCAATGAAGTGTGCATGTCATGAAACCCATTTTTCAAAAATTTTCAAATCATTACTTTGAAAGTTAGCTTGGCCAGATATCTTCAAAATTTTGTGTTTTGTTCCTTTAAGTGTGTTTGTGTGTTTTATCTTTATTGTTTATAATTAAAAAAAAATGAAAAAATGATGTTCACAAAATTGTGACATTAAAAATCAAAAAGCAAGGGGAAGAAATGGAAAAGATGAAAATGTTGACCCCTCAAAAATAGTGTGCTTTTCAATTTTTAATTGTTTGTGTTTAATTGTTTGTGTCTTGTTTTTGAGAAGTTTAGGGGAAGTAAATTGAATGCACGGGTTGGAGATGGCTGACACGCGTAAGGCGGAAGTGAAAGGCAAGCTCCACGGTGATATGTTCGGTAGGCTCGACCTAAACTTATAACCTCCAATGAAAGTGCTGTGAACTTAAAAGATATATATGTTTAGTTTCCCATC
Organism: Deinandra increscens subsp. villosa; assembly: GCA_039602395.1. Taxonomy (NCBI): domain Eukaryota; kingdom Viridiplantae; phylum Streptophyta; class Magnoliopsida; order Asterales; family Asteraceae; genus Deinandra; species Deinandra increscens. Next base: position 9,735,229 of record JBCNJP010000020.1, read on the forward strand.
CTAGGTTGCATGGTTTAAAAGACTGAGTCCCGACAAAAATGAGTTGAGAGTGGTAATTACCTAGTATTCACTCTCTCACACGCCATGTCTCTGCTGTCATGACTACACCACATAATAAAAAGAAAAGAAAAAGAAAAGAAAAAGAAATGAAAAAAAAAATAATGAAAAAGAAAAGAAAATGAAAAATAATCACTCAGTTGGTCTTCCTTGCGTGCTTAGCGGCCGACCTGATCACCAACTGATGGTTAATGAAAATAAGTGGTAGTCATAGTCGGGGTGCATGGTTCCTCAAGTTGGGGGTTTGTGAATCCTCAATAAACTCTGAGGTTGGGTAGGTTTTGCTGTGTACGCTTGGGTGTGGGGACAATTAAACATGACGGTAATAATGTACTATATTAAGCATGACGCATTCGGTTGGGATTAAACGGGTTTGAGTTTAAAGCGGACAAACATACCGGCAATCACCTGGACTAGTCAAGTAACTGAAGCTGAAAAGGGTTCCTCAGTCAGATTCATACGGTTTGATCCCTTGTAAACTTTCTCATGTTTGGTTTGGTAAGTATTTGTTTATTTTTATCTTTAGTGTGTGAGTCGTTAAGTTCCTTTTTGATATGTTTTCGTCTTGGCTAGGTTGATTTGAGAAGTCAAAATGTGTTTTTCATGGGTCTTAATGCATGACAATATGCCCCCGACAGATCTTGCCAAATTTTTAGGGGAAGGAGTATGGGATAATAAGTATTATCCGAAGGGAACTCGAGGATGATACTTATTATTTAAAGGAAAAGACTTCCTCCGTCAGATCTTGACAAATTTTTAGGGGAAGGAGGGAGGATAATAAGTATTATCCGAAAAGACTCCCATAATACATAGGATCCGAAGGGAACTCGAGGATAATATGTATTATCTCAGGGGAAGTCCTTAGCTGAGGGGAAGTATCCAGCTAAGGGGAAGTCTTTAGAGGTCTTGGGTTCAGGGGAAGTTTTATAGAAAACCCGTAATCTATATTAGGGTTTTTGGTTAAACTAATGTTAATTTAAATCAACTGAATAGATGATAATTACCTTCTAACCCAAAGACCAGTCATCAAATGTCTGGTGGAGTATATTTTTTCAAATGTGTGTCAGACAGGTTGATGATAGAAAGATGCTGCTGATGCTACTGCTGCTTAAAGTTAAAGAACCAGCCGGACAAGACTTCCATCTGAAAAGCAACTGCTTAGGGGAAGTTGTTGGTGTCTTTACAAGTATTCAAAAGCTTCAAAAGTTTTTCAAAGAAGATGTTCACATGTTTAGGGGAAGCTGAAGACTTCAAGTCTCGTTGAAGAAAACGATACAGAGAGCAGTCAGAGATCATTAAGTTTGAAGATCAACAATCAAATTCTTCAAAGTTAGGGGTTTTCAACAACTTTCAACCCTCTAATTTTATGGAGATTCAAGACAGTTACCGAAGATACAGCAAGAACCAGTTCTTTCAAAAGAAGCAAGTCATTGAGAATCCTCCATCTCATTAACTTGTTCATTTCAAGAAGTTCGAGCTGATGCTGATCAAGAGAAAGTCCCAAGTGCCCGTCATGAAACCCATTGAAGATTTATGCGGAAAGAATCTTCATCAGCATCTATGCCAGCCACTCAAGAAGAAGAATTTCAAAGATTGAAGACATTTAATATCACAAGCCTAGGGGAAGATTGTAGAGGCTAGATTATAAGGCTTGTAATATTAAACATGTTGGGCTGGGCTTAGAGGGTTTCATTAGAATCATAGGCTAGTTTGCTATTGTATTTAGGCTAGTTTATGATTGGGTTTGGGTTTACTATTGGGTTTATGATCCACAAGGGGCCCAATAGTAAACCCATTGGGTACCTATATAAACCCATGTGTGTTTATGATTAACTAAGCTTTGGAGATTACTTGTTCACGATTTCTTGTTCTTGTGAGAGTTTACGATCAGCCTTCATTGCTTCATAGTAGTTGTTCTTCATTCAAGACTTCATCTTTTTCATAGATCTAGTCTATTCTTCTACTATTCTTCTTGAATCGATCTTATACGAGGATTCCGCAATGGGCCCGAACAATTCCAATCAAGATGAACTTAAGGGGGAGCATTCAAATTCATGGGGGGGTTTTCCATATATATAAACTAGTGGCTAAGATTAGTTCTTTTTAGTTCTCAAACCCAATTAGTTCTCAAATGATCCTCTCCCTATATATATATATATATATATATAAATTGTTTTAGAAGAAATCGCAAAAATTAGTACTACTAGACGAAAAAACCGCAGGGCGGTCCCCCCGGGCTCTTCTGAAGTTGCGCCATTGACTTTAACTAAACCATTAGCTCTAGTTAATTTTCAAGAGATGAGAAAATTGATGGGCGTTGAAGACATGCCAGACCTGACTCAGAAATTGGTGGGGGGGGGGGGGGGGGGGGAGAGGTTGATTGTTTGTTTGGATGTTTACTTGTTATTATTAATTTTTTTTTTATTTTAATTATTTGTATAGTCCTCTACAAGAGGGTCCGGTTATGGTGTCTATATAGAGAGACAAGTAGGATTTATAAAATCAGAGCTGTATGCTAAAGTTATTTTAGTTATTCTTTCTTTAGTATTCAATAAAGAGATTGGAGAGTTATTCCATATTTTCGGGTTCATTGTTCTTGTGTTTCTTTAGTGCCAATTGCTTCAACATGTTGGTCAAGCGATGTCGACCGCTATCAAGGTTTTTGGTAAATACTTTATAAAACAATTTGGTAAATATTTTATAAATCATCCGTTTTGGTAAATAAGTTTTCCACCTACACCTTTTTAGAAAAAAAACTATTTAGTTGTTAAGAAAGGAGTATTGTTACGTGTGTTTTATTGTTGGTTTAGGGGTCATTATGCCCTTTTTTGATTTGCAGGGGACTTATTTGTAACTCTTGATGATATTGTTTATTAATATCTCTTAACAAAATTCGAAAACATGAGTCTTTTTTTTTTTTTTGTGTGTGTGTGTGTGTGTGTTTGTCTACTTATCTGATTTTTAAAACCTCCAACAGATTATGAGATTTGGTTGAGAAGTTCAGATGAATGACATGGACACCTATTTGGAACACCAAGAAACAAGAAACTAAAGAAATCATACAAGATTCTGCAGAAGAATTGAAATTGCCTGTTGATTTGATAGAAATGGCCGAAAAACAGAAACGAGAATCAGCAAATCTGGAAGCATTAATGGAGCAATTGTTTAAAAATTGGAACTCTTCAAATCTAGGTGAGTTAAGTACGAATAATTTTTAAAACAATCTTAGTCCTGTAAGTAGCTTGTTATTTTTCGGATCTAAAAAAAAGTTGAGTCTGCAATCAATGTGTTCGATGAAATGCCAAAGGAATTGGGAATGAGATTCAAGTAGCTATTGATGCTGTGATATTGGAAATTCAAAAAGAATCTGAATATGAATCAGATGTTCCATCTAAAACTGAAAAAGTGGGAGATGTTTCAGAACTTTTGTTAGGAATGATTCAAAGAAACATGAAAGGGTATATAGAATATAGTGAATAAAATGGGACACTACTATTTGTAATGTTAGTTTTTGAATTTATTTATAAGATCAAAGACACCCATCATTTCAAGTTTGAGGATAAAGTACATAGATGGAAAGCAAACCTATTACTTCTCGTCTTTGATCGTGATTGGGAGTTGTTTAAGAAGAAAAAAAATGGTATACAGGTGGCATAAATGGAGATTTAAAATACATTCAATACAGTGAAGAAAAGAAATGGTATACAGGTGGCATAAATGGAGATTTAAAATACATTCAATACATTGTATTTGTAATAGTGTTGCACTCAAGATTCTAGTTCTTTTCTAAGAGTGCAATGAGGGGGGTGTTTTTAATTCATTGATTAGAATGGTTCAAAGAAATTGCCTACTGGGACTGATGTGAGTAAAGATGGATTAATTATACTGGTTTTCTTGTCAATTTATTGTTTTTCATAACTGCCAAGATCCTAGAAGAAGTGGGGTTGCAAGTATGCCTAACCAGGATTGATAACTCAATGGGAGCTATCACATAAGGAATAACAACAAATGATTTTGAGCTCATTCCTTCAGTAGGTTATGCTTCACTACAAAAAAGAAACATATTCTTTTTACAAGACACTAGAGAGTGTTGATAAGCCTATAAGCTTGAGGAATCACCAAGATTTACACGTATTAGTGCTCCTGTCGTACAACGTCTGTGGCTCCAAGGACCTCTTCATTGTGGATTTGCTGATGGTCTAACAATTAATAAGGCTTCTTCTTTGTCGGTTCAGGTACGGAACTGTTCGGATTGTTCTAGACTTCTAGTTCTAGCTAAGCCAAAGTTAAAATAATAAAATTAAATATAAAAACAGAATAACATCTTCTTTGAAATAGATGCCAATTACAATACTTGTTTTGAAATATAACAGAAATTACATAGCTGTTGACAAATAATGTCAATCAAGGTCAACTAGCTCATATTGGATAAAATCAACCAAGGACAACTAGCAAATAGTCATACCAGCAATTTAAGAAAGAAAACACCATAATCAACCATGGTTAATTACTTACCTAGGACCAGAAAGAACAGAAGCCAACAATGGGGTCATATCTTGCTCGTGTTCAACTGCTATCTTTTGCAGCCTAGGATCTGTGAAGTTGTAATCCAATCTAGATTCCACTTTCGCTACACCTTCCAACACCTTAACTATTGTCGACATTGAAGGCCTTTTTGTGAAATCATACTGTAAACACCATGAAGCCACTTTGATCATCTCCACAACTTCTGGTGTGCGTGTTTGCATATCTTCACTGTACTTATCAACCATATCCACCAACATCTCGTGTTCCCAACAGTTTTGAAGGACAGCAAGTAAGTGTCGGCTTTCTTCGGGCTGAGACGTGTCGAAGTTCTTCCTCCCACATAACGTCTCCAAGAGAACGATCCCAAAGCTGTATACATCCACTTTTTCAGTTATAACTGAGCTCATCCATTCTGGAGCCAAATATCCTGGGGTTCCTCTCATTGTAGTCATCACTTCTGTTTGATTTCTATCAATGAGTTTTGATAACCCGAAATCAGATACTTTGGCATTGAAATCACTGTCTAGCAATATGTTTTGAGGTTTAATATCTAAGTGGATGATCTTTTGCCTACACTCTTCATGAAGATATGCTAGTCCCTTTGCTATATCAAGAATGATTTTCTTTCTGCATTCCCATTCCATCGTGTGCTCCCGGTCTCCATGGTAGATCCACCGATCTAATGACCCGTTACTCATAAACTCATACACGAGAAACCGTTGCGATTTCCAAGCACAAAATCCTCTGAGTCTTACCAGATTCACATGGTGAATGCTTCCAATGGATTCAACCTCAGCTAGGAATGATTTGTTAACCTGCCCAAGACCCTGGAGACATTTGACTGCGATAGTTGAGCCATCTTCAAGAGTCCCTTCATAAACTGCTCCGAATCCTCCTTCACCAAGCTTTTTATTGAAATTTTCCGTGGCGGTTTTTAGTTCTTCGTAGGAAAACCGGCTTGGCATTCCTGGTACCTCACCTATATACTCTTCCTCCATTTGAGTGGCCCGTCTTCGCTTGCGCATTATGTAAACAAAGTAACCCATAGCCCCAAGCAAAAACATAGCACTTCCAATAATGGAAGATAACATAACTCCTAAAGTAGATTGAGACTTAGAACTAGAAGGACTTGGTTTTACATTCTGCACCTTCACAAAAACTGTACTGTTATCAGCATTTTGCATTGTCAAGAGCTCAATTGGCAAAAAACAGTTCCCCCTTAAAGAATAAACATCATCGTTAGAAAATAGAGCTGCTTTGCAAGAGCAATTGTTGAGACATGCTTGTTTGCAGGTCGCCAAATCGACATTTTTCATGTCTGGAATGAAGGTGAAGTAACCTATGTTCTCAAGTTCGATCAAAAGCTGATCTTGGGTGGCATTACATGTGAGATGAGTAATTTCAGAGCAACCCAGGTCTGGTTGCCGATCATCAATTGCTTTAAAATAATCTATCCTTGGAAAAGTTGATGAGGGACAACTACACTGTTGATTACCAGAGCATACGCCATATCTCCCACATGCCATAGGATAATCACACTCTCCAAGAAGATGGCTAAACAAATCCGCCACCATTACCCAGTCTCCTTGCGATTCAAACACTCTTAAATGCCCGTCGGGCATCAGTTTCATATATTGGGTCGATTGTGCCTTGGGTATGAGAAACATGTCATTACGGCCAGTTGGCTCACCTGAAAGAATGAAAATAGATAAACTACCATTCAAGAACCTAACGTATCTTCTTCCTGTGTTTGTATCGTAGCGAAAGCCCACATAACTATAATAGGCTAGACGCGGGTCTGATCCAGCATAAGCAACCAAACCACTATCTGTGACTTGAAGAGAAAACAAATCTTTTTGGGCCGTCCAGTTGGTCAACGAAATACTTGGTATAAGCTTCTGTCCTTGGAACAATGCTTGCCCCAGTACTAAACAATCTGTCGGATGGTTGAAAGATTGCCAAACTATGGAGTTATTGATATCAAACAACACGAGGTTTCCATCATCGGTTAAGTTTAAACCAACAACAAATTTCCCGGTGGTGTTGGTAGTCCAAACCGTGCTTCCATCAGCATCTTGCAGGACCAACTCTCCGGTTGTAGTAAGATTCATTATCGCACCATAGCTAACAGGATGGTCTCGGTTTGCTGACCAAACCACTGGAGGGGAGCTTCTATTTTCCATGATACGACCCTCATAACCGAAGACCATGAAGACAGCAAAGAGGTAAGAGGTGCAACTTCCATTGCAGTAGAACCCACATGCAAATCTTGGTTGGGACGTTCCGCTGAAGAGGATGGTTTGGACCCTTGAGCCGTCATCAAATTGAGTAGAGTTGGTTATAGATTCAGTGTTGGACCATGAAGTGGAAAGATTCGCAGTCGAGTTAACTGCAGTTGGAGAAAGGTAAACCTGGGAAGTGGTTGAGTAGCAATTTAAGATGAGAACAAGGCAAAAGAGTAAGAGATCCATAGTGCCCCAGTCACTGATGATTATGAATTCAAGATATATGTTTCATGATCTAAGTTATGATCAAGATTTAACTCATTAATTTAAGACGAAGTTTCTTGCTTCTACGGTTGAAAAATCATTTGTTAGCAACACCACACAATTATCATTGCTGGAGATAGACTTTTGAAATATCAACAAGATTCGGTCGAGGTCAACAATCTAATCCTTTTCACTTGGAATGTCAAGCTCCCTTCATTATTTATTAATGTTTAACACTAATTTCATGTATCCTAAAAAATTATGTCTAACATGGCTCGGTTTTGAATTTTTTTTTAATTATATCAAGATATAGAGAGTATGAGAAAATGAAAGTAAGGTAAAAAATACATATACCCCTCTGTAAATAGCTCATAGAATGTACGGGTTATTGAATCGGGATCATCAAACCCCATCTCCTCATCATATATTATTTCTTTTATCATGTTCTCCTCAGATATTTCTTTTACTTGATTCTAGTAAGCATCACTTTCTAATCCATCGGGATCATCAACCCACATTTCCTCCCTAGCTTTATTCATAGGAATGATCAACTCATCCTCCTCCTCCTCGCTCCATCAGCATAAGATGATGGGACCCTACAATTATTTAAAAAAAACGCGTATAACAAACAGCAAAAACACTTTTTTACGTAAAAATAAGACATAGAATACACTTTATTATTAATACGAACAAGAAAACTTTAACAACACTTTAAACTTAAAGAACATTAATAAACGTCTCATTGTTCATCGCCTTGGAAACGGTTCAACATGCATGTGGGTATGTAGATGCAATGTGCTCATGAAAACGGTTTTAAATATAACATGTTTTTTGCATCGTGTTTTTTCAATACCATCCATCATCTCACACATGCAAATCGTAATTATTCCAGACCTCGTGTACCCTCCTTATGGGAAGGACCCTCACGACCCACGGTGGGTGGTTAACCACAACGTTGTTGTTATTGTTGTCGTTGTCGCTGTTGTTGTTGTTGTCGTTTTTGTTGTTGTTGTTGTTGTTGTTGTTATTGTTTTTGTTTTTGTTTTTGTCCGCCATCGTAATCTTTTTTAGCATTTTTGAAGTTTAGAGATGACAAATAAGTGGTGTGATAAACCTAAAACCCTCAACACCTATTTATACTTGTTTAGGGGGCAAAATTCGTCAAAAACTAGATTCTAACTGCTAGAAACGACTATATAGCCATTATAAAATGGTCAAAAATCTATCCTAATGTCTATAATCGGTTAACCGGCTATTTTTAACTCAGAAAAATGGTTCTGGTTAACCACTCCATAACCCGTCATTTTCAAACAAAAAAATTTACCCCACCAACAAAATATCAATCACTTTACCAAACTCATTCGAATAAAAGAAAAAAAAAACAATTGAGTTGGTCGGTTAGAAAAAGAATAAGAAAAACAAAATAATTAAATGATTATTATATTGAACCTTACTCGCTATTAAATAAAACGAGTTGTTGACCCGCCCGCGCGTTGCGACGGGCAACAGTCATGACTCATCTTCTTAATTATCGTGAATATTAGTCATATCAGTCATATACTCGTACTCGTGTACACGTGAAACCCTTATCTAAAAATCTTGCCAACATTGAAAGTTATATCAATTAAACAAACATTATCACTACCAAATCCTATCTTCAATATGAACCAACATTAAACTGATAAGAAAAAAAAAGTGAAGTCAGCTAAAACTAAATTATATTGTACTGCCAACTCTTCTTAGAACTTGAAGCTCATGATGGAACTTCATCCCCACCTCTTATCTTTTAACCATCAATGCATAGCCATGTTCATTTGATAGGTATTGTAATTTGCAAAACAAAAGATTATAAATATATTAAAAAAAAAGTCAACTAAACTGGTATTGTTACAGCTGGGCATTGGAGAGACAGGGTGAAAAATTCTGAAATCCAGATTTTCCCTACAAAATTGGAGTGAAGATTCTTTAGAGACAATTACTTCATGACACATTAAGAAAGAAACTACGAAGTAAACATACGACTAAAATTCAAAAATGTAAAAACAAAGCACATGATGTCATCCATCTATGTTGATGTTTCCCATACCTTTCACTTTCACTATAAAATGCATTAAGCATAACAGATGTATAAATAAACAATCCCAAACACTAACTTACTAAAAAATTCAGTAAGCATAATAGATGTATAAATAAGATACCATATAGAACATCATCTTTGGTTTGTTCGTTTTTCGTAAAATTTTCTACCAACCCATTTACCATCCTTCATAATCATTCTCCATCCCAAATTTCTCCATTTCTTGATCTTCATCCATGGTTACTCACTAAGCAAACTTGCAACATGATCAAAAGACAAGAAAAAAAAGTCAAATTTTATAACTGAAAACAAACAAACAAAAAGTTCTTTTCCTAAAATTCAAGAATTATATAATATTGCTTCGTAGGAATGCTTGATTTGTCATCTCAAACTAAATACAAACAAACACAGACTCTTATTTCCTAAACTCTACTCTGTAGCTTATATATAAGTTAATTAGCATCTCAAACTGAAATACGCATCGTAAGGAGAATGGTAGTCGGATTTCTACAACCAATTTGTAGAATAAAATATTGATTTTTTGGTAGGAAAGATGGAACAAACATTTTAAAAAAACAAAGAGATAATAAAGCAAATAAATCATCAAAAACTAACCTAATATCTTAACACTAAATTACTAAACTTATGTTAACTGCACTAAATCAATTATCAAAAAAGAACCTAGCATCTTAACACAAATATATTGAACTTATCTTAACTGCAAGTTTTGTAGCAAAATACATAGGCCCTCACTCTTTATAGAGAGCACAGTTTCTTAGCAAAAGTTGTTGTATGCTTAGATTAGTTATAGGAGAATAGATCCACTGAAATCCCTTTTTATATAGGTGGGATTTGCGGAAAAGTGTTTATCTAAAAGGTTTCTCGACGGGAAACTATGCCACCTTCCCTGCACTAACAGTTTCTTAGTAGGAGTTTTGTTCTTTACTTAGATGAGTTATAGCAAAATAAAGCTACTGTATTCCTTTCTTATATACATGGGCACATTGGACTTTGTTAACAAAGGATGAATATTTAGTGATTTTGAGGACAAAAGAAATTGTATTTAATAGCATGGAGTCTCTATCAAACTTAATGTCATTAAATTTCCTTGGTGTTTGTACTTGTACTTTTTTGAATGTCAAGAACTTTTTTCCCAATTTCTATATCAAAACCCATCGGTACTACTTTGAATATAACTTGCATCAACATCTATTTTTGTTGCTATGACCCCACTACCATGCCCCTTTTCTTCATTTTCTACCCTATCAACACTTGCTGTTATGAACCCCCTATCATACCCCTTTTGAGCTTTTGCAACTACGTCGAAATCTTGAGCATTTTCTACCCCATCAACATGCTCTTGAACTATTTTGGTTCAAAGACATCTACCAAAGACTTACTTTCTACATCAAATTGCTTTTCTTTTGTTTCAAGCATTCCACCGAACACCTTTCGTGCAAACTCTACTCTATTGTCTGACAAATCATAAAAGACATTAGAACTGTACCAACCTTACCTTATCAGTTAGAAACTACCGACCCGCAAGGCTGATTGCGCTCCAAATACTCAAATGAAGGACAACTTTGTGGTCTAGGTACCTTTACCAAAGAATTGGAGTTCAAAAAGAATTAACCTGCACAAAGAAGAAGTATTACTCCTCTGAAATACAAAACTGAATCACAAAGATGTGTACTGTTAAGAAGAAAAACACAGATTTACAGAAAGAGAAAAATATGTACCTTCCAAGTTCGAAGTTCTAAAACAACAATAAATCACAGCAAAAAAGAACATGTACCATCCGATTTCAGACCCCAACTTCTCATTCCAAACCGTGACAACCGATTTAAAAAGATTCAATTTCAACAAAAACAACAATAAGGGAACAACAATCAGTATACACATTACGAAAAATGTGGAACATCGACCAACATCAAAATCTCATTGAACAACAAAATTAAACAATGCGAACAACAAAATTAACATCAAACGACAAAATCAACAAAGTGGAAAACAAAATCGACTATGAAAAAGAAATATACATGAACAAACTGAATCAGAAATTCTCACAGGTTGACCCTAATTGCGGCAGCTAAAAAAGGTGAAAAACCCCCTAATTCAGAAACCGTTATCATGCTACGTTGAGGTAAATGTGATAAATCGAAACCCGCACTTCGTAATATATCAAAAGTTCATAACCTAAAACGACAAACCCAAATTAAATATGAAAGTAACATAAATGGAACTTGTTATTCTGTAATGAAGCAAATAGAAATTAAACCTAATTCACAAACAAACCCTAAAAAGTAGATTTGAGGTTGAACCTGGAACATTGAACCTACAGTGTAGTCGGAGCATAGGAATCCTAAAACACCGCCACGATCGGGTAGGAAGAACGTGTGATCAATCGCTGAAGCCAGAGCAGAGAAATTTAGTGGTGAAGGAGGGATGGCTTCAACAGCGAAGCACTGTACAGTATGGGGAAGGTACGTACGGGAGTTTGAAAGCAAGGCCACGCACCTACCGTTCTTGGAAGATAATTCATTCTATAGCATTGTGAGAGGATAGACGTGTAAAAGTAGGATTGGTCTAATTCTTATGAATAGTGTTTTTTGTGTTTTACCAACCATTTAATTTTTGAATTATATAATAATAATAATATTTACTTTTATTTGTACTTTGCTTATCATGTAATTAATAATATAAAAACTGTTATGTACTTGTGTATAATTAATTTTACTTGTTTTTCCAATAACAAATAATAAATGTATCAGATAAGATACAGGGGCGAAAGCTTGGGTCGAAATAAGGATGGAGCTGGACTAAAGGTGGATAGGGCCAGACTAAGTATATAATTTTTTTTGGACCGAACGAGTATAAATTTACACTAAGGAGCGAAAAAACGTACCGGTCCAGAGCCCGATCTAACCCCTTAAAAGCTTCCCCCTTGATCAAATACGTCATGAGTGTACATCACATTATCACACATTGCCCATCACACACCGGAGGGACAAAACGCATAAAACCATATCGCGCATTTTAAAACCAAATATTTTACCCAATTATATGGGTGTCAAAAATACCAAATTAACGTGATTCATTCGGAACCCAAGTAACGTAAGTAGGGTCGGGTCTAGTAGGGTTTAAAAGGCTTAACTGGGTTAATTGGACCAACCCCACAAACTCGAATTGTAGTTTGGCTCGGGTTTCTGTTTGAATTTTAAAAAATAGCTAGTGGGATTTATTACGCGTCACAAGGCTCCGTTTTAAACAGTAAAACGTAAATAAAAAAGTATGCCGTGACAATATATTTGAAAAACACTAACATTTTATATTGTTGTAAAAATGAAGACCAAGAAATACATTTTTGCAAACGGAACTCTTCAATTCAAGGTGGGTTAAGTGGATCACGTTAGCCGATTGATGGGCCATTCATGATTGCCGAGAAGGTGGGGTATATGGCTTACGGCTTACCGAGTGGACTTACCAGACGAGGCTCCGTTTAGATTCACCCTGTCTTTCATGTTTCATTGTTAAAACACGTAGGTGGCCCGCAGAGGCACAGATAAGGTGAATAGGTGATACCAATCACTAGAGACGAACTTTTATGTTTATAGCCCTTAACAGTGATGATATATAGATAAAATGTTGGTCAATCAAAGTCAGGCCGCTATGAAGGTTTTTGTACATTGGACGCGGCAAACAACGTAAAAGGCTACTTAGGAATTATTGGACGGGATGTTTTACAAAAAAACAAACCGCTAAAATAATTCAGATTATTTCAGACATTTAAACTCCACCTCTTCACATTCGGAAGTGTATTCAGATTTAATCATAAATATTTAAAAAAAAACAAACTGGATGTATGTTTTCCGGACTTTGATGACTTGGTTGCACTTCGTTTTCCAGACTTTGATTACCGTGTTTAACCTTTTGTTGGTTCAGGGGTCATTATGGCCTTTTTTTATTTGTGGGGGACTTATTTGTAACTCTTGATGAAATTCGAGAACATGATTCATTTTTGCGGCCTACTTAGGGCATGTTTGGGATTGCTTATAAAAACTGCTTATGGCTTTTGGAGGAGGCAAAAAGACACAAAATACCCCTCCAAAAGCTAATAAGTCATAACATTATGGCTTTTTGCTACTTTTGGAGGGGTATTTTTGTCTTTTTACCTCCTCCAAAAGCCATAAGCAGTTTTTATAAGCAATCCCAAACATGCCCTTATTTGAAATTTTGAACGGATGGAGAGGGTTGAAGGTTCAGATGAATGACTTGGACACCTATTTGGAACACCAAGAAACAAGAAACTGAAGAAATATCATACAAGATTTTGCAGAACAATTGAAATTGCCTGTTGATTTGGTAGAAATGGCAGAGAGACAGAAACGAGAATTGGCAAATCAGGAAGCATTAATGAAGCAATTGTTTAGAAATTGGAACTCTTCAAATCAAGGTGAGGTATATACGAACGATTTTTATAACAATCTTAGTCCTGTAAGTAGCTTGTGATTTTTCGTATCTAAAAATCTGCACTCAATGTGTTCGATGAAATGCCAAAAGGATTGGAAATGAGATTCAAGTAACTATTGATGCTGTGATATTGGAAATTTAAAAAGAATCTGAATGTGAATCAGATGTTCCATCTAAAACTGACCAAACGGGGAATGTTTCAGATTTTTTTAGGAATAATCGCGGAAAAATGAAATGGTAATTTAAAAAAAAAAACAAGATGGGATACGTGAAGGGTAGTCAGTCACCTGATGATATAGTGAATAATGGAACACTATTGTTTGTGTCTAATAACAATTTTGTAATAGTGTTGCACTCAAGATTCTAGTTCTTTTTCAAGAGTGCATTGAGGGGGGGTGTTTCCAATTCATTGATTGGAATGGTTGAGCTAGTTGCAAAGAAATTGCCTACTGGGATTGAGGGGGTGTTTTTAATCCATTAATTTTACTTGTTTTCTTGTCATTTTTATTGTTTTTCTCAACTGCCAAGATCCTAGAAGAAGTGGGGTTCAAGTATGCGTAACCAGGATTGATATATTTGACGATAAAGATGTTCGAGAATATGATCATGAAGAATTAAAAGCTGCATTTGAGATTTACAAGTATAAACTTGTGTTATTAGTGTTCCATTGAGAATTATTGCGATCTCTGCGCATCTCGGTCCATCAAGAAGTTATGCTCCATCAAAAAAAGAAATATATAAGCCTTAAGGAATCACCTCAAGATTTACATGTATTCATGCCCCTGCCATACATCGCCCATGGCTCCAAGGACCTCTTCATTGCGGATTTGCTGATGGTCTAACAAGTCTTCTTGCTTTGTCGGGTTCAGATACGGAACTTTTCAGATTGTTCTAGACTTCTAGCTAAGCCAAAGTTAAATTAATAAAATTAAATATAAAAACAGCATAACATCTTTAATGAAATAGATGCCAATCACAATACTAGTTTTGAAATATAACTGAAATTACACAGCTATTGACAAATAAAGTCAGTCAAGGTCAACTAGCTCATATTGGATAAAATCAACCAAGGTCAACTAGCAAATAATTATACCAACAGTTTAAGAAAGAAAACACCATAATCAAGCACTGTTAATTACTTACCTAGGACCAGAAAGAACAGAAGCCAACAATGGGGTCGTATCCTTCTCATGTTCAACTGCTATCTTTTGCAGCCTAGGATCTGTGAAGTTGTAATCCAATCTAGATTCCACTTTCGCCACACCTTCTAACACCTTAACTATTGTCGACATTGAAGGCCTTTTCGTAAAATCATATTGTAAACACCATGAAGCCACTTTGATCATCTCCACAACTTCTAGACCATGTGTCTGCATATCTTCAGTGTACTTGTCAACCATATCCACCAACATATTTTGTTCCCAACATTTTTGAAGGACAGCAAGTAAGTGCCAGCTTTCTTCGGGTTGCGACCTATCAAAATTCTTCCTCCCACATAACATCTCCAAGAGAACGATCCCAAAGCTGTATACATCCACTTTTTCAGTAATAACTAAGCTCAACCATTCTGGAGCCATATATCCCGGGGTCCCTCTCATCGTAATCATCACTTGGGTTTGATCTCTATCGATAAGCTTTGACAACCCGAAATCAGATACTTTGGCGTTAAAATTGTTGTCTACCAATATGTTTTGAGGTTTGATATCTAAGTGGATGATTTTTTGCCTACAATCTTCATGAAGATATGCCAAACCCTTGGCTACATCAAGAATGATTTTCTTTCTGCATTCCCAGTCTAGTGGGTGCTCTCGGTATCCATGATAGATCCACCGATCTAGTGATCCATTACTCATGAATTCATACACGAGAAACCGTAGTGATCTCCAAGCACAAAATCCTCTAAGTTTAACCAGATTCACATGGTGAATGCTTCCAATGGATTTAACCTCAGCTAGGAATGATTTCTTAACCTGCGCAAGACCCTCAAGACGTTTTACTGCGATCTTCGAGCCATCTTCAAGAGTCCCTTCGTAAACTGCTCCGAATCCACCTTCACCAAGCTTTTTATTGAAATTATGTGTGGCAGTTTTCAATTGTACATATGAAAACCGAGTCGGCAGGTCTGGTACATCGTCTATATACTCTTCCTCCATTTGTGTGGCCCGTCTTCGCTTGCGGATTATGTAAACAAGAAAACCTGTAGTCCCAAGTAGAAACATAGCACCTCCAATAATGGATGTTAACATAACTCTCAAAGTCGATTGAGGTTTAGAATCAACAGGACCGGAAGGACCGGAAGGACCGGAAGGAGTTGATCCTACATTCTGCACCTTTACGAAAGTTGAAGCGTTATGACCATTAGTAACATTTGGATGAACATAGACCATTGTGAAGAGGTCAGAAGGTAAAAAACAATCCCCGGTTAAAGAACGAAAACCATACTGAAATAGAGCTGCTTTACATGAGCAGTTGTTGAGACATGCTTGCTTGCAAGTCTCCATATCCACCCTCTCCATGTCTGCAAAAGCGTTGAAGTACATAACGTTCTCAAGCTTGATAAAAACTTGATCTTGGGTGGCATTACATGTGAGAGGAGTAATTTCAGAGCAACCCATGTTCAGTTGCCGATCATTCTCCGCTCTGAAATATTCTATCTTGGAAGAGCTTGATGCGGGACAACTGCACTGTTGATTAGCCGAGCAGACGCCATATCTCCCACACGCCATAGGATAATTGCAGTTTCCATAAGAACCGTATAATAAATCAGCCACCATTAACCACTCTTTAATGCGCCATTCAAACAGTGTCAAATGCCCGTCAGGCATTAGTTTCATATACTGGATCGATGTTGCTGGAGGTAAGATAATCAACGCAATAGGTTCACTTGCCTCAACTGAAAGAACGAATAACGACAAACTACCATTGAAGAACCTAACGCTTCCTGCATTTGTATAGTTGTCTTTGAAATAATGGAAATATTCTTGAGGAGGGTCTGATCCAACATAAGCAACCAAACCTTTATCTATTACTTGAAGAGAAAACAAATCTTTCTGGGCCGTCCAAGTGATCGACGAGACACTTGGTATCAGCCGCTGCCCTTGATACAACGTCTGCCCCATGACTAAACAATCTGTCGGGGAGTCGAAAGATTGCCAAACCGGGGAGCTATTTCTATCAAACAACATTAGGTTTCCATGATCGGTTAAGTTTAAACCAACAACAGATTTCCCCCCGGTGCTGGTAAACCAAACCGTGTTTCTATCAGCATCCTGCAGGACCAGTTCTCCAGCTGCGGTGAGACTCAGTACCGCACCATCGCTAACCGGATGGTCTCGGTTTGCTGACCAAACCACTTGAGGGTACCCTACATATGATGTGTTACCTTTACTGTCAATTTGAACAATGAAGACAGCAAAGAGGTAAGAGATGCATACTCCATTGCAGTAGAAGCCACACGCGAAGTTGGATCCTCTCAGGAAGATGGGCTGGACCCTTGAGCCGTCTTCGAAGTTAACAACGAAGGGTGAAGAACTGTTTAGGAACCATGTGGTGGAAAGATCTGCGGTCCGGTCTATGAGGGGCTGCTGGGCAGTGGTGGTGTAGTAGCCATTTAAGAAGAGAAACAAGGAAAAATAGTAAGAGATCCTCATCACCGATGTATTGTTGATTATCAACACAAAAGAGGCTAGCTATTAATTAAAGGTATATAATTTCATGATCAGATGTAGTGTTGACGCACTTAAGACTTAATTAAGAGGAAGTTTCCTTAATTCTACTGTTGAAAAATCATTGCTTGATTTTGATTTTTATCGGATGGCCATGGCTTGCTGTAATTACTTTTGAAATATGGACAAAACTGAAGTTTGCCTCGGCTGGGACTCGACCTCTTCATTAATTATTAACTAGCTAAGTAACCTGCCGGAAATTAAGGCGATATCTTTTACTTGGGTCGGGTCGTAAGAGGAGTAGAAATAATACGTGGTGTAGGGTAAATGGGTATGGGTGTGTAACCCGTTCGATGGTATAACCAGTGTTTTTACGACCGGACCGGCTGGTTAGACCAGTGTTTACACCTCTTTTATATGTGGGTTAATTTCAAAATTTTATTTCATCTACTCGATATTCTTTTTTATTATAGGATTTACTTTTATATAATGATCAAATTTCAATAACGTGACAGGTAAACGGGAAATAAGCTACGTCGCAACCCCCCTTTTAATTAATCTCATTAATGATAACATTAAATTCTAACGTATAAAAATTTAACCAACGGCTAATTCATATAATCTCATTAATGCTAACATTATGACTTAAGGAAATTCAACGGTTATCTCATTAGAATCCACCTAATTTACAGCTAATGGCATTTAATTGATTAGTGGCCAATTGGAAAATAAACCAGTTTGTAAACCAATTCCAAACAGGTTCTAAATCGGTTCCAAATCGGTTGTAAATCGGTTTCGGAGACAACAAGGTTTAGAACTGGTTCGCCAAAGAAGAATGCCAAATCGATGAGAAACCGTCAGTTTATACTTGAAACAGACCGGTTTTCATAAACCGGTTTTTATCTTGAACCGGTTCTGGTTTTTATACCAGTTCGGTTTACAAACCGGTTTGTACACCTCTCTCCACCGATATAAAACAGAAGGATCACAATGAACCATTGGTACTGCTTTGACCCCTATTTTGTTATTGGTTTTAGATTTTGAACCGGTGTTTTTCACCGATAAAAATCTCTGAGTTAAAAAATAAATGACTTCATAGAAAAAACAAAAGCCTTAAATTTTAGAAGTACACAAATTAATCTATCTTCTTAATATTACAATTTTTAGAAAAATGTAATGATTTTTTTTTTAATTTCTGTCATGGTCTCTTGTGATAATGGTTGGAAGGAAGTCAGGAACATTACCCTTTTTGTCGAAAAGCACCCTCTTTCCCTTTTATTTTATTGATAAAAAGTCGAAAAACTTACCGAAAGTGCCAATATATTTATCCTTTTTTATTCCTAGATGAAAAGCAACACGGCTCTTTGCTACCCTACGCACAAACTTCTTTTTTTTGGCTGCTTCTTCGAGCAAACATAGACAATTGTTTTTTCTTTTCTTTTTTCTTTTTTTCTATCAATGGAATTATAATATTATTTATTATTCATAATTAATTTTAAACCTATTTTGACTTTTTATGAATTTTAAGAAAAAATATTTTCTTTATATTCGAGTATACTCTTGCGACACGCTTAATTTTATCTAGATTTTATTATAAGTTTTATTCAAAATCGATCCCGATCAGAAGCCGAGTTTCAGAGGGTTGTTTTTGTTGGCACGATTAATTCATAAAAGGCCCGAAACTACAAGTCGGTAGATGACCTCGGTCCAATCCTAATGTGTGGATGGGCTGTTTAGTTCTTTTTAGTGAGTAGAGGGGCTTATACTAACTTTAATAATGAGTTTAGGGTTAGTAGGAGATATTTGTATTAGACTCTAATTAGTTGGCTTGTTTATTAAGTATATGTTTTAGGTCTATAAATACTAGAAATCATGTTAGGGTTTCTTGTATCAAATTTTTCTAATAAAGGTTTGAGTTATTTCCTTTATACATTGAGAGTTATCGGGTACCAATTATCCTTGAAGTGGTATCAGAGCGGTGAGGTTCTGGTTCAAGATCAAATTCATCAAGTCGGACGAACTTGATAAGGAAGTGGGCTACGTATCTCGATCGGAACTTGATTTCACGGAAGCAGTCGCAAGTTTGCAACTACTTTAAGGATCAAGACAATCAATTACGAACGAAGATAAAGAAGGCTTGCGAATTGAATTTACTTTGAATTGTACTATCTCTGCCACGTGATCAATTTAGAAACAAAATACCTTTTAAATTGTTTCTCACGAAGTCAAAGAAAGAGAAACAATTTGTGAACAGAAGGTGAGTTTTTGTTTACTATCTAAGGGATTAAAGAAGGCAGGTTAATTAATTCGAACAGGTCAAGAGAAAAATCAAACTAATTGTTTTTTTCGAGGATCAAGAAGTAAAACGGCAGAAGACATTGGAACAAGAAAAACCGGCGATCAAGAAATTCTTCGAGGACTTTCGGGGTAAGTCACGACCTACGGAAAAGCGAAGTAGGATCACGGGTTAAGGAGTTTCGATCATGTCGGACGAGTCTACATCAACACCCAAAGAGAATACAGCCGTGTTAGCATGTCCGATGTTAACGGCAACCAACTACAATGTTTGGGTTGCGAGGATTAAGTCGGTCTTTCTGGTTCACGACCAAGGTTGCAAAACTCGCTAGGCGCTCCCCGGGCGGCCAACTGGGGAGTTGAGAGTACTCGGCCTAGGCGGGGAGTACTCGGAGAGTACTCGGAAATGGTATATTATGATGAAAATATTTTTTTTAGAAATTACCCTATATATACAAAATGCAACCCATGGTACCACTTTTAAAACATAATGTACAACCCAACAATGCACACAGTGTACTACTCTTTATGCATAGTTTACAGCCCCTAAAGCATGGAAATTGTGTCATACTGTTTTAGCAACAGTTGACTCTACAGTGTAGCACCACTTTGAAATGAAGGTGCAATTTTTATAGCTAAGTGTACAAGTGCGCTGCTTTTTACCTTTTGTTGAGCAAGATATCTCTTCAAGATATCTCTACAGTTGATGTACAGTAAGGAGGAAGGAGGAAGGAGAGAATGCAGATCTATACGTATCTCATTCATCTGTCTTCTCATTCATATCTTCTGCTTCTTCTTTTGCTTAGTTTTGATTTGTTAACCATCCAACGTCGGCAGCCATGGACGACCATCTATGAAGGATATCGTGGTAGGCGGCGGCAACATGAGGATCCACACGAAATTAGGGCAGAAACTTCGGAAACCACGAACCGCATAGGAAGACGAATTATCAG
This sequence comes from Deinandra increscens subsp. villosa, assembly GCA_039602395.1. NCBI lineage: Eukaryota > Viridiplantae > Streptophyta > Magnoliopsida > Asterales > Asteraceae > Deinandra > Deinandra increscens. The sequence goes on from JBCNJP010000020.1 coordinate 9,755,762, forward strand.
CATCCATCTCATGCTGAAGCTTCGCATAGAGGTCGGACTCCGGTACACCGAACCAGGACCCCGCCGGACCTTAAACGCATCCGCAACAATATCAAGTGACACCGTTCCCATGTAAAACAGTGTACCAAAGATGTAAAGCAGAGGCGATAACAGGAAAACCCCCCCTGGCGAAGGAGCCGACGGCTATGGATTGTTGATGATACGTCTATGCCGAAATTGAGGTTTTACTTTTTCACCTCTCTATTTTTAATGTACTTTTCCCTACTAGATTATGAAATATCCAGGTTGATGCACTTCGTGGGAGATTAGACGCAAGTAAGAACGTGGTTCGTTTCTGTTTCCCTTTGTTACACATAAGAAATTTACCTTTCTCTCTTCAAATTAGAGTAATCAATTTTAATGTTATGATATAGGACACCATTTTAAGGTTCTGTTATCGTTGATTCTTCATGTGTTTTAGGATTGGGTGATTCCTACTTGCTATACATCATTGAGTGTTCTTCACGTTTCGATTTCAAATCACCTGAATGTGTAATTGTGATTTGTGAACCATATTTTGTCTTTTACTCATAAATCCATTTCATGTATTAATATGGAGTTTGATTTTGGCTCATAATTAGATTGATGCTTTGTTTTTACTCAAATGCATTTCATTAATTAATATGAGTTGTGATTTTGGCTCATAATTAAATGATAGTTTGTTTTGACTCATACAATCAATATAATCATGTTTAAATTATAAAAGTAAATACAAAGCTTTGGTAATATACAATGCTTTGATTTAAGATTCAAGATTTGTTAGTAATCTATAAAGGATACCCTTTGATTTTAGTTACAAAAGGTTCAAGATTTCTTGAATAAAGTAAGGACCACCTGCTCTTAAAATCTGTCTTGAAACATGTCATGATTTGTTAAATGAAGTGGTCATCAAATACATGAGGCTTAATGGAGGATTATTTTTGTTTACAAAAGTCTAAAAGGGTAAATGATATGGGAATTGTGTGCATGAAGCTGGAAAGGATTTGGAAGTAATCTCAAAAGGGTCAGATGAGTTTTGATTTGTTTATTTGTGTTGTAAATTGTTTATTCGTTCATTTTAAGGCATTATGTGTTTTTGTTCCTTGAATTATTTATAACTTAAATTGCTTCTTTGTGGAATTTAGTGGCGTAGTGTGTTCTTCTTAGTAGTTGAAGAAGTGAATTATATCCTCTTAGGTAAAACAAGTGTTTGTGTAACAAAGTGAATTATATATTCTCTTATTTTTGTTTAATCAAGTGTTTGTGTTTTTGTTCTTTGTTTATTGCAGGTTGATTAAGATAGCCTCTTCTATCACTCCGTCTGTATGGCTTTTTTTTTCCAATATTTTTTTCCTTACTCTTTAGGATTATAATAGATTTATTGAATAAGTAAGAAAATTTTAGATTTACATAATCTTTTTTAGAATGGTATGAATGGGAGGTTACAAGCAAACCTCTATCAAAGATATGGTCCTTTTTACATGATATCAATGGAAGGTTATTAATAGCAATTCTTTTTACAGTTTTGGTGTTTTGGATTATTCAATCGGCTTTTGATTGCTTAATCTTCAAGAATGTAACTCCAATTGCACATTTTCATGCTTAAGGTACAAGATAATGTATTGAAATACACACATGCGTGTATATATATACTATTTCCGATTTAATGGTTGATGTTATTATGATAATTTATACTGATTCGTGCTCCAACTACTGATTTCTTCTCACTCTTATTGATTTTTAAATGTTACAACTTTTACTCATTTGTTAAAAGTGGATTGAGTTATTTCTCATTTCCTCTGAGTAATAAGTATGTTTAAATGCCTAAAAGAATTGTAAAGTGGTTTACCAATAGGGATTGCTTTTTACAGGACCCACATGTTGGTGTTGAATTGTGTTTAATTTACTTTTATTCAACACTTAATGCTAACACTTATGTTGTTTCTTATACAATGTAAGCTTGAATGCGTATAAAGTACATGTTCATGAGACGGGCCCTTATTTTATATTCTAATGGTTTGGTTAACCGACTTTTTAAAACGATCCGACTCCGCCGCGAAGCGCGGGTCGAAGTGTCGATGATTAGGGGTTGTATATTGACTTTTGTTTTTCAAATAAGGATACAGGATGAACAATTTCAAATTCAGCTCCAAAAGGTACACTGCCTTCAACTATGAAGGTAACTCTACAAACCGTTTCATATTTTTGAATTATGATATAGAGTAATAGAACTAATTACAACTTCGTTATTGTTTACGATTGTGAAGTTGGGGATTAAATCACATTTGTAGATGTAAAAGACCATATCAGGGTGTGCCCAGGAACAACCTTTTGGTAATATATATGATGTTCCTCATCTTCATATTAATCAAGTCTCTAATTGTATATTAGTTTGCTTATTAGCATGTTGGATGTTATCACATGTTATTTAGGTGGGAAATAGCAAACATATGTCACCTATGTTATAGCTTCCCTAACCGCACTTTTTAAATGGGTCGGCTCCGCGGCAACGCGCGGGTCGTCCTACTTGTTATATACATGTTCAAATGCCAATATTTATAATAAAATGCATAAATATTAAAAATTTAATATTGATATCATCATTAGTATTTCAAAAATTTATACCAGTACCCTTCATCATTAGTATAATCTTAAAACCTATAATAAATTTTGTTTAAGGTGCTCTTTAGTTGCGGTTGATGCAGTAGATGAACTCGATTGCTTGACGACGATGAACAAAGAACGACGAACGACAATAGGGTTTGGGAGTCCGAAGTTGCGATGAACTCGTTCCAGACGTTAGGTGTATGACTGTGAAGTGAACGACAAAGAATAATTAGGGTTTTCTTTCAATTTAGCGCCTGGGAGTTGGGAATTACTTTTTTTGTCATTTTTTTTCAATTAGTTATATTTTTTTAATTTAAAATTGCGTTGACCGAGTTGGACCGCCTAGGCCGAGTTGGACCGCCTAGGCCACCTAGCACCGAGGTTGACCGAGTTTGACCGCCCACGAGTTGCTCAGGCGAGTTCCCTAAAAGCGCTTCAGTAACATTCCGCCTAGCGCCTAGGCGGCCGCCTAGGCCGAGTTTTACAACACTGTTCACGACATACACAAACTTCTTGAAACAATGGCTACAAACTTTGAGATGAGCAACTTAGGTAAACTTAGGTATGTTCAAGCAGGAGCATGGAGCAAGAAGAATGATCTAATCAAGGTGGACTATATAAGTGGAAGTTCTCAAAAGGTGGATATACTCACGAAGTCACTTCCAAGATTGAAGTTCAAAGAGATGAGATCCATGATCGTGATGAAGTTCCTTTCTAATTTGAGTTATGAATTAGGGGGGTGAATGTTGGCACGATTAATTCATAAAAGGCCCGAAACTACAAGTCGGTAGATGGGCTCGGTCCAATCCTAATGTGTGGAGGGGCTGTTTAGTTCTTCTTAGTGAGTAGAGGGGCTTATACTAACTTTAATAATGAGTTTAGGGTTAGTAGGAGATATTTGTATTAGACTCTAATTAGTTGGCTTGTTTATCAAGTATATGTTTTAGGTCTATAAATACTAGAAATCATGTTAGGGTTTCTTGTATCAAATTTCTCTAATAAAGGTTTGAGTTATTTCCTATATACATTGAGAGTTATCGGGTACCAATTATCCTTGAGTTTTTACAATTTAGTGATATGGAATACATTTAGAACCAAGCCGTATTTAATGTGTTTCTTTTACATATTATTAGTTTAGTGGTTGAACCGTCTCCGTTTGTAGAGGCGAATCCAGGAATTTTTTCTACTGGGTTCACTAATTTTTTGATGGTCGGGATTTTAACAACTAAATATAAAATTCGATTTGATCGGTTCGGGTTGTTCGAGTTGGTTAAGGTTAATAACACAATAACAACACGAATATACGTTACAATAGTTTGAGAAAATATTGTCGATATGTGTTCAATATATATTTCACAACTATTAAATATATGTACATGTATATGTATATATTTATTGAGATTGATAACTGAACGATAAATAATATGATTACTCTTTTAATTTCCAAACGAGTATACACCCGGCCAAGTGGTATAGTATAATAGCTAACAATTTATAAAATGCGTTTTGATTGTTATAAATGGTTCCCAGCGTATGGGATAATTTAAAGTGTTTTACAACACTTTAAGGGCATGTTTGGGTAAGCATTTGAAATTAACTTATTAACTTATTGGCTTTCGAAAAAACCAATAAGTTAAAAAAATTGTTTGGGTAGTGCAAAAGTAGTTTTTAAAATGACTTTTAAAAAAGTTGTTTTCTTCATTACCTCAAAAGCCAAGAAATCCTGCCTTTTCAAAACAACTTTTAACTTTTGGCCTGGTAAATTACATTTGTACCCTCCAAATAAACCCTAATCCTTATCAAAAACACGATCGTGGACATCTCTTCCAGAATCCCTCCATCGCCGCTTGGCTCTCTCCATCCAGAATCCCTTCGCGTTCGCTCTACTCCGGCGACCGCTACCTCCGGCGAACCACTTCCATTGACGAGCTGCTCCCATCCGCGACCTACATGTCAGTTTTATACATACTCAAATTTGTATAGGTTGTATTCTGTTGCCCTCTCAGTTTTATACATACCCGTGTGAACGTGAACTCTCAATGTTAATACTTGTAGCTCCGTTTCTCCTATTTGACAACCCCTGCAAAGAAAACTAGATTTTAAAATGGTATGTATGATACTGCAACACAGGTGCATGATATCATAATAGTTAGTATCATCAATGTACTGAAACGTAACCAATTCATTTTATAGATGGAGGTCCTACTTTTGCATATCTTTTTCTGAAGTAATACATACAACTTAGTTTTCACCTAAGGGTCAGGGATTCATTTATTTAATCAGGGTACTTCAATGTGAAATTCATGTGCCAATAGTAATGTGCCTATAATGTAGATTATATATTTTGTAGATTATGCCAAATGTGCCTATATAGTTGAGCCCAAAAACATATATTTGGTCATGTAAATAGTAAGGATCAATGGATCAAATTTTAGGTAGTGTTTATAGGTATTTTGTTGATTTACAACGTTATACTATGCAATTCACAGAAAATGGAAAACGACCTTACTGTTGATTGTGAAACATCAAACAAAAAGTCTAGGACAAAAGTCGTGTGGGATAGTACTATCTTCATGGTGTTTCTTGATGCGTGCTTGGAAGAACTTAGAAAAGACAGGCAAAATTTTTTATAAGAATGGGTGGACGAACTTAATTCATACCATGAAGGAAAAAACATGCAAATTTTTTGATAAATAACAACTTTAAAACAAGTGGGAGAACATGAAAAAAGATTGGAAGCTTTATGACCGCTTAATGAGGCTTGAAACTGGACTTGGTGGGTCGAGAAGCTTAATCGAAGCATCGCCTGAGTGGTGGGAGGAGAAAATAAAAGTAAGTTATACTACTATTTTTAAATCATTTGTAGTTATGATTGCATCACGAAATGCTTTAGTTAAAGTTCACCCATTTCCTTTGTAGGCGAATAAAGAGTTTGTCAAATTTAGGGATGCAAATTTGGATATATATGAGACGCATTATGCTCCGTTGTTTCGTGATTCTGTTGCCGTTGGAGATCATGCTATGGCTCCGTTGCAGTTTCAACATGAAGAAGAGGACAAAAAAGATAAAGAGGGCAAAGGAGATAGTTATGAAATCAATTTAGATGATGATGAGCCTCTTTTTCCTAGTCTTGTTGCAAGTAGTTCGAGCAAAAGGAAGAAGTCTAAGGATGTTGCCAACAAACGTTCAACTAAGAGTAAAACTTCATCCTTTGAGGAAAAGCTAGATGTCGTATTGGAGGCCTTGTCAACAAAAAGCACACAAACTTTTCCACCAAACAATCCTTCTCCAACATTAACAGATTGTATGAACATTGTAATCACTTTTCCCGGTTTTAGTGAAGGATCCGTACAGTATTCAAAAGCATTGCGTGTCTTCCGACAAAAACAAAATCATGATCCTTCATGTTTCCAAGAAGTGATGAAGCGAAGATGGAGTTCCTTAAGTTAATTATGGATGAATGACTTGCCATCATTTGATATTATGTGTTATCTTTTGGACCACTTATGTGTTATCGTTTGACATTTTATGTTTTTCTTATCGTTTGACATTTTATGTTTTTCTTATCGTTTGACATTTTATGTCTTTGTTATCGTTTGACATTTTATGTTTGTGTTAACGTTCGACATTTATATTTGTGTTATTGTTTGTCATTTTATATTTGTGTTATTGTTTGACATTTTATATTTACATTATGTAGGATGGATAATGATGATGAAGATTATCTTGTGGATGATGACATAGAATTCAAAAAATTATGTGCAATAATTGTGAAAGGGATACTTATAGCTTATAACTTGCACAACAAACAAATGCCATGTCATACGTCGGATCACACGGCCACATATTTGTTAATGAAATACTAAATGGCCATCCTAGACGTTGTTACGAAATATTTAGACTTCATGTACCTGTTTTTAGACAATTATGCACAGATCTGGCTACCAAGTATGGATTGGAACGAACACGTTATATGTCTATTGAGGAGTCGGTTGGCATTTTCTTGATGACTTTGGCTCATGGTTGTACCAATAGGCTTGTGCAAGAATGTTTTAATCATTCCGAGGAAACTATCCATAGGCATTTCCATAGAGTTTTAGTTGTCGTGCTTAAGATGAGTGCCGACATAATCAAGCCAGCCGCAAACTATAACGATGTTGTACCGGAATATATATCAAATAATCCTCGATATTATCCCATGTTCAAGGTAAATGTCAATGTTTCATTTACTTTGATGAGTTAAAAAAATATTTTATTAATATATCTTTTTGTAATTGTAGGATTGCATTGGTGCCATAGATGGTACACACATTAAGGCTTGTGTTCCATTGAGTGAGCAAGCGAAGTTCATTGGGCGAAAGGGATATCCTTCACAAAATGTAATGGCGGTTTGTGATTTTAGTGTGTTTTACGTTTGCATGAGTCGGATGGGAGGGAACGACACATGACACTAGAATCTTCAATGAAGTCTTACAGAGACCGCAACTTCACTTTCCACATCCCAAGGGTGGTTAGTATACTTTTCTAGAAATCTAAGTTTTATGTCTTTAGTACATATTTGTAGTGAATAATAATTGTTTGTTTTACTTGCAGATAAATATTACGTTGTTGATGTCGGCTACCAAAATACTAGAGAGTATCTTGCTCCGTATAAAGGTGAGCACATCCGTTATCATATACCAGATTTTCGACGTGGACAGACTGCTGCTATGCGTGCTCCTCGTGGACCTAAAGAGACATTTAACTATCACCACTCATCATTGTGAAATATTATTGAAAGAACTTTGGCGTGTGGAAAGCTAGGTGAGCGTTATTAAGAGACATGCATAAAAATTTCACGTACAATCACCAAGTGCAGATTGTGAGAGCATCGATGACCATTCATAACTATATTAGAAGGAATGGTGTGTTTGATGAAGCATTTAGTAGGGCACAAGAAGATTCTTACAATCCGAGGCAAGATGATAGTAATAATGAAGTTCGTGAAGTTCGAGAAGTTCAAGGAGAGCCGTGCCAATCATCCGGATCAACTATATATGGCGGCGATACGTGATATTATTGCGGATGATTTAATGAAATTACAACGTAGTACTAGATGAAAGTTCTATGACATCATTTTGTAAATTTTTTTAATGTTCTATGAACATAATACCACTATGATTTAATCAAGAAATTATAAATTTTGAAAAAGAATTTTATATTATGTATTTTGTATTATTTTTTTTTATAAAATTGTAAGTTTTTGTCAAGTTTTTTTCTTAATATTATATATAAAAGTAGTAAAATGGTTAGATATATATAGGATGTCTTTTTTGTCATTTTACATAAAAAAAAAACTAAGCCAAACATTTTTTAAAAACAACTTATTAACTTATTGACTTTTCTAACTACAAAAGCTTATCCAAACATTTTTTTTTAAAACTACTTTTAAAAAAAGCCAAAAGTCAATAAGTTATTTTTGTTAAAATGTGCTTTTACACTCAAAAAGTTCTACCAAACATACCCTAAGTCAAGAAAACTTGGGTGTAGGCTTGGAAACAAGCGGAAGAGAAAATGAAAAAAAAATAAAACGGCTGGCCACAAGGATTGAAACGACAACCTCTAGGATACGGGCACAAAGTTTAAACAACTGGGACGCCTTGACCTTTGTTTATCAAACCGGTTTTCAATATCTTTAACCAAAACACGGCTGATTCATTTCCAAACAAAGTCCCAAAATATGCTAAAAAAACAGAATAAAGAAAAAAAGTGGTAAACACGGGAATCGAACCTGGAACATGGCCTCAATTAAACAAGGCATGAATCAGTTGAGCTAGAAGGGTTTTTGTTAATATGATTCACTCCCCCTTGATATATGGATTCATTCCTAGTATTATATATATATATTTAAACTAAAAATTCGAAAGTCATTGGGTTCCCGTGAACCCGGTAGACACAATCTAGGTCCGCCCCTTGGGCGTTTGTATATAATAACTCTAAGACGTTTTATCAAGCAAAGTTGGTGTAGTGTTAAACTACTTCCTTGTGGTTGAAGAGATCCAAGTTCTAGTCCCACTTACACCACTTTGTGAGATAGTGGGCAATGAAAGATTGAGTCTTGTGTTTGATCCTGAGTCACAAGGGAGGGTTTACGGGTTTGCCTGGTTCCCGCCCGATAATGCAAATGGAACACTCCCGGCTTCCCTCGCTATGAGATTCAAACTCAAGACAGTAGCTAAGTCGAGGGTAACTAATCCCAATAGACCGCTGAGCCAAATTTCATTCAAAAGAAAAACTTTGAATTTTTTTGCCAAAATAGGAGTTTGGCTTCAAGTATAGTGGAAACTAGGAGTTTCTGGACGTTTTTGTGTTTCTAGGAAGGTCGCTGTCTGGGACAACGATCTTAGCCTACGTGGCAGCTGACTGGTTTAATGAGGTGAATTTTTTAAAAGAAAATAAAAGTAATACGTGATCTGGATACTGCGACAGCGACCTTAATAAGATCGCTGTCCCAGACAGCGACCTTAGTCAGAGAATAAATTCCTTCTCAGTTGATTTGATGGGGCGAGCAGAAGCTGGTCTAAGGTCGCTGTCTGGGACAGCGACCTTAACCAGAGATTTTGGTAGGTAGGGTTTGGACGTGTATTGTTTTGTATATATATATGTAAATAATTTTTTTGCTTGATTTACCCTCCCTTTTATGTATCTAAAAATTTGATTATCAGAGATTTTTTTCTTGATTTAACCAGCGACCTTTTAATTATATGTTTACCCATCAAAAATTTTCTATGATATTTTAGGATATCGATTCAACGAAAGTTTCCAAATTTATTATGTCTTCAATTCGTCCATTTCTTACAAAATTGTATTGGGGGGTGAAATTAATCATGGCCCCGACGGAATTATTGTGGGTGATCCTTGTGTTCGATCAACGTCCATGTTTGTGACAGAGAAAATGTCGTATGTTGATTTTTGTAATATGATTTGTAGGACAATTCAAATAGATAGAGACTCAGTTAGCTTGAGTCTTGTTTTATTTTTCACATTTCACGGGCATTGTGAAAAGGCATTTATTGTCAACGACGAAAATTTGAGCACGTTGTATTTTCTTGCTCAATCTATTGATAATTATATGGGTCATATTCAGGTTTCTTGGGAAAATGTAGCCCCGTTTCAGTTTGATTCCCAAGCCGGTTGGTCTACACAAACCGACACACAACAATACAACCCTTGGTGCGATTCTCGGGCCGGTCCGTCCACACAAACTGACACACAAGATTACACCCATTGGAATTATTCCCGAGCAGGTCCGTCCACTCAAGTCGATCCGACCACAGAATTAGACGCATACGAATCGCGGAATGATAACTCTTCTGACGGTAAGATCATCGAAAATATAACTCTTAAATTTATAGCTATATTTCTAACCTCTATTATTTTCTGAAGGTAACATCACCGAAGATACCCAAGAGAGTGAAAAACAACCTTCAGAAGAAGAGTCAGATGTGGAGCTAGAACTCCCAGCTTCAGAAGAATACCAGGCTGGTATAGGAGGTGGGTTCTCTCAAGAACATGTTGATAATGTTGTTGACGATGATGCTGAGATGGCTCCATACCGCCTCCCTGATTATGATGATGAAGATGACATGGACATTTGGAGTTTTGGCGTCGAAGAAATTCGTTTAGGAATGTATTTCCAATCCAAAGATGAAGTTATGTTTGCTGTACGGCAGTGGAACGTTGCCCGTTTAAGGGAGCTTTGGGTCACCGATAGCAAACCAACAGCGTGGAAGGCAAAATGTAAATCTGTCCAACCATCAAGAAACCCTAATCTTGATGAAAACCAATACTCATCTTCATGCCGTTGGAGAGTCGGAGCAGTAAAGAAAAAAATCATTCCATGTGGCAAATCACCACTTGGACAAATCAACACTCTTGTTATCCAACTGTTGTACGAAACAACAACCGGTCCCTCAGATCAGTAGATGTGGCGAAACACATATTCCCACAAATTAAGAATGATCTAACGTTCCCAGTGAAACAAATCCAAACCTTTATAAAAGATAAGTTGCATGTTGATATAAATTATTCTAAGGGTTGGGTCGCTCGCAGGAAGGCCATCGAAATGATTCACGGAAGTTGGGATAGCAATTTTCATGAGTTGCCTAGTTACGTTGCTGCATTACAGGATTCAAACCCCGGCACGGTTAGTACCTTTATAATAGAATTACTATTAATTATATTTAATCATTTAACTAATTGTTTTTATTTTTTTTAGTTATAATCAGATAATCAATGTTAGCTTTTATAATAATTGTTATTTATATTGCTGCTTTTATTTGTAGGTCTTTACATGGTTGCACCATCCCGAAAGCCCATCTGATTGTTATGTATTCAAATACGTGTTCTGGGCATTCGGTCCGTCTATCAGTTCCTTTCATATGTGTCATCCGGTGATCTTTATTTACGGCACCCATCTCAAAGGTCCCTACAAGGGAAAATTGTTGATTGCAGTCTCCAAAAATGCAAACAACTACATCCTCCCTGTAGCTTATGCGCTTGTGGACGAGGAGACAAATGAGAGCTGGAATTGGTTTCTGCAACAGTTCCAGTACCATGTTTGGGATGAAGCAAAGATGGGAAGATTGTGTGTTCTCTCTGATAGACACAAAGGCATTTTAAATGCGATGGAACAGATTAAACAGTGGAGCCATCGTTATTGCCTTCGTCATATCAGAAGTAACTTCATGAAGAAATTCAAGGTTTTAAGTTTGAAAAAGTTGTGTTGGCAAATGGGTAGCACAACACAAAAAATGAAATACGCCGCTGCGGTTCGTGACATGAATTCCATAAACAAAGAGGCCTTTAAGTATCTCCATGCAATTGATAAAAGAAAGTGGACTGTCTGCTGGGATAGGCATAATCGTCGTTGGGGTAACTTGACTACCAACATATCCGAGAGCTTGAATAATGTTTTACGGGGAGCCAGGTTGCTTCCTATTAAGGCTTGTATAGCCTACACCTTTGAAAGAGACGTTGCTCAATTTGCAAAGCACAATCAAATTGCCTGGAGTTGCCAGTCCCCGTTGCCTCCACGCAAGTGGCAAATCTTTAACCACCGTCAAACCCGTTCTCGAGAGCACGAGGTTTCCCCGTATGATCTGGATACCGCAACATACAGAGTCCTTTCTCGTTTAACCGTAAACGACGCCGGTGGGAATGATTACACTGTTAAATACACCGAAAGAAATTGCAGCTGCGGAAAGTGGCAAGTGGAGAGATTCCCTTGTTCGCATGCAATTGCAGTTTGTAATTGGCGAGGCGAAGGTGCTCAAGATATTGTTGATAATCGGTTCCATACGGTGACCTACAGAGCACAATACAAAGGTGGTTTTTCCCCCATCCCTCATAGTGACTATTGGAGACAACCAAATTGGAGAATCCGAGGGGACCCATCCAGAATAACTATTGCCCGAGGCAGGAGGCGTGCAAGAAGATTCCACAATGAAATGGACCATCGGTATCCAGAGGAGCCTAGGATCAACAAGTGTGGAATATGTAGGGAACCTGGTCACAAAAGTAATCGGTGTCCAAATAGACAACAATGATCCTTATATATGTATTACCGTCCCCGTTCTTTTTTAATAAAATGAGAATGCATGTTTGTTCAAATAATATATATAAAAAAACGTAAATAATATATATAAAATAACGTAAATAATAATAAATATAAAAACATAAATAAAAGTACCTAAAAAAATACTATAAATACCAACACTCCCTAACTCATTTCTTATTCCAACCATCTATCTCACCTCTCACTACTTCAAAATGACTACAAACCCCAATAACCATATCGTTCAATTTCTGGAAGAATCGTTCCCTGAATTTGAATATGTACCTGAAACCCCCCCCCCCCCCCCCGAAAACATTCCTCGTACGTCTAATGAACAAGCACCATCAACATTTTGGTATCGTCCAGTTGAAGAATCGAAGTATTGGTCAACTAATGTAGTTCAGTTCTATCTACACGGTGATGCTACGTTCTGTAAAAGTATTTTCCTCGGAAATCAAATACTTGGTAAAGAGTTTTGGGGTATTCTGTTGGGATATGTTGGAAACGGTTATCTTAAGTCAATTGTAAGTTTTATTTTTGTTATAAAAGAAGATATCTCACATATCTTGTCATCTAAATTATAAAAAGACATATCATGTTTAATTTCTTACAGCATTTAAGCGGTTGGATTGAAAGATTATTGCGTTTTCGATGGAAAGAAATCACCCAATGTGGGCAACCGGAACAACGTTATCCTTGGACAATTCTCCCTCCGCAGTTCATTGACATGTTATCAATGACACCAAATTTCTCTGCGTTACCGTTTGCCATTGGAATCAAAGAACAGTATCCACCTTTTTGGGATGTCGAAGTGGTAGACGTTATATACTTTTATAAAAATAATATTTATTTATTATTTTAATTAATATTTACTAATTATACTAATTATTTTACAAACATCCACAGGTTTATATTCCACTCTGTATTGAAGAAAGGGACTGGTTACTTGTGCGTATTGATATGCGTACATTGAAAATGTATTTGTATTACACCAAGTCATGTGGTTCATCAAATTGTAGTGACACCACCTGCATTCATCATATGGTCTATCCCGTGCTTGTACATTTTGAGTCGGTGTTCAAATCGTTCCTGGATAGTATTTGTTACTGGCATCACTCGGGCAGAAGATACGTAGATAAAATGACAGTCTCGGGGTCTGAAGTGTGGCCTAGAAACAACGTTAATTTCGGTTGTCATTCTGGTGTTCTTGTTTGTATGTTAATAAGGAAGCTCGTACTAGAGTTACCGATGACCTTTGATGGTGGAGATGTCGGTGAAGCGTGTGTGAAATACAGACAATTTATGGCTGATGAATTTTATAAGGGTCGTTGGTAAAATTTAAAAGTGTTATTTGAGATGTGACGTTTGTAATCGTATCACTTTTAGTTTCAATAAAAGTTAAGAATTTATGTTCGTACAAGTAGATTTCTTTTATATACTAATTATACTTATTATACAAGAATTTACTAATTATACAAGAATTTGGTAGAAAAAAAATATATATGTGAACATATACTAATTATGCCATCTACCACTCCTAAAATTAATTCTCGGAGTGTCCTCATGTGAAAAATGGTAGAAGAGAAAAATGTGGTAGTGATTGGTATATATAGGTAAAAGGTAAAAATAATTTAAAAAAAAGAAAATTCTCTCACAAATGTATATATATGTAATAT
>JBCNJP010000020.1:9770157-9792694 GCA_039602395.1 Deinandra increscens subsp. villosa
TTACGATTCGAAATTGTCGTAAACACCCTTTACGATTAGAAAAAATCGTAAACACAAGTACACCAAAAAGTACAATCGTAATCTCCTTTTCTTCAGGTCGTAAACACTTAAAAAATGCTGTCTTGATGTCGTAAACAGGCAATCTTCAACAGCAGCCCAGAAACCACAGTCGTAAACACCCAAAATACGAAGAACACAGCAGCAGCAACGATCGTAAACCCCTAAAACCTTCAAATCTTCAACAAAAATCGAACACAAATCCAGAAAAACGCTTGAATCTATATCGTGAGAGCCTCGAATCTAAGATTCTTGGCTCTGATACCAATTGTAGGTCCTGAAATCTCCTGAACACACGATATACTAATCTAACACGAGTGCGGAATCCTCGTGAGAGATCGATTCAAGAAGAATAGTAGAAGAAGAGATTAGATCTTTGAGAAAGATCAAATCTTGAATGAAAACAAGCTACTATCCGAAGCAATGAGGCTGATCGTAAACTCCAAAGGATGAAGAAATCGTGAACACCAAAACTCAATGCTTACCTTGATCATAAACATGAGGTGGTATTTATACCACCTCTTACATGCACATGGGCCAATCATAAACACTAATAAGCCCAATAGTAAACCCAAATAAAGTAGCCTACTAAACTAAATGAAACCCGCTAAGCCCAGCCCAACTTATTTAATATTACAAGCCTCATAATCTAGCCTCTACACCTTCAATTATAGGATCAGTGCTGTCACAACTTCCAAATTCTAATCCCTGAGCTTGAGTACCATTCAAATATCTAAGCAACCACTTAACTCCCTCCCAATGCTGTTTACCAGGACAACTTATATATCTGCTTAGTACACTCACAGCATAACCAATATCCGGCCTGGTACATATCATCAAATACATCAAGCTTCCAACAGCATTGGCATATGGAACACTTTCCATATATTTTTTTATCCCTTTCTGTATTAGGGGAATCTTTAAGAGACAACTTGAAATGCATTGCAAGAGGCACTGATACAGGCTTACAAGTAGACATATAATAAGTGGATAAAATTTTCTTAATGTAACTTGCCTGTGTAAGCCTTATGACCCCAGTAGCCCTGTCTCTCACTATTTCCATTCCAAGAATTTTCTTGGCTTCACCAAGATCTTTCATTTCAAAACCAGTCATAAGCATCTCTTTTGTTTCTTGTACCTGTGAAAGATCTGGACATGCTACCAACATATCATCCACATATAATAACAGGTACACATACTTACCAGGTTTATACTCCTTATAATATATACAACAGTCATATTTGCTCCTAGAGAAACCTTTAGTTATCATGTGCTCATCAAATTTCCTGTACCACATCCTTGGGGATTGCTTCAGGCCATACAGGGATCTTTGCAGCAAACACACCTTGTCACCCTCTTTCTCATATCCAGGAGGCTGTCTCATATATATTTGTTCATCAAGACTGCCATGAAGAAAAGCAGTCTTGACATCAAGTTGATGCAACTCATAGTTATGTACAGCAACAATTGACAACATGATTCTTATTGATACATGTTTTACCACAGGAGAGAAGACTTCATTATAGTCTATGCCTGCTCTTTGTGTGAACCCCTTTGCAACCAGTCTAGCTTTAAACCTTGGATTTTCACCTGGCATACCCTCCTTTATCTTGTATAACCATTTACAATCCACTAGCTTCTGGTCCTTTGGTTTGTCAACCAGTATCCAAGTTTCATTCTTTAACAGTGAATTCATCTCATCATTCATTGCCTCTATCCATTTACTCTTATCAGGTGAGCAAATAGCTTCATCATAGGATATGGGCTCACAACTTGATTCCTCTTGTGCTACGTTAAACACAAATGCAGAAAGATCCCTATTATCTCTGAACCTAGCTGGCTTCACTATCCCCTCTCTTCTTGTTCTATGCTTTGCTATACTGTATGGTGACTGTTCACTGCTTGTTTCAGTCTCATAATTCACTCCATCAACTGGAACTTCAGTACTTGGAACATCTACAGTGCTCCACCTCACTTGAATTTCCATGTGAGTCTTTTTCTGTGAGTTCAACTGCAACATGATTACTTTTAAGCAAATCTTTATAATACACTCCCTCCTGAAATGTAACATCTCTGCTTAAAAGTATTTTTGGACCACCTTCTTCACATTTCCAAAGCCTATATCCCTTCACACCTGAAGGATATCCTAGCATTATGCATTTGACAGCTCTAGGCTCCAACTTCCCTGTGTTAACATGAGCATAACACACTGTGCCAAACACTCTCAAATGCATGTAATTTGGTTTTTCACCAGACCAAACTTCCATAGGAGACTTCATTGAAATGGCTGATGAGGGAGACCTATTAATAAGGTATGTTGCAGTTTGCAATGCTTCAGCCCAAAAACTTTTAGACATTCCTGAACTAAGTAATAAGCATCTTACTTTATTGAGTAAAGTCCTATTCATCCTTTCTACCAACCCATTTTGCTGTGGGTTACCAGGCACTGTTAAATGCCTCTCTATTCCATGCTTCTTGCAGTATTTATCAAACACTTGGTTGCAGAATTCAAGCCCATTGTCTGTTCTCAGCTTCTTTATCTTCCTATCACTCTGATTCTCTACCAAGACCTTCCATTCCTTGAACTTTAGGAATGCCTCATCTTTTGACTTTAGTAGGTAGGTCCATAACCTTCTTGAGTGATCATCTATCAAAGCTAAAAAATACTTTGCTCCACCTGCTGATGAAGTCCTTGCAGGACCCCACAAATCAGCATGTATATAATCCAACTTGCCATGTGTTTGATGCTTGCTCCTGCTAAATTTAACCTTATGGGACTTCCCAAGTATACAATGTTCACAAAACTTGTGCTCACAATCAGTCAACCCTTCAAAAACTTTAGACTTATGTAGTTCTTTTAAACCTTGCATACTGATGTGACCCATCCGTTTATGCCACAACATTGCTGGTGTATCAGATTCTGCAACTACAGTTGCAGCATTACATTCTTGAACAACACCATCAAGGAAATATATTTGATTATTCTTCCTTGTACCACTTAACAACACCATGTTGCCTTTAAGAACTTTAGCCCTGCCATCTTTTAAACTAACATGGCACCCTTCATTCTCTAATGTACCTAGAGATATGAGGTTTCTTCTCAACTCAGGAATATACCTTACCTTATTGAGTTCAACTGTCACACCACTTGTTAATTTTAATGACACCTTGCCAATTCCTCTAATATGGCATTCCCTGTCATCCCCCATCATGACTGGCCCTAAATCTTTCATAGTAATCTCCTGGAAGAACTCTTTGTGAGGTGTCATGTGGTAGCTACATCCAGAATCCATTACCCATTCTGAGCCACCCTTTGCACTACTCACCATTAGAACATCAGAACTGTCATACCCCTCAATTGAACCCTCAGGGGAGCTTACTTGACTATTCTTGCCCTTGTTCCACTCAGCCTTTCTTTTCCTCCACTCTGGGCAGTCTTTCTTAAAATGGTTCTCAGATTGACACACAAAACACTTTCTCTTTCCCCTTGACTTAGACCTGTAACTGGACTTCTTTCCCTTGTTGTTTCTAGTTTCAGACCTCCCTCTTACAGTTAACACATCAAGGCTATCCTCCTTCAATTCACTATTTCGTTTCTGTAATTCCTTTGAATTAAGTGCAGCAAATACTTCATCTAGTGTCAGAGTTTCTTTACCAAACATCATGGTGTCAACAAAGTGTTCATAAACACTTGGTAATGAAGACAAGAACATGATTGCCTTGTCTTCATCACTCACAGTCACATCAAGATTTTCTAAATCTAACACACACCTCATGAATTCATCAATGTGAGCACTCATTGAAACACCAGAATTCATGCGAAATGTATATAACTTCTTCTTCATATATAGCCTATTTGCTAACGATTTAGTCATATACAAGCCTTCCAGTTTTAACCACATACCTGCAGCACTTGTTTCTTTGGCAACCTCTCGAAGAACTCTATCACCGAGACTCAAGATCATGGCACTGTGAGCCTTTGCCAGCATCTCCTTCTTATCTTTCTCGTCAATATCTCCTGCCATATTGGCTTCCCCCTTTAATGCTTCATCAACACCCTGATGAACCAAGATCGCCTTCATTTTTAACCTCCATAGGTTAAAATCATTTTGACCATCGAATTTCTCGATGTCAAACTTAGTCGATGATCCTACCATCTTCAATTGCACGTTAATCGGTCAGATTAACCTTCAATTTCTTCGAATTCGAGCCGAAGCTCTGATACCAATTGTGAGATTATAACGCGGAATCGAAACAGAAGAACACAATCAAAAGATATGAAATCGACTTCAAATGATTCGGAAATCTTATTAGAGAACATGAAAGGAAATTACAGAAAGATCATTACAAAATGAATTGAACGAAAAATGAAAATGAACAAGCTGCTCTAATGGTGCCCCTAATCTCTGTTATAAAGCTGTTAGATCTAGTCAACGGTAATTAACCAAACATCTTCAGAAATGACAGATTTAGTCCTCTAACCTTTAACTATCAGCAACTTGTCACTTTTGACCCGAACCTTATTAAGAGGAAAAATCAACAAGAATTGATACTCTACCATATGTAGCATTAAGTCACAGCAGCCATACACTAACATCATCGCATGATAGTGACCCAATGGGTTTATTCATACTAATGTGCCAATGTACAACTACATGTAACTAGCTACAATGGAACACTAACCAATCTTGCATAAAAACCTCTATGATCACAAGCTAGACTCCACAATGTAGGACTGAAACTCAAATAGCACCATCAGGGGTTGATATGGTAAAATTCAAAATATAACCCAAAATAATACATCATCGTAAGATTGAAACTCATTAGTTCTAATTTATGTATAAGAATCCAAATTGTTATGTAAATTAATACATTATCATATACCTTGTATAATAGAAACCAAAGAATATGACATTTTACATATAAAGAAAACGTCAGAAGCATAGATATTCCTATGTGTATGGAATGAAATTAGTGAGGAATAATGATCAATAAAAACCCATTAAAATGTACAGTTTAGAAAATTTGTATGTAAATTTCTAAATACCCTACAAAAGTACGATTGAAATCTATCTTGCAGGCAATTCACCGTATTAGTCAGTCGATGGATGATTAATTGATTATATGAATATGAATTAGGGCAAAAGCAAAGGTTAAGAATGGGGGTGTTCAATTTTTAGAGCCGTAACTTCACCGGGATTTGAATATGAGATTACTGATATATCGATACCAAAATCCGAAATCTATACTAATGAAACTATAAAAACTCGAAACCCATAATCAAATAATACATCATAATAGAAGGGGAGAACCTGTGAAGAACGTAGGAGTAATATCGTTGTTTGGGAAATCGCCTGTTGCAGTAAATGGCGTAAAACCCTAATGGAGGAAGGCGCAATAGCGTGAATGATGATGGATGAAATCGAAATCGATGTTAAAAATTGCAGGAATCACGTATTCCTGGATGGAGGGAAGCGCGAAGTAAGGATGGTGGAGGAACTCATGAATGGCGGATGTGTAAACAATCAAGTGTTCTAATCATCATTCCATCATTATATAAAGCATTAAACATGCAATTATGGCATCACTTCGACCAAACCATCATGGATTTTTCAAAACTTAGCATGCATAAGATGAAGCTTACTTACTTGTTAACCTTCAATAACAAAGTAGTGCTTAAAGACATAACCATGTAAATAAACCTCCAAATTTCACAGACCGAAGCTTCATGATCTCAATTGTCGATTTTATGGAGGTTTGGGGGAAGAGGATTCGCGAACAGGAGATGCGCTATACACGCGCGCCTCCTGTTCTTCTTCTTCTTTCTATTTTGTTATTATTGCCTTCTAATTTTTGAAAATGGCAATTAACCCCCTTCACTTATTAAGTATTGGGTTTAACAAGTTTAGCCCTTTCACTTAACCTTCAGGTCATATTGGGATAATTCTTAACATCCTTCATGTTGTGATCCATAAATGTATAAATACGTTTACCCCCAATTTATTAGAAATCGTAAATTTCATTTAGTATTTATTTTAAATACTATTTCTTTTAAAAGGACTTATCCTGACAGAGTTAAAATATATATATATATATATATATATATATATATATATATATATATATACATTTTTATTCGCTTAGAAATCGGGTTGTTACATTAAGTATTTAAAAACGTTTCTTACTTAAATTGACAGATAAATGGGTGGCCCCTTGCGAAGCGCGGGTGGGTCACCCAACTTGTTTAAATAATAAATAAAATATATTATACTTTCACCAAAAAATTCTACCACTCCCTCATAAAATTTTACTTTTTTCTATCTAAATTCTACTTTTTCTCTCTCATGACACACCACTATTGCTTAATACCAATTCTACTTGATCCTAAGAGTTCTATCACTCCTCCCATCCTTAGAAGCATTCACAATAGCATGTGTAAACCCATCTTTTTCTTTATATTAAAAAAAACTTTTCCTATTTTCATCTCTACATCAGGTTCTCTATCTCTATCCCTTATTTTTATAATTTGAAAAACTAATAAATAAAGAAAAAATGGATTTTTAATAATACAAGTTTTACCGTATTGGCGGATAATAATACGACTTTTCAAGGTGTTGGATTCTAATGATACACCATTAGTTTTTTTACTAACGGTGTTAGTGATTTGCTGAAGTGACATTTAATGTGTTTTTTTTACAATTATTATAATAGAGGGACTGATTTTGGTCTGGAAAATAACAGCGAATTTGCAAACATAAATAATAGTAACACAATTTTTATTGAATCAGAACAATATTATTACACTACAGAAAGTGGTAGAAGCTAAACAATGAAATAAATACTAAACAAAAGAGAAGAAGCCAGAGCTCCTGTTGAACAAGATTTCCTTAAAATAGATTTCGGTATGTTTCGATACGGTAGCTAAAGCAACGTATTTCCGGAGTTTTTACTTGCCTGAGATCACATAGGAGAGGAGAATGACTATTTTCGGTGTCTTTCCTGTCTGCTATGGACGGGTTTAAATAGCCACGTAATTGAGTGTTGTCCAAGACAGCAATCAACATTAAAACGCGCATATAAGTTTCTAAAATAACTGATTGCGTATTAACTAGGATGGAGTGTTCTCCAAGATCAAATCATTTCCAAAAATAAATAGCGGGAGGAGCAGTATGGGGATGGGGAATATTGCAATTGAGTTGCTTTCTGAGTGGTTATTTTATAAAATTCAGGGATGAGGTGGGGAGTAGAAAATTGGATGTGAATGCTCTAATTATTCGAATCTATTTCGAATTTGAATCGAATTCGGATTTAAGTTTTAAATTTTAAAATTTAAAAAATTGAATCCGATTAATTAAGGTATTTGAAATTCGATTCTTTTGATAGGTACCGAATCGGTAGTAGAGTAGAGAAGATTTAGGTTGTGTTTGACGCACTAGCTGAAAAGCTAGCTGCTAGTTGATAAACTAGCTGGTAGCTGATAAACTATAAGCCAGCTGATAGAAAATAACGTTTGTAAAAACTAGCTGATAAATTAGCTGAAAAATATATAATAACATAAAAGTACATGTCATAAATGTAAATAAAAACCTTGTTTAGTACATCAAAAAGTTAACTTATATATTAGCTTTATTAGTTAATATATTTATGTATATTATTTGATTGTAATTCTTGTATATCCATTCCTAGTTTAGCTCTAGGCTTGGCTTGTTAGGCAAGGCAATGTGTATATTTATTGTACAGAGTTATTGTAGAAATCCATCGAATAATTCTTATCAACATGGTATCATCCTTCTTTTCTCTTTGAGAACCCTAAAGCCGCCGCCCCCTAACCCTCGGGTTACCATTGCCGCCGCTTGTTCTCGCTGAGATTCCATCGATCCGCCAACCATGTCGGGTGACAAAGCCCCTTCGTCCGCACCTCCTGCTCCTCCCATGCACACCGCATACACCGTAACAAATATCCAACTTCGTGTTAAACCCTTGGACGGTGTCAAAATCACTTATTCTTCTTGGGTTAAGCTCTTCACTCTGAATGCTAAGGCACACGATGTCATGTGCCATATTGACGGTACGCCGGCCCCGGAGAAGAATGACAAAGAATATGAGCAGTGGTGCAAAATCGATGCTATCGTCCTACAGTGGCTCTACGGAACACTGTCGGATGAATATCTCGTTCGTGTTCTTGAAGCCGAATCCACTGCTAAACAAGCATGGGATCGACTCAAGGAAATTTTTTTAAACAACAAGGGGTCTCGTGCTGCTGCTCTCGAATACGAGTTTGTCAATCTCAAGATGACTGCCATGCCTTCCTTGGAGGCCTATTTTCAGAAGTTGAAGGAACTTTCTACCAAACTCGCCGATGTCGACAGCCCCGTCTCCAACAGTCGGTTGGTTCTCCAACTGGTTCGTGGCCTTCCGCCAGAATACGACACGGTCGGTTCCACGATTAATCAACAGTTGCCCAACTGGGAGACCGCCTGCAGTATGCTCCAACTAGAACAGCAGCGTCAACAGGCCCGTGACGCTCCACCCGTGGCTGCCATGGCCGCTCGTGAACCGCCAGCTCCTCCTGCCACCGAGCCCTCGCACCAACCGCCGGCTAGGAGGGATTTTCCTGGTCGCAACCAGCCCCGCCAGGCTCGCCAACAGCAGGGTCGCCAACAGCAGGGACGCCGGCCCTCTTCTGCTCGGCCCAACAATAACTCCTCCATGCAGGCCCAGTCCCAGACCAGCCGTCATCCTTCTGGCCCAAGCCGATCGGCGCAGCCTGCCTGGCCCATTCCACCATATTGGCCCCCGTATTGGGCCCCTCCCCCGCCATGTCCATACCCGACCCAGCCGGGTTGGGCCGTTCCTTGGGCACCCCAGCAACAATCGGTGACCGCCCCTCCTCCACCACAAGCGCCACAGGTTAATTTATCCGATATAAACCCTCTGGAACCAAGTGAACTTGGGTATGCATTTGAATCTGTCAGCCTCGAGCAACCGGATACTCACTGGTACATGGACTCCGGTGCTACTCATCATCTCAGCAACGACCCAGGTATGACTTCCTCTAGTGGTGCTTCTATTAAATCCATACTTATGGGCAATGGTCAATCTATACCAATACGTGGATCGGGAAACACCTCCTTCCCAACCTCTAACCTTAAACTCAATAATGTCCTTTTTTCACCAAACATTATCAAAAACCTTGTGTCTGTACGCCGCTTTACTATTGATAACTCTGCCTCTATATGTTTTGATCCTTTTGGTTTTTCTGTGAAGGACTACAAGAGTGGGAAGCTCCTGAGCCGCCACAATAGCTCAAGTCATCTTTATCCCGTCACCAATTCATCCACCGTTCCTGATGTTTCGTTGCTTGCGTCTTCCTCAACACCTTCATGGCATGCTCGTCTTGGACATCCGGGAGTGCATGTTTTAGATTATCTTCGTCATTTTGATTTTATTTCTTGTAATAAAACTGACCCTTTGTCAGTATGCACTTCGTGCCAACTTTCGAAACATAAGCGTTTACCTTTTTCTCAATCTTTGTCTAATACTGTCATGCCTTTTGACATTGTTCATTGCGACTTATGGACCTCCCCGATTCATAGTCATAATGGTTATAAATATTATATGGTGCTCATCGACGATTTTACTAATTATACTTGGGTTTTTCCATTAAAACTAAAGTCTGAAGTGTTTGGCAAATTCAAACAATTTCACCATTTTGCTAAAACCCAATTTCATTCCCATATTAAGTCTTTTCAATGCGATATGGGGGGTGAATTTGACAACAAACAATTCAAAAATTTTGCTCAACTTCACGGTCTACAGTTCCGCTTTTCTTGCCCCCAAACGTCCCAACAAAATGGCAAAGCGGAACGCATGATTCGTCGTCTCAACGAAATCATGCTTTGTTTACTCACTCATGCCTCCATCCCACCACCCTATTGGGTCGAAGCTCTCCATACTTCGGTCTATCTTCATAACATTCTTCCCACTAAAGTCCTTCAAAACCGTACCCCTCTCTCCGCTCTTTACCTCAAAGAGCCGACTTACTCACATCTACGTGTTTTTGGATGCGCGTGTTATCCGAATCTCTCGGCCACTCGACCACATAAGTTGGCCATGCGCTCTACGAAATGCGTTTTCCTCGGCTATCCGCCTGAATACCGTGGATACCGTTGTCTCGATCTTCAATCCGGTCGTGTCATTCTTTCGCGACACGTTACCTTTGATGAGCACTCGTTCCCGTTCCAGGATCTCGCCACCTCCACTCCCCTTGACTACTCATTCTTGGATGATGATCCTTCTCCCCTCCTCTTTTCGAAACCCTCCAACCCCCCTCCCCCACCCGACGGGCCTGATCCGACCCCGTCCTCACCCTCCACTCCTTCCGCCACCCCACCTTCCCACCCACCTTCTCCCAACCCCCAGCCGTCACAGCCCTCCTCCCCACCACCCGTTCCCAACCAACCACCCCCGCCCTCGGTTCCCACCCATCACATGCAAACCCGGTCGAAATCGGACATTTCCAAACCCCGTCAACCCCTCAATCTCCATACAGCCGCCCCGATCATTTCCCCAATACCGAAATCCCTTCCCCAGGCCCTTTCTGATCCTTATTGGCGCAAAGCCATGTCCATAGAGTTTCAGGCTTTAATAGATAGTAACACTTGGGAACTTGTACCTCGACCACCCGATGCTCATATAATTAATTGCATGTGGCTTTACAAACATAAATTTCATGCTAATGGGTCTTTGGAAAGATACAAAGCTCGGTTGGTCGTTAATGGGAAGTCTCAACGGGTTGGTTTAGATTGTGATGAAACTTTTAGTCCCGTTGTTAAACCTGTCACTATCAGAACCGTTCTCAGTCTTGCAGTCTCCAGGTCTTGGCCCATCCATCAGTTGGACGTCAAGAATGCGTTCTTGCACGGGGATCTTCATGAAACCGTTTATATGCATCAACCCCCTGGTTTTAAAAGTGCTACTAACCCTTCTCATGTTTGCAGGCTCAGAAAATCTTTATATGGGTTAAAGCAAGCGCCACGCGCCTGGTACCAACGGTTCGCCAATTTCATCATCTCTTGCGGTTTCAAAAGTGCTACTAGTGACACTTCCTTGTTTATACTTCATCAAGGAAATCGGATGGCCTATTTGTTGCTGTATGTTGACGACATCATTCTTACAGCCTCCGATACGACACTCCTCCATCAGATTATCTCCACTCTCTCAAAGGAGTTTAAAATGACAGACTTGGGCAAGTTACATCATTTTTTGGGGATTGAGGTCACTCACAAGCCGGACGGCCTATTTCTGTCACAGGAAGGTTATGTGTCCGAAATTCTCACACGAGCCAACATGCATGATTGCAAACCTTCTCAAACACCCTGTGATACGGATTCTAAGTTAAGTGCGACAGCAGGAACGTTACTTGACGATGGCACGTTATATCGCAGTTTGGCAGGGGTGCTTCAATACTTAACGTTCACCAGACCAGACATTACTTATGCTGTACAACAGGTCTGTCTTTTCATGCATGCCCCACGGGACACTCACTTTAATTTTTTGAAACGCATTCTGCGTTATTTGCGTGGTACTGCTTCACATGGTTTATGGCTTACTCCATCCAAGTCTCAGAATCTAACAGCTTATTCAGACGCTGACTGGGGTGGGTGCCCTGATTCTCGTCGGTCAACATCGGGATATTGTGTCTTTCTTGGAGATAATTTAGTTTCTTGGTCGTCTAAACGTCAACACACGGTGTCCCGGTCAAGCGCTGAAGCAGAATACCACGGGGTTGCTAATGCTACTGCGGAGGTCACCTGGTTACGTAATCTGCTACTTGAGCTTTCGGTTCCTATCCGGGGCGCAAGTGTTATTTTTTGTGACAATGTTTCGGCAGTTTATCTCTCTAGTAACCCAGTTCAACACCAGCGTACCAAACATGTTGAAATCGACATACACTTCGTTCGTGATAAGGTACGGCTTGGTGCAATTCGTGTCCTCCACATTCCTGCTGACTTCCAGTATGCTGATATCTTCACAAAAGGCCTACCTAAAGCATTGTTTCAACGATTCAAGGACAGTCTTCGCATTCTCCCCATGCTTAGACTGCGGGGGCGTATTAGTTAATATATTTATGTATATTATTTGATTGTAATTCTTGTATATCCATTCCTAGTTTAGCTCTAGGCTTGGCTTGTTAGGCAAGGCAATGTGTATATTTATTGTACAGAGTTATTGTAGAAATCCATCGAATAATTCTTATCAACAAGCTTATGACGCGTTAAACACACACTTAGAGAGTTTATGACTCAATTCATTTCATTCATAATCATGAAACGTACAAACTCCATTGGACATAAACCTACAAAGACCCACTAACCCATGATTCCTAGAAACATTACGTAACTAACTCACATGACCTCTACATGCTAATTAACTAGGAAATAATTAACAACAAATATACTAATAATTAATTAAGTAACCGGCCAAAGAGACCATAGCTCATGCAACCATGCCCATAATGCATATGCAAGGGTTTTGCACCCAAGAGCATGTTTAGGAAAGTGTGAAATTAGCCAAACAAGAAGTTGGAATTGGTAAATTTTTATGATGATTTTTATAGAATTTTGTATGTTTAGAAGTGGATGAAAGCGAGTTTGGAGGGTGATGGGTTGCACTCGAACCTTTTGACATGGCTGATGTCGAAAGTATGTGCATTGTCGTCTTCTACTTTGGCCACAAAACTTTTAACTTTTCTACTTTTGTTTTTAATATACTTTTATAGTTTTATACTTTCATCACGAGATTTTTAGTCTTTTACCTTTTATAACCCTTAACTTTTTTACTTTCGTTCAGTATACAAATTCAACCCTACAGCAACGCGCGGGGTGGTAAACATCTCGTAATCTTTATTAAACATTCAAATATCATTGGGTTAGAAGCCCTTTGATATGTATTAACTATTAACTTGATAGAATCATAATCTCACACAAGCAAATTTCCGGTGGCCTCTTGACCCACAAAGTAATATTACGACATCTGTCTATTGTTGGTCACTCCTAGGATTGAGATCGGTACGAAAGGATACTATACTAAACAAGTGAAAGTATAGATTGGTTATCGCCTGATACAGATCGGTGCCTGTATCATTGAATATACCGAAACAGAAGGTTTTAAAACAAATAAGGGTGGGGGGTATGCATGCCTAAGGCATAAATTTGAAACATAAACCTGACCAATCATGTGCTGCCAATATGAGAGAGAAAAATGATATAGAATGTATGTTTTGGTGGTGGGTATGGTTGCCTAAGCATTAATTCTCGGCAAAGTTGGATAGTTTTGTAAAGTGGGACCACCATCACACACACATAATTCTCGGCAACAATCGGCAAAGGTATGCCGATTTCATTTGATTAATGCCGACGCCGAACAAACCGATTGCTCTCGGTATGGTTGCCGCAAGTCGCCAAAATCGGTGCCGAAGGTGACACCTATACATACCGCCTACCCTAACAATATTGAAACCAAAAGTGTACCGGACACCAAAGAGTCAGATACCGGACACCATAATCCATAATCCATAGTCACACTCATGCTCAAATGGCAAAGGAAAACCGAACCCACCTGCATTGACCGCCTCGCGACGCTGATTCAACGGCCTCCGGCATCCGCATCTCCGATCTGTTTCTCCTCCACTAAAACCCTCGCATAAACCACATTTTCTACAATTCCCGCAGGTACATATCACTTCTCAATTAATATTAGCATTCCATAATTAGTCGTCCCCACAGGTTTCCACATTCAAAAATTCATATCGCCGTTAATTTAATCACAGGTATGTATAACAAGAATGGTACCAAATGGCAGAAGCGATTCGCCAAATTGCAGAGCATCCGGTTACCCTTATTGATTACTATTATGGCTCTGATGTTTGTAATCTTTCTAGTAGGGATCGATAAAAAGAAACCCAGTTCTCAATTAGGGTTAACAAATAAAAAAGCCCCAAATTTAGATGAATCTAGGGTTCTATTAGATCCAACAGTCGAAATCTTGAACAGTACTGAAGTAATTTGGCAAATTCCCAATTCCCCCAAATCAATTCTGTTTCTTGCTCATGGGTGTAACGGTAGGGCTGCTAATTTTTGGGATAAATCTGTAAATTGTGATCATTGTGTTGGGCTGCCTGAGGAAAGGGCTATAGTTCTTGAAGCTCTTGCTCGAAAGTTTGCGGTAGTTGCGGTTTCGAGTAAGGGCAGGTGCTGGTCATTGATGAAGGAAACATTGGTTGTTGAAAGGGTTATCAGATTCTGGGTCAAGAAACAGAATCTTGAAAGTTTACCACTTGTAGCTTTAGGGGCTTCATCAGGTGGTTATTTTGTTTCAATGCTTGCTAGTAAGTTGAAGTTTAGCAGCATTGTTGTAATGATCGCGGAAGGTGTGTTTGATCGGATTGATGTTACGAAACACTACCCGCCGACCCTTTTTGTCCACATGCCGAAAGATAAACGCAGGAAGAAGATGATTGATGCGAATCTTGAAAGTATGAGGAGGGAAGGTGTGGATGTTGCTGAAGTTCAGTCCATGGAGTTGGCATTGTCACCGAGTTTTCTTGCTGACAGAGTTCCGGGACTTGACAGGAAGATTTCGGCAGAGCTGTTTGATCTGTTTAAGGAGAAAGGGTTTGTGAACGAAAACGGATACTTGATTGACGATGGGCGGGTTATACCTTGGAAAAAAGCCATGAATGAGAGGAAGGTAAGTTTGCCTGATAAGGTTTTGGTGAGTTACATTCAGGAGGAACTGAATCTTGCATTTGCATATCATGAAATGACTAGCTTGCAATCTGAGCAGATCTTTAATTGGTTTGAATCTCATTTGAGATGATCATGATGATCTGACCTTGAGTAGCATTTGAGGTAGTTGTGAAAAGTTGATGGTAATCTCAGTTTTTGTTGTATTATTTGAATAAAAGTTTTTGTTTTGTTAATAGGGTGCTAACTTATACGTACCATGAAAGTGTGAGAAATTTATGAATTTATAGATCTTTCAGTTTAGAACAGAGAAGTAATATCTACTCCTAAATTTATGTCATTCTATTGAAGCCTCACAACTTTGAAAAATATCATCTTTAACATATTGGTATCATTGGCCTAGAAGCCCGTATAAATTCAACGATATACAAAGAACAAATGGTGAATTCTATGTTGGTTGAACGCTAATGATGAGAAAGAAGGGTACAGAGCACATCTTAAATGAAACAGATGCCATTCACAATACTAGAGTTTTGACATTTTAGAGAACTCTCATAGCTATTTTACAAATAGTCAACCATGGTCAACTAGCAATTAATCATTTCAAAAGTTCAACACACATAATCAACCATGATTACTTACCTAGGACCAGAAATAGCAGAAGCCATTAATTGTGTTATATCTTTCTCATGTTCAACCGGTTTGTGTTGGAGCCTAGGATTTGTGAAGTTGTAATCCAAGCTAGAATCAACTTTCGTTGTTCCTTCTAACACCTTAACTACTGTCGACATTGAAGGCCTTTTTGTAAAATCACATTGTAAACACCATGAAGCCACTTTTATCATCTCCACAACTTCTGTAGCATGTGTCTGCATATCTTCACTATATTCGTCAACCATATTTACCAACATCCCTTGTTCCCAACATTTTTGAAGGACGGCAAGTAAGTGCCAGCTTTCTTTGGGCTGAGACCTGTCAAAAATTTTCCTCCCACACAACATTTTCAAGAGAACGATCCCAAAGCTGTATACATCCACTTTTTCAGTAATAACCAAGCTCAACCATTCTGGAGCCATATATCCCGGGGTTCCTCTCATCGTAGTCATCACATGGGTTTGGTCTCTGTCGATGAGCTTTGACAACCCGAAATCGGATACCTTGGCATTGAAATCACTGTCTAGCAATATGTTTTGAGGTTTAATATCTAAGTGGATAATCTTTTGTCTACACTCTTCATGAAGATATGCTAGACCCTTGGCTACATCAAGAATGATTTTCTTTCTGCATTTCCATTCCAACACGTGCTTGCGGTCACCATGGTAGATCCACCGATCTAATGACCCGTTACACATGAACTCATAGACAAGAAACCTTTGTGATTTCCAAGCACAAAACCCTCTAAGTCTAACCAGATTCACATGATGGATACTTCCAATGGATTTAACCTCTGCTAGGAATGATTTGTTAACCTGCCCAAGACCTTGGAGACATTTGACTGCGATCTTTGAGCCATCTTCAAGATTTCCTTCGTAAACTGCTCCGAATCCTCCTTCGCCAAGCTTTTTATTGAAATTCTCTGTGGCGGGTTTCAGTTCTTCATAGGAAAATCGAGTCGGCATTTCTAATGACTCATCTATATACTCTTCCTCCATTTGGGTGGCCCATCTTCGCTTGCGGATTAGGTAAATAACAAAACCTATGGTCCCAAGCAGAAACACAACACTTGCAATACTGGAAGCTACTATAACTCCTAAAGTCGACCGAGACTTGGAACTAGAAGGACTGAAAGGACCATAAAGAACTAAAGGAGTTGGTCTTACATTCTGTACCTTTAAGAAAGCTGAAGAGTTAGTAGGATTAGTTCTATCTACATCAAAATTGATCATTGTTAGGACCTCGGAAAGTAAAACACAATCCCCACTTGAGTCTGAATAATAGTACCCAAATAGAGCAGCTTTGCATAAGCAATTGTTGGCACATGCTTGTTTGCAAGTCTCCACATCCACACTTTCCATGTTTGGCAAAGAGCGAAAGTAACTTTCCATGTTTGGTAAAGAGAGAAAGTAACTAACATTCTCGATTTGGATAAAAACCTGATCTTGGGTGGCATTGCATGCGAGAGGAGTAATTTCAGAGCATCCTAGATTCGGTTGCCGATCGTTCTCTGCTCTGAAATATTCTAACCTGGAAGAACTTGACACAAGACAACTACATTGTTGATTACCGGAGCATATGCCATACCTCCCACATGCCATAGGATAATCACACACATTAAGACCGTTTTCTTCGGTAAATAGATCAGCCACCACTAACCAGTCATCTTGGAGCCATTCAAACACTCTCAAATGTCCATCGGGCATCAGTTTCATATACTGGGCCGATGATGCTTGAGGTATGGCAATCTCTTTATCAGCATACATTTGCGAAAAAATGAATATTGACAAACTACCATTCAAGAACGTAACATTACTTTTTCCTATACCCTTATCATTCGAGTTATAAAAAGAGATGTTAATACTGAAATATTCTTGAGGTGGGTTTGATCCAACATAAGCAAACAAACCTTGATTTGGAATGACTTGAAGCGAAAACAAATCTTTTTGGGCCGTCCAGTTGGTGGAAGAAACACTCGGTATCAGTTGTTGACCTGAAATCAATGCTTGTCCTAGTACCAAACAATCTGTGGGGTTGTCAAAAGATTGCCACACCGTGGAGTTGTTGATATCAAACAACACTAGGTTTCCGTCATCGGTTAAGTTCAAACCAGTAACAGATTTCCCGGTGGTGTTGGTAGTCCAAACCGTGCTTCCGTCAACATCCTGCAGGACCAATTCTCCGGTTGTAGTGAGATTCAATATCGCACCATCACTAACCGGATGGTCTCGGTTTGCTGACCAAACCACTTGAGGATAAAAGGAACCACCATCAAACTCACGTTTAACAATGAAGACAGCGAAGAGGAAAGACGTGCAGTTTCCATTGCAGTAGAACCCACAGGCAAATCGGGGAGTTGGGGTGTAGAGTACTTCTCCCATGACTCCAATAAGTGGCTCGTCTAGCGGTCCTCTGAATAGTATGACTCGGACAGTTGTTTTGTCTACATCGAAATAAGTAAAAGAGTTGGGTAAAGATTTGTTATTGGACCAGGTGGTGGAAAGATCCACGGTTGTGTTGCTGGAGGGAGGCTGGGCAATGGTTGAGTAGCAGTTTAGGAAGAGAAAACAGTAAGTGAGCCATGGTGCCTTCATCACTGATAAATTTATATATTATAAACACAAAACAAAAGAAGCTGTGAACATATGTATTTATGTACGTTTAATGATCTAAATATCATATCTACTGTTGAGAAAAGCCAACTCCATCATGCTGCAGTTGACTCGTTGACGACGAAGTTTCCTTGTAATTTGATAAAGATCATTTCCACATGATAATCATTGTGAATACTCGATAAAAAGTTAATGTGTTAAACAGAACTCACAGATACTCCTTTTTTTTTCTTTTTCTTTTTTTACAGCACTCACAGATACTCTCAACTCAGTTTTAAATTTACAATCAATTACGCAGAGAGATACCGACATTTAACACATCGATACGACAGACAAAAAAACAATTTCACATGGCTTCTTGACCTGCCAAGTAATATTAACCCGTCTGTCTATGGTTTGTCACTCCCAGAGGGATGAGATCTTTACTAAATCGGTACCATAATGGAAATGACTCATATCAAGTACGAGTGAAAATATAAACAGAATAAAATCCCGATTTTATCAGTCAGATACTAATCATACCTGTACCGTTGAATATACCAAAACCAAAGATACGGTAAAAGCGTGATAACGATCATGAGTTAGAGTTTAGAGTTTAGAGTTTGGTTTTGAATTTAACAACGGTTCATGAGTTAACGTTGAAAATTTTAACGTTGAAAATCAAATGGTTGAGATGGTTACGAGAGATTCATATGTGTTTGATTTATGTATTCATCCGAATTTGAAGAATTAACAGGCGGCGATACACTGTGTTTCGAACCAGGTCTATGCATATCTTTTTGTTCAATTGATTATCAAATTCTTGTCATTGTGGATTGCACTTGAAATCAAATTATGATGAATCAGTAAAAATCAGATCAGATCAGCGAGATGATTCGCAAATGAAAATTGATTGTCAATGAATTTGGTTCAAACACATAAAATTGGATTTGAAAGAAACGGAAAATTTTTCATTACCCAAACCTTCTAAATCCTTCACACGGCTTGCCAACGGTGACAGTAATCAATAATTATTGAAATTCAAAAAGGAAATCAGAATGATTAAGTTCATGTAATGCAGGATGATTTTATGCCCAGTTCTTGTTTTCAACAAAATAATCTGAACTTACAATCATGGTGATTATAGAAGAATCAAGTATTGGTTCTTGAGTTGCATATTATTAATGCCTAGAGTTGATTTGGTAATTGGTCCCAAATTAAATCAAAATCCCCAAATCTTACACAAATAAATCGTGAGATGTTTACATTGGTTGTTCCTCCCGCAATCATGTTTTATGGTTATTTTGAAAAAAGGGAAGGAATATAGTTTATGGTTATTTTGAAAACAATAATTATCAATTAAAAACAAATAAATAAATAAATAGAAAATACCAATTTTGATGAATAAGTTTTGGGGTAAGGTTCTAGTGAAAACCCCTCTTATCATGAAAACCTAAAAACTACTTTATAAATATTAAACTTTAATGAGTCTAGCCCTGGTTTTTCAAACTAGCAGCCCTCTCTTCCGCTTAAATGATACGCCACCGTCACCACTTTCATGGAATCATTATCTCCGGCAAGTCTACTTTCACCGGCGGCGCCTCTCTTCCGCTTAAATGCTACGCCACCGCATGCGTCGAGCCCTGTCGTCACCACTTTCATAGAATCATTATCTCCGGCAAGTCTACTTCCACCGGCGTCGCCCCCTTTTCTGCTTAAATGCTATGCCACTGCTTGCATCGATCCCTGCTGTCACCACGTCCATATAATCATTATATCCGGCAAGTCTACTTCCACCGGTGGCACCGTTAGGGTTGTTGTATGTAGGCGCAACATGTTAGCTCATCGAGGTATATTAGCTGATCCATCAGTATTATATGCTAATTGCATGTTGTTCGACATTATTCAAGCTTCGTATGACATAATTTCGTTGATTGTTGAACAAATTCAAGCTCAGACGTAATTTCAAAAGAAAAATGTATAAACTAACTTTAAGGTCGCAAATGTGGTGTCTTCGTGTGTCTGTTGCTAGCCTTAGTATGTATGTATATGTTGGGTACCCTGTATATGTTACAATGTTTTTGCATTATATTGATGAAATGTGGCACAATGCAAAGTGCAAATGAGGCTCTGCACCTAAATTTGAAGGCTGGACTATTGGGGCTAAATGGCAAATATTAAGTATAGAATGTTGGTTTTAAAGAAGAAAGAGGCTCTGTATCATGAATTGGTTAAGTGGTTATGGGATACTTTATCAACATGTTCTCAGGGGATTACAAAAGGAAGAACTTCAATATCCAAAAGGTGTTGAATAAAGATCAAATACTACTGGTCTAAAGAGGGTAAAAGGAGCTTTTGGTGGTCCAAATGCTGAATGGATTCTCTTGGTGCTTGGGGCGCTTTTTGGGGAAGGCAAGGATAACAAACATTGTTTTTTGTTTGTATTTTTGTTATTTGTTTCATTTACGTTTTTTCTTATGTTCTCATATTTTGTTGTACTGCTTTTTGGTTGGCGACTCTTGTAGTTTTTTTTCTAGTGTTTTGCTAGTCGCTTCCATAATAAAGTTGACTGTTTAAAAACAAAGACATGCTTCATTATAAGTTTTATGAAACTAGCATTTCTCTCTACACTTCAATATCAGATAGTAGTTTTGTGAAAATGTATTTTGTATTTGATAGGGATGAATGTTGTTAAATGCACTATTATGTTGCATATATCCAACACTATTTTTAACATCAGTTCTCAACGTAAAACAAACATGATTAATGCATATATGAACTATTGTTTTAGAAAAAAAAGCAAAACGAAAAAGAAAAGAAAAACAAAAGGAATGCAGAAGCCAAGTAAGAGCAACTTTAACACAAAGTTATGTTGCATATACGCATATATGGCCATGTTGCATATATGCAACATATAGGCATGTGGCATATAAGCAACATAGTGCATATATGCAACATATAGGCATGTGGCATATAAGCAACATAGTTGTGTTGCATATATATAACACACCATGTTGAATATATGTAACAAGATAACATATAATCATGTTGCATATACACAAAACACTCTATGTTGCATATATGCAACACAGTCATCTTGCATATATGCATCATAAGTATATAGATATTTCAATACAGTTGTACAATGTATTAATTTAATATCATGTTATGATTATATAAATTTGAGGACAACAAATCATAAGAGTAGCAACAATATTCCATAAGAAAACCCCATAATGGTAGGGGAAAATGAAAATCCAAACCGTTAGATACTAAAAACATCACAAAGGGAAAAGGAATCGCAACAAATGCGTACAAGAAAAAGTACAATAAAAGATCATAAAGAGGTGAAAGGAATGTTGAAAAGAAAGAGCACGCTAAAGGTGGAAAGAAGAAGAAAGGTGACAAGGGAATTGATATTAAAGAAAAAGGCGTGTCGGGAAAAAAGCCGGAGAATATATATTGATGAGTTTTCATGGGTGCTGAGAAATCCTAGAAAGAATTAAAAATTTGGCTTGTAGGTGCTTGTTTTAATTCAAACAGGTCAGGTTCAAGGAAGATGAAAAGAGGTATGTTTGAGTCATGTTGCATATATGTAACACAGTCATGTTGCATATATGCAACATAAGTATAAACAGAATAAAGGGTCACAGGTGTAAAGATAACGGGTAACATGTGTGAAGACGGTACAAAAAATTAATGTCAAAAACTTGAAGGTCAATAAAGCTTTATCCTTTGGCTTGGAGTGACAAAAGTGTATGATTTTATTAACGACTTGTGGCTCAAGGAACACTATTAGGTTATGTATTATGATACATAAGTGTGGAGATCGAGTAAGTATATATAATACTACATATATGCAATATAGAAGTATCACTAAACAATATTTCTATTACATTATCATTTATTAAATAGTCAACATTAAATAGTCAACACAACCTTGTAGCACATACGCGCAGAATAACTACTGAACATGTGTGTGGGTGGGAGAGGGGTGTATTATAAATTTTAATGCAAGTGTAGAAGTTAATTTAAGTTCAATATGTAGATGCCATACTAAATATCGTGCTCTCTTGTATTACACATGCAATATGAATTGATGACCTTGTAGCTTTAAAAATTATATACACAGTCATGTTGCATACATGCAATGTAAGTATAAATAGATTAATGGGACATGGGTGTAAAAACGGTACAAAAAATTTATGTAAAAAACTTAAAGGTCGATAAAGTTTTTTTCTTCTGGCTTGGAGTGATAATTCTGTGATTTTATTAACGGCTTGAGGCTTAAAGGACACTATTAGGTTACGTATTAGGGACATAATTACGGAGATCGAGTAAGTGTATATAATTCATAATATTGCATATATGCAATATAGTCATGTTGCATATATGCAATATAGTCATGTTGCATATATGCAATATAGTCATGTTGCATATATGCAATATAGTCATGTTGCATATATGCAATATAGTCATGTTGCATAT
>JBCNJP010000020.1:9793194-9849217 GCA_039602395.1 Deinandra increscens subsp. villosa
AGGCTATACTGATAGTGATTTTGCCAAGGATATGGATAAGGGGAGATCAATGTCAGGGTATGTATTCAAAGTTTTTGGTGGGACAATTAGCTGGAAGGCCAGGTTGCAGAAGGTTGTTGCCTTATCTACAACTGAAGCAGAGTTTGTAGCTTTAACAGAATCTGTCAAGGAAGCTATATGGCTTAGAGGGTTAGTAAGTGAGCTTGGGTTCAATGTTGGAGCAGTTAAGGTTAACTGTGATAATATGGGGGCAATTCAGCTCTCAAAGCATCATGTGTTTCATGACAGAAGTAAGCATATTAATGTGAAACTGCACTTCATCAGAGAAGTGTTGGAAGGTAAGACTGTGGTTGTTGAGTATGTTAGCACTAGTGATAATGCTGCTGATTACTTAACAAAGTCTGTTCCTAAAGGAAAGTTTGAGCAGTGTAAAGTGATTTTGGGAGTTACTTAGCTGCTGATCTAGATCACAAGCTAAGGTGGAGATTGTGGAGTCTAGCTTGTGATCATAGAGGTTTTTATGCAAGATTGGTTAGTGTTCCATTGTAGCTAGTTACATGTAGTTGTACATTGGCACATTAGTATGAATAAACCCATTGGGTCACTATCATGCGATGATGATAGTGTATGGCTGCTGTGACTTAATGCTACATATGGTAGAGTATCAATTCTTGTTGATTTTTCCTCTTAATAAGGTTCGGGTCAAAAGTGACAAGTTGCTGATAGTTAAAGGTTAGAGGACTAAATCTGTCATTTCTGAAGATGTTTGGTTAATTACCGTTGACTAGATCTAACAGCTTTATAACAGAGATTAGGGGCGCCATTAAAGCAGCTTGTTCATTTTCATTTTTCGTTCAATTCATTTGTAATGATCTTTCTGTAATTTCCTTTCATGTTCTCTAATAAGATTTCCGAATCATTTGAAGTCGATTTCATATCTTTTGATTGTGTTCTTCTGTTTCGATTCCGCGTTATAATCTCACATACATAAATGTAGATCCTCAGTACATCTCTAATGCACATAAGCATAAGCATTCATGACAATTGGGTGAAAATTAGAGTTCTTGATGTCCACTACAACTTGATTTCTGGACAATGAGTAGAGTATGCTAAACTCAGTTTTGTTATATACCCATTACGTTACATCAGCCATAACAAAAGCCTTTAACAATTCATTCTTCACTAAAAAATCTATGAATATAGATGTAAATTAGTGAAATTCATTTAGTTTAAGAGTAAGATGGTCTCCGTTTCTTTTTCTTTCCTTGAGGTTGGGGGTTAAATTCCCATCAAGAACGAAGATGTATTAGGAGTACGATTTGAGCTTGGTGTTTAAGCTATTATAAACGAGGTAGAATCAAAGTAGGTTGTTCCAAGATATGATCAGCAAATCTTTAACACGAGCAGTGGCGACATTCTGCATTCAGTGTTCACACGCACAAAAAAGAACTTTATTTAAGGTTTAGCATCCTCATATTTTCACTGCTTTAGGATGATTACTGATTTGAACTAAAGATACTATTTATCTATAGGGATAGTAGCACTAATTGTACTACATGATAATTTAATTGTACCATATATCGTTTCTCATATTCTCATAATTTTTCTTGGTCATATATTTTAATTTTGCACATGGCGTCCAGAATATATGTGTGATATATTTATTAATCGGTATGTAAAGAGCCTCTATCCATATTAAATTGTACTTATTCAGATGGTGGTAAGAGACGCCTACAATCAACCTGGCTCCAATGATTCTACCCTCACCTGTCGTTACTGCCCAGGAATGTTGGAGGTACTTTGAATTTTAATTTGAATGTAGCAAGTAACCATACAACTTTTTTTTATATATATATTTGGGGTTAAATCACTCATTATCCGAAATATGGAACCCGATTTTTTTTAATAGATGGAATGAGAGTCATATGAGCCTCGATATAATATACTCTGTCAATATTAGCAATATACACTAAAATGGAAGTTTGACAGTATGTTAAAAAAAATTATGCAGGTGTTAAAACTTTCAACATATTCCATCATCCTTGCTCATTGCTTATGTTGTTTTTGACACATTGACCCGGTTACTAAGTGATTTTGTATTAACTTTAAATTCAGCAAACTTACATACCCTTTATTTAGTATGTTATTTTTGCTTAAGAGGTTTATATGTAAGAATTAAATTTACTATAAATACTACTATTTGTCGGAAATTAAAAATAGTGCTAAAAAATAAAGTTAGAGGGTGTCGATACAAGTATATATAATTGGTTTTACTCACAACTTTCATAAGAAAGCCCAACAAGTAAATGGCTACGGTTTTTGTAAAATGCATGGAATGAGTACTTCATGGCAAACATAAAATAATAAAATTCTGCATTGAAGTCCTTTAATGTACTAACTACATAGAAACCACTAAAAGTAAGTCCTTGAAATTTAAGGAATATGTTTGTGCTGTATTGGTTTTGTGTGCTGTATTGGTTCATCTCTCAGAGAGATTGGATTGGATTGCTTCATGATTATCTTTGAAGCCACATTTTTTTTGAACACTTTAAGTCCTAAGAATTCTTTTTATAGTACTTGAGATCCAGATTTCTTTTGTTTAATATTGAGATACACGAATGCTTACTTTTGAAATCCTAGCAATTGGTTTTGAGATAATTTGATGTTGGTCGTCATAGATGTTTCATTGTTTTCGAAGGTACTTCTGCATTAATTTTGAAGAATTTGAGCTGGAAATGGCACGTATTTACATGGCTTTTTTTTATGATTGATGAGACGAAGAAGATGCATGCAAGTACAGCTAAAACCTGAAGTAGGAGCCAATGGAAGGAAACCGAACAAGGAAGGAACACCAAGATGGACCAAAGATAACTGCCACAAGGTGCACGATAGTCATGTTGGGCTGATAATACATAGAAATATGTTATTTTGTTCGTTTGATCAGGAGACAAAAGGATCACAAACTCATATTTACAGACCAGATATGGAAGAAAAACTAGACTCTAGACGGAGGGTTTGCGATTGCATCCCAAATCTTTGTAGTTGAGATGCATTTAGTTTTGAAGTTGATATGCATTTAGTAATTTCCGTTCTGTATCTTTCAACACTATTTTTTTTCATTGTTCACAACATTCTGATAAACTA
Organism: Deinandra increscens subsp. villosa; assembly: GCA_039602395.1. Classification (NCBI taxonomy): domain Eukaryota; kingdom Viridiplantae; phylum Streptophyta; class Magnoliopsida; order Asterales; family Asteraceae; genus Deinandra; species Deinandra increscens. Next base: position 9,796,339 of record JBCNJP010000020.1, read on the forward strand.
TCTCCATTACGAAGATGGTTTTGTCGTGTACCAAATATTGTTGTGTAAATGACTTCTAATCATACGCAACACTAATGTAACTGGTCTCCGCGGCAACGCGCGGGTTGGAAATCTTGTAAAAACACAAAAAGTAAAACTTACGAAACTAAAGAATTAGACGTTGAGTTCGGAGGTTGAAAACAAAATAAAAATGAACACTTAAAATTGCCCTTTTTCTTTCTCTTGCTCCTGCCGTAGAAGACTTCTGCCTATCCCCAAAGTTGAGTTTTGCTCTTCTCTAAATTGATGCCATATTCAAAGACCCAGAATTGCATCGTCCAAATCTTTATTTGGATATGAAATCCACCGCCAAATTCTCATTTTAATTGATGATGGGTCATTGTCCAAGATAGACAATCTAAAGATGATTTGGTCTCTGCGATACTCCACCTCTAAATCCTCCAAAAGATTTTCTTTGCTAATTCAAAAGTGAATTTTTGGTTTCTCTAGAGTCCACCGCTAAGGGTAAAAGTAATACCCTCGGGAGAGGGCATTTCGGGGGGATTCGGGGATTCGGGGATTCTGGGAGCTCAGGAACACCATAATCCGGTTGCTCGGGGAAAATCGGGGAAATGGATTTTCGGGATCGGGATGGTGAAAATGGGGTTGGGGCACCGATTTTTCCTAGAGAGAGAGTGGGGATTGGGAAGGTTTTTATGGGGTGTTTGGGAGAGTGGGAGAGTGGGGAAACCATTACCCACAAAATGGGGAAAAATGGGAAGGAGTGGGGAATGATGATGTGGCATCAAAAATAGAGTGGGGAAATGGGGAAATGAGGAGAGTATTACTCTTAACCTAAGGATTTCCTCCGCTTTTTTTTTTCTCTTTCAAATCCATCGAACTCCTCATCCATATTTTTTTTTCTTTCATTTTTATTTTAGATGGTGTCCTCAATTTGATTAAGTTATGGACTTTAAGTCCAAAAGAGAATTTAGCCCTACTTCGATCTTCACAACTTGAACGGTGTCTGTAAATGAAGGGGAGAATAACGTATTTTCTTTATTGGTCTTTAAACTCTTTCCAACGTTTATTGTCATTCCCGATTCACCGCAACCGCATCATAGCTACAAAAATAATAAAAAGATCCCAAGTAGATTCTATTCCATAAAAACTTAAAATATGCAAAATATTATGCTACAAATGAAACTAATGCAATTAAATTAGATGTTAATTGTATAATAAAACATGTCTAAAAATGCAACTAACAGGAGCGCCTATGAATGTTTAGGAGTTAAACTCCACGGACCGTAGTCTTTCGACTATGAGTTAATTGTTTTACTTTGTTAAATTGCATTGATTGTTTTTCTGGGATTGTTTACAACAGGTGATGTTTGTAAGGATTTTAATACTTACAATGGGTCATGCCCAAATTTTTAAAAATAGAAGTTCATCTCGTATGAACCAAACCGTTCTTCTAAGTACTGTTTTGAAGCAATAAAATAAAGTAGTATGTATATTGCTATAATAAAATGGAAAATTTTCTAGGACCAAAATTTGGACGTTAGTAAATGTCATAAAACGTTAAACTCAGATATGGGTGTTACACTTAATCTTTTAGAAATTAGACATTTTTCATGTAAATAGAAGCGGTAACCATTTAATGTTATATAAATTTGGTGGACACAATAGGGAACACTAAAAACAACCAAAGTAAGAAACTTAAGGGGTAAAAAATGTAAATATGTAAAAAATTGGTGGCCAAAGTAGGAAACAACAAAAATAAAGTAAAAAACTTCAGGGTAAAAAATATATAAACCATTGGTGGCTAAGTAGAAAACACAAAAAAAAAATTAAATTAGGAAACTTAAGGGGTATGAAATGTAAAAGTGTAAAAGTTTCGTGGCCAAAGTATGAAACCATAAAAGTTAATAAAAATAAAGTACAAAACTTCAGGGGTAAAAAACATAAATTCATGAAACATTGATGGTCAAAGTAGAAAACTTAAGGGTATAAAACATAAAAGTGTAAAAGTATTTATCAAAGTAAAAAACCACCAAACTTCACTATTCCTTACCATTTTAAATTGTAATACTTATAAATATATATATATCCTTGTACATAGCGTAAATGGGTTACATATACAATTCACAATCCGTACAATTATACATTTCACATACCTTAATTGTAACACACGATCTTAATTGTAACACACGATGCAAATAAGTATATAAGTTGGGTTAGAGTTTAAGAACTCAACCTGGCAGCGTAAAACCCATAAGTCCATGAACCTAATACAATTAACACCTCTATTTAAGAGTAATCTGAATCCAAAATGATCTTAACACTTAAGATCTCTGCCGACTTGTCGCCAAATTTCCAAGCACACGTTACCACTTCAACAGGATCAACACATCCGACGACAGTTAGTTTTCCATTACGAGCCAAAACGGATTCAACCCCGTCAATTTTTGATGTCATTTCCTTTATGTTTTCAATTTCACTTTCTCTATTCAAGCTAAGTCCCACCTCAATTATCTGAAATTTTTGTAGAAAAATTAGGACCAAAGAAGAAGCAAAAATAAGAACAAAAGAGTAATAAGAACCACTAAGGCTTGTCTTGATGCGTAAAAGAGTTGGTAAGGCATTTAACATATAAATTTGGAAAAATTGGATTCTAATAATACAAGTTATTCTCATTTGGCTGAGAATAATACGAATTAACGAAATTGCCCACAATAATACAAGTTATTCAGGTATTGGCCCATAATGATATGCCGTCTGTTTTTTTTTAACGGGGTTAAATATCCGCCTACGTGGCAGATGATGTGGCAAGCCACGCAGGGGTAAAGGCTTGCCACATCATCTGCCACGTAGGCGGATATTTAACCCCGTTAAAAAAAACAGACGGCATATCATTATGGGCCAATATCTGAATAACTGGTATTATTATGGGCAATTTCGTTAATTCGTATTATTCTCGGCCAAATGGAAATAACTTGTATTATTAGAATCCAATTTTCCTATAAATTTTGGTGGCATTGAGAAAGATTAAGGTACTGTATATACATACTTTCATAAAGGTGTTTGCATAATTCTTCAGCACCATAGATAGATGTGACACGTGAGTTTTTCTCCATCCTTGTGACTCTGAGAAATTATATATGATATTAGTGTCTTTATCGATATTTTCAACTACAACAAATTTACTTAACCAGACAATCAATGAGGAATTGAACACACCTGTATATTGAACACTATCACCAAACATCCACACTAACCAATAAGAGGTATCTTTATAAAAAAAATCACGCCGACATAAATAGTAGCCTCCGTTGCTAACCATGAATTCAGATAGATCTCCTCCAATCACTTCTTGATCCTCTTTCACTGAGATATTCTCTTCTTCCTGTACTTCACTATCCATATACACAAGGCTAACACCCAACTCTCTTATTATCATGATATCCTTGCTCATACATTATTTCCACACTAACTTCATCACCGGCGTCTAATATGTTTCCAATTGGCCAATAGCTTAACCACACAACATCTTCATCTACCATGGGTTTGCAGTAGACCATAGGGTTGTATATCCAAGTAAGACCCTTGGTTTTGTTGCTGATTTTGGCAAGCAAAGGCCTGCACGTATCTTCATCCATTGATATTGATGATCTGTATAAGCAATATACACTTAATCCTTGGATGATGCTTTTTTCTTGATGGCAAGGCACAGAAAAGGATGCGAAATCAGATGATGTAGTATAATCATATGTCGGCATGCTATGATCATACTTCAAATTTTGCAGAAAGGTGCTCATTATACCATATTCATATAATATCTGTGCCACATTAAATTCAGTCGTTAGTCATATGTATATCAAACAATTTGCAACCAGAATACAAATATGTGTGCTTAATTAATAGAAACAACCTGGGTAAACCAAATTCTGCCTTCAGTTATCTCATCACCAACCAGGTCCACCCTATAATCTTCATATGCTTTGATCCATTGCATGTGTTGAACCAGATCTGCTACATCAACTTTAGCTATGGGCACCAAGGTAAAAAGGCCTTGAACTTCAGACAGTTGTAAACATCCTTTACAAGAAAACGCACCGAGACTGAAACAACCTGATTGGAATGTTATTATCTTCAGTGATATACACCAATCTACATACAACTCATGCAGCGTGCTTGGGATGCATGGGAGAGTCTTGAGGTTTGAACAACAATACAAGTTCAGTACTCGAATCATTCTAAGATCAATGCTGTTTGGAAGGAACTCAAATGGATTACATCCTAAACACATGAACGAGATTGATTGGGCATCGAATGCCACACAAACATCACTGTCAGTCTCAAGGTCACAGTTTGTGAGATCCAAACTTGATATTGACTGAGGTAAGGAAAACAACGACTGTTCTGGAAGCATCGTTATTTCCAGCTGATCAGGATACTTCCACAGTTTTGTGCACCCTTTCAAATCCAAACTAACAAGACTCTTAAGGTCTCCTATGGTTTTACAAATATGAGTCAGACTGCTACAGTTCCAGAGGCTCAATATCCTAAGCTTAGGGAGTCTGCCAATATTGTAGATGCTTACAAGTTTGCCACAGCCTGTAAGTTGTAGTATCTCGAGTGAATGAAGAACCTATTTCAAGAATACCAAGTTTTAGTTTTATTTATACATTCAAATGAAGACTGTCTAAAACAGAGAAGCTAAAAGATCAAGTGATAAATGGAAGATTCAACTCCTTGTACCGTGGGAACTTCAAACGTTTCCATGTCTCCACAACTCAAATCTAAATCCACCAAGCTGCTCATCAGTAACCCAGAGGGCATTGCTTTCAAAGGACATCCATACCAGCACAACCATTTTAACTTTGGAAATTTATCATACGACCCTGTGAGTTTTACATATTTGAGCTGCAGCAATATTAATTTCTCCATATTTGCAAGCGAACTTGTTTCAAGGGTCTGCAAATCGACAAGCATAAAAAAAACTAATCAGCAAGCCACATGTCAAAATACATTTGAATAAGAATAACAGCCAGCTTAATGACAAGCATTTTGTAATGTAATTCCATAAAAACTAAAGAGTAAAATCAGCATAAAAAGTATTTTACTATCATTCTAGTGCTACGCAATAGCAAATACCATAACTGGAGGTGCTATTCGAGTTTTATAAACAGTAGTAAATACATCTCATATGCCATCCATAGCTGCATTTCCCATTTCCAAAAAAATAAAACTAAAATAAAGACCGGCTAAAATTTGTGAGGAACACGGGTGATTTCATGACCAGTAAGACCCGGAACATGTTATTTCAAAATTTATGTATAAAAATTATCATCTATTAAAATAATCTTAATAAATATTGTCAAGTACCCGGCAGTAATTTACTTCTCATTTACCTTTGATCTCATCTCCTGCTCAACCTTTCGCATGTCGAGTGCTAGACCTTTAACTTTATCTGAACCCTATTGGAGAAAGACATAAAATTAGAATATTGCATTTGAAATAGCAGGTTATGAAATGAAAAATAAATTAAAAGATACACATAAGGATTAGATTACATCTTTTTTTCTCAACACGTTAAAAGATTCAGCATCACACCAGACTCTACTTCGTTTTGCAGGGTCTCTGGCCTCTTCACGAACTATGCTTTTTCCCATTTCTTGAAGGAGCTGATGCATCATGACAATTCCATCAGATGAAACCTTAAGAAGGCATCTACTCATGAGGGTAAGGAGCCCAGATTGTGCTTGCAATTCATCTTCCAATATCGTTATCACCTCATTTTCATATTTACCAACAAAGAAACAAGCAATATGTAGAAACAACTCTTTGTCACTCGGAAGTGGCAAGCAGTCAAAACTCTTTCTTAGTACACCTTGGATGTCATGATCAAGATATCCTTTCAAAGAATTCAATGAACTCAATCTACTTTCCCAAATTAGTATCATTTGATCTCTTGTTAATTGGTCTTCAGCACAAACAAACAGAGATGAACCTAATACTTGAAGAGCGAGCGGATTTCCTCCACAGTACTTTGTTACTCGTAATGCTAGTTGCTTGAATTCTTTCATAGGAGTTTTGGATCCAAAGGCATGCAAACTCAAGAGCTCTAACGATTGAAGATCATTCAACAATTTGGTTTCGTACACTTGACACGTCAAAGAAATGGACCGTATATATGCCCTCATACTTAAGAGCTTTGTTGTTATTATGATCTTGCTATGTGTATGGAACGCCTTTGTTCCAAGTAAAGCACTCAATTGGTGGTGGTTCTCAATATCATCAAGAACTATAAGCATCCTTTTCATTTGCAGAACCTCCTCGATCTTACGTGTACCCTCAAGAACACTAGATATCCTTATTTTCTTTCCACCACAAACATCTTTGAGAAGTTGTTTTTGGAACCCGAGCAACCCATCAGGTTGTCTTCCAATCCCTAGAATAAAACTGCTACTTTCAAAACCTTGCTTTTTTAAGTCGTAAATATATTGGGCTAGTGTTGTCTTGCCACTACCTCCCATGCCATAAATTGCTATAACGTTGGTTTGCTCATCTTCTAACCAGTATTTGATGACTTCAGCTCGACCCGCCATTCCAATTAAATTGGATGGACTAATTAGATGTTTCACATCTAGTTTACGCTGAACGGTTTCAACCACTTCTGCAATAAAGTTTGCCTCAGACCTGGATATAAAAATAAAATATAGCACAATAATGTAAGAATATGAAAGACTCGGTGATATTATTATTGATAGATTCGTCGTATATAAGTATATAGGGAATGAACCTTAAACCTTTACTAGGGGCCCGTGGTACTGATTAACCTTAATCTATTAATAATCTAATATCGAATACTCCCTCGCAGTCGTAGCGGAAGAAAATCAGATGCTAAAGATTGGAAAACAATAAAACATAAAGATAATGATAACAAGTAAAAAAAAAAAACCCTAGCTTCAATTTCGGTTTATCGACCCCAAATTCTATCAACCAATCCATAGTGTGTTTGAATGTGCATAAATATATTCTTCAATTTCCGGGATCTTATAATCATCTAGCAATAGTCTTCAATGCAGTGGTGCGACGACTTATTTTAGAACTGTAGTCCTAGAGGCGGCGCGGCATGAACCACAGTCCTAAAAGCGACACGGCGGTGGCCGAGTCCAAAAGACGATGTGGCGGTGGACCGTAGTCCATAGACGGCATGGCGGCGGTGGACCGTAGTCCGAAACACGAAGCGGCGACCGTAGTCCGAGATGAGGGGCGAAGACGAACCGTAGTTTGAGAGAGGCGCGTAATCACGCAACGAGCTAGTAAGAAATCCAAGCGAAACTTCTGTTAATTTGATTATATAAACAAATTGTGAGTGGATTTTAAATAAAACAATGATTGCAACAATCAACCACCAACGGTGGTGTGTCTGATCAATGTGGCAATGATACGGGCCAACCCGATATGCTACTGGACTAGCCCAAGAGAGTCACTTACAAGCCCAAGAAGCTTATGGACTAGAGTCTACCTTGATGCACAAGTTGTTAACTGCCCACGTAAAGGATGCTCACATGCATGCCATGATGTCAGTCTGTCACTTTCTCATGTTCCTATTTTTTGCTAAATGTTAGGAATGGTAATCTGTTTGTTTCCGTAGGAGTTTTGCTATTTAAATGTTTGGTGAGATTGAATAAGGGGAATGAAGAAAGATTAGAAAATTGCCCTAAATTGTTGCTTCTTAATTTCCGTATTTAATTTTCGTTTAGCATTTTTGTTTATATCAAGCAACAATTAGGTGACCCTTAACCGTAACCAAAACCGCTTTTTCAGTTTTGAAATTTTTTTAACCAATCGGTTACGGTTAACCGAAGTTCGATTTTTCGGTTTTTGGACATAAAACGGTTCGGTTTCGGTTAATAGCCTAATTAGATTACAATTATAAACTTCTCATTAAATTAAAGCCCAAATACTTGTTTGGACTCTTAACCAAACGAGTTAAAAAAATTGGCATAGTGGGCTACTAGTTTTTAATTTTCAATTAATCATGATATAAAAAAAATTTGCTAGTTGGTTTCTAGTTTTATAATCAAAGTTCTACTTGAACGTTCCTATGTCTAAAGATTTAAGATTGTATTCTAATTTATAAGAGTAGCTATCACTACAAGTTTTTCTATGAAGCAATGTGGGATGTCCGAACCTTGTTTTACTTCGAAGTTTGGCTATAAAATTCGTTAATTGAGTGTTTTACTACGAAGTTTCATTGAGTTTTATTTTTCACTACATACTCGCACATAAAAAAATTTGATTTCAATGAACACAAACATAGAATTTCACTATCACAGCTCAGGTTGCCTTTATACACCACCATTATTCTTACTTTAGATTTTTTAAGCATTAGACATCCTTTGTCTAATAATTAGTTCCATAATGGTATTTTGGTTGTGCAATAATGCAATTTTGTACTAAATAACAATAGAAACCCACAAACTAGACCCCTAATAGCTGCATATATGGTTATATATATAATCGGTTGAGTTCGGTTAAGTTCGGTTATTGGAAAATGAATAACCATAACCGAACCATAAATATCGGTTTCGGTTATTTTGGTTCGGTTATTTTGGTTTTTTGTTCGGTTCGGTTTTATCGGTTAATTCGGTTACAATTCGATTTTTACACACCCCTAGCAACAATCCTAGACCACTCAATATTTGCACGTAAATGCCCTGAAATTGTGAATCAATATGGCTGGTGAAATATGATTGAAAGAATCGATAAAAAATAATTCTGACATATGAGATGCTCAAATCTTGAACCGATAGTGAAGCATTATTTGAACGGAAAACAGGAAAATAGAAAAGGAACTAAATGGAGAAACAAAGTTGGGACAGGGCGGCGCCGTGGCGGCACACCGCCCTGTCTAAGGTTTGAACACGATGACGACTGATAGGGTTTTGATTTTTTTGTTTTCAAAGGGAGGATCGATTATAGGCTGTGATACCATGTAAGAATATGAAAGACTCAATGATATTATTGATAGAATCAGTTACAATATATGGGGAATGAATCTTAAACCCTAGAAACCTAATAGGCCCGTGGACTAATACTAATTAACCTTAATGTATTAATAATTTAATATTTAATATATAAGAGGATGATATTTCAACTTCTTAAGAACGTATCCGAGATATGTGTGGTGTGAGAGGCAGCATGAGTAATTGTGAACCCTCTCACGCCATAAAACACCGCACCCTGGCTCCTTGAGACCCCACATGAGAAGGCCGGCGTGAGGATGGTCATGGCTATATTGAAGAATATGACCGTTCTAATGATCATATTTTGTTTTCTTACATACTAGTCGGAAACCCGTACGATTTTGCTATAGTGACAATTTGTAACAGGTATTTGTTTCTGTATTTGAAACACAATTTGTCGTATTTGAATTATTATTTTATTTACTTAGAAAAAATTACATTTTTTGTCCTTTATCTTTGCATGTTTTGCAATTTTTATCCTTTATCTTTTTTTGTTACATTCTTTGTCCTTTAACTTTTTTATTCTTTCACATTTTGTCCTTTTTAACAGATTTCGTTAAAATACACCGTTAAGTCAAAGGTAATTTTGTCTTTTAACCTTTTAGGGGTATTTCTTGTATTTAATTAAAGAGGGAGGTGTTATATATAAATCTGTAATTTTTTTCTTTGACTTGAACTCTTGATCCTCATTTCACAGCATAAAAAATCTGTAGTTTTTTCTTTGTCTTGATCCACAAGAGCAGCAGAGGCTCCCCCTTCCCCCAATAAAACCTTCAACCAAAATGATCTCGCCGGAAATTCCTTCGGCCACCGCCAAACCAGTCGACCCGACCTTTCGTCCTCGGATCTCTTTCTCCTTCTCGCGGACTTCAATTTCGCCAAACATCGACTTGCCTTCTCTCTCAAGCGCGGTGGCGAGGAGGCGGCCATCAACGGTTTGAACGCCGTCAATCCCCTGGACCGAAATTCTTTCGTCGGTATAAGTATCTGGATCGAACAAATACGCCGTTTCATCCTCGTCGCCGAATTCCACAGATCCATCAGCTTCCTGAGCCAGATTTAGATCAACCGTGTTGAATTTTGGGAATAATTTGTGAATTTAGATGATGATATGATTTTAATTGAAGTTTTAGGTCAAAAATTTACCTGCCTTAGTGAAGGAGTGCGTGGATGACATCAATGGAGAGAGAGAGAAAGGTATATAACTGGCAATTGCAGACAAGAATGCACTTAACCATGTCTTCAAACAACGTTGGAGACCTAAAGATCCTCCCAAAATCAATGGGGCTGTCATGAAGAAGCCATGGTTGCATACTGCCTTTTCTAGGTTGAATGTGGCAGCGGCGGATTCTCCTAGCGGCAGCTTAAACTCCACACACCGGTCGCCGGAGTTGCCGGTATTCTGGCTTTCCAGCGTTTCATTTGGGGCGATGATTAAACGGAAGGTGTGGGGTGGGGGCTGGTTTGGGATTCTAGATCCGGAAAGAAGGAGGGAGTTAGGTAGAGGATCAAGACAAAAGAAAAAAAAATACAGATTTACAAAACAAACCCCCCATCTTTATTTACCTACAACAAATAACCTAAAAAGCAAAAAGACAAAAATATCCTTGATTTAACGGTGTATTTTAACGGAATCTGTTAAAAAGGACAAAAGGTAAACGAAAAAAAAAGTTAAAGGACAGAGAATGTAACAAAAAAAGATAAAGGACAAAAATTGCAAAACAGGAAAAGTTAAAGGACAAAATATGTAATTTTGTCATTTACTTATATAACATCATTAAATGTCAATAATCATTAAATAGTTCGTTATTTTTTAGTTTTCATTATAAAATTATATTAATTTCTTGTTTAAAATACTATATTGCCCCCTTAAAACTCTTAATTTTATAAATAATTGACAACTTTGTTCTCCTTATATGTATTATAATATAGTATAGATAAAAAATCCTATATATACTAACCTAAAACTATAATTTCTATATAAAAATGCTCTTATACACCTCATTAATTATCTATAAAAGTCATGTTGTCTTCATCATCATCATCTTCTCTCTCTGACACCGGCAACGGTGTTTTTTTCGAACGGTAATTGCTAGTGCTCAACTTTGGTTAGACGAGGTTGAATCGTCACAACCACAAACCCGAAGAGTTCGTCTGACCCGTGATCGTGAAGTTTCTAACATTCTTTTACGTCAAGATTATTTTCTAGATGAACCAACGTAAATCGCTGATATACACTAAAATATACATATTTGTATACCAAAATTCCCCCACATATGGGTTATTTCTGACTAACTATTCCCAAAACAGTGGCATATTGTTTTCTTTGTAGTTTCTCAGTCTAATATAGGTCAAAATTACAAAAGAAGAAGCCAAATATGAAGAAAATATGAAGCAAAATGACCGAATAGTGATTTTTGGCCATAGACACGGCCTGTGTCCCACCTAGGACATGACCCATGTCCCTCATCAGCAGGCTTCTAGAAAATTGACTTAGCTCCTTGCTCGCTCCTGGCAAACACGACTCGTGCTGCTGATCCAACATGACCCATGCCTCTGATTTCGGAAGGTTCCTGACAAACACAACTTGTGCCCTGACCTCACATGGTCCGTGCTCCTGTAGACGAAGATTCCAGTTGATTCACTGATAGGCACGACACGTGCTCCTGACCAGGCACGACACGTGCAAGATCTCGTTTTTGTCCTAAAAAAGGAGAGCTCCTCCCTCATTTACAAATCGCTCAGTTTCTTCTCTTCCTGTAGTATTACTACCACGTTTTACATTTTCTAAGCCAACTATTTTTGGTGTTTTAGTTTATTCGTAAGAACCTTGACTTAAGTAGATTATGATATGTATTTGTCTATGAATCTTTCAGCTTCTCTTAAGCATATCTTTAAAGTCATATTTGGCTAAATTCTTACACTCACTTGGGGGAAAATAAGTCTTTGGCGGGTTGGTAAAATGAGTGTATGGACTCACCTTAAGGTACATAAAAATGACTTTATGAAAAATCTTTTACTGAAACTGTATTGTCACCCTTTTGAACAAATATATCTTGTGTATTGCGGACCATTTGAGGAACCGAAAGCTCGTCAGTCGGACTCGTGACACCCGACTTGAGGATGATGCATAATCCTTATAGTGACTTGCAAGTGATTTATGTCTATGTAAACAAACTCGCTTTTCACGCATATGCGGTCTGAAGGTAATGGCTGGGATGAAGGGTTGGTAATATTTTGTCATCGCGTAGATCCGATGGTGAATGCGTTGGTGAACTTGGCTCTAGTTACGATCAGCCATGTATGTGCGAGAGCGGTAAATGGAGGAAACGGACCTTAGTCCCTTAAAAAGATGTTTTTCATAATAAAAGAATCTGATGCGTGGGTTGTTCCCCTACTCGTTCATGACAACATATTCGAGTGTAATAGTACTTTTACCATATGGCACTACAACTAAATGGCATTTACACGCACTACATGTGTTTCTAACGGAATAAGTACTCCTGAGATTCATACCAAATGGGTGATTAATGGGAGGAAAGTGAGATGGGATTTGAGGCTGAAAGGCGGTCCCTTTGTCTGTTAGCAACAATCTTAAGAAAAGTTTGTAAATAAACAGGTTATCAACACTGCCACTCTTAAGTCAACCCAAGTGATATTATCTTCTACTGAATATACTAAAACCCGCTTTATCTTTATTTTTTGTTTTTTTATCTTTTCTTATCTCTTTTCTTATATAGATATTAACTTACGAATTGGTTTGGTTAGACGTCGACAGAGATAAAGTATCAAAAGTCCTCATTTCAATACATTGTGTCATTGGATGACCTCGGTTTCTTACCATTATTATACTACGCCGTGATGGGTGCACTTGCCCGTGTATGTGGTGTCTAGTTGTAGTTTCTGATTGTGTTTATAAATTTAAATCTTAAATGAAATAGTGGTGTTAAAACAGACCCATACTTGTCACATTTTTTTATACACCCAAACGTACACCAAGCTTTTAGCGTCGTTGTCGGGGACACAAACGAGGATTTTGAGAAAAATATGAGTTGGCAACCTAATTGTTATCTTTGTAAAATATTTTTGTTTCTTTTTATTTTTCTTAAAACAAATATCTGTGTCATAACAATCAAACTTTTGACGTCACGAGTCTAGGTTATAAATTTTCTTTTTCTTTTATAGAATATACGTCAACCTAGGTAGTGTCCTTATCACACACGAGCTAAGTTGATTTTCCTTTTATAGTACTTAATAAAAAGATCTGGTTACTGCTAATGTCCACCACTTCCGATTTCAGGTTGTGCATGAGCTCTACTCCCGCTGAAGAAATAATCGAACGACAACCTGAACCAGAACGTTTTCTCCACCGAAGGCTTAGAAACCGAACTAGAGTTGTCGCTATCGCCATTGAAAATAACCTCTCAATGGCCGAACAACGAACCATCTCCAACTACCTTAAACCCAATGCAGTCAACTTGGGTGCGGCTACTGCCCTTCCTGGAGTCGAAGCTAACAACTTCGAAATTTGACCCCAGTTGGTGCAAATGCTCCAGAGTTCTGCTACCTTCCATGGTTTACCCGATGAAGACCCTTACCACCACATCACAAATTCCTTGAAATGTGTTAAACCTTTAAATCATACGGAGCCTTTGACAACGACATTATACTTCGTATGTTTCACTTTTCCCTAAAATATCGTGCCAAAACCTGGCTAAACTCCTTACCATATGGTTCCATCACCACTTGGAACGGAATGGTCCAAAAATCCTTTACAAATACTTCCCACCTGCCAAAACAGTCAAACTCCTCACCACTATAACTCCTACACTCAAGAAGACGGATAATCGTTGTATGACACTTGGGAGCGTTTTAAGGAGTTACTATGAAAATGTCCACACCATGGTCTCAAAATTTGGCAGAAAATTTCCATATTTTATAACAGTTTGCTTCCGCAAACCAGCCAAATTATCGATTCCAACTCTAGTGACATTTTGAGAAACATAAGCCCAAAGGACACCTTCAAGAAAATCGAAGAAATTACACAGACCAGTTTCGAGTGGCACACCTCACGAAGCGCCAAGGTGATAGGCCCCTGAGCCTACGTGGTCGACGACACAACTGCACTCAAAGCCCAAATTAAGGCCCTAATCTCAAAAGGTACAAAGCTCGAGACCAGTAAGTCCATGGCAACTGTTAAAACATGTGAAGGACGTGGAGATGCCCATGAAAACTGGAGTTGCATGATCGGGAACGAAGCCCCAAACAAAAGGGTAAATTTTATCGGTAACTAACCTCGTCAACAAGGAGCATTCAACAACTCTGGGTGGAGAAACAGAGGAAATCAGCAGTCCAGCAACTACCGGTAGCAGCCGAAGAACAACCAACAATATGGCTCGTTCCAAAACTACCAGGGAGGAAGTTCCTCTAATGGACCTACTCCGCTTGAAGAATTCATTTCTCGGATGTTTGCTGAGTATGACAAAAGAATGAAGAAATGCTTTAGAAGAAACGACAACAAGCCTCCATTAAGACTCTCGAAAAAATAAATCAGTCAAATTATGAAGACCGTGGGTGAGAGACCACCTGGATCTCTCCCTAGTAACACTGTGACCAACCCCAAAGCTTAAGTTCACGTTATCACTCTCAAAAGCATAAGGGTTGGCCCTGAAGAAGCCATCAAGAAATCTGAAGAACCCACCCCACCTCCCCACGAAAAAAAAATCACCTACCCCAGTAACGGCTGAAGAAGCCACGAAAAGCCCGAAGGTTCCATATCCAGGTGATTGGCCAAAGTCAAGAATGAAGAACAATTCGGTAAGTTTGTGCACCTTCTGAAGCATCTACACATCAACCTCCCTTTTGTCGAAGTTCTGTCGCAAATGCCAAAATATATTAAATTCATGAAGGACTCCCTCACCAATAAAAGGAAAATTGATGAAGTCAACCTCTTTAGCCGAGGGGAAGAATGCTCCGCTATTCTCTCTAACACTATCCCCTAGAAACAACTATATACTGGTAGCTTTACCATTCCATGCTCCATTGGTGGAAACGCACTAGCAGAACTTGGAGCCAACATTAACCTTATGCCGGCCTCTATGTTTCAGAAACTGAACATTGGCACACTAACACCTATCAGGATGAGCATCCACTTGGTTGAGCGTTCGGTTAAATATCCTCAAGGAATCGCTAAAAACCTCCTAGTCAAGGTAGGAGAGTTTGTTTACCCTACTAACTTGCAGTACTCGATATGGAGGAAGATGAGGAGCTATCTCTTATCCTAGGAAGACCATTCCTAGCCACCTACTAAGCAGTGGTAGACATGAGCAACGGCACTCTGACACTCAAATTTGGTGAGAAGGAAGCAACGTTTGATGTCGGGAAGAAATCAGGTGAAAACATACAGGTGGCATATTATATCGAATGGGGTCTAGACTTCGCTTATCAACGCATGGTGGAAGCCTCCCCCTCTCCCAACAACCTCTAGACCCAGGACTGCGGGTCTAGCCAGTAGACCCGTAAATAAATGTGGCGCGCTCCATGGCGGCTTACCATGGACATCTAAAATAAAAGGTTGATTGAATGAGTTATGTACTGAAGATGACATCTAAAGGACGGTTATCGCCCCCCCCCCCCCTTTCATTTACACGTTTAGTTATAGAATTACTATGTTAGTAGTAATAGTATTAGTACTAGTAGTTTTATTACCATTACTAGTAGTGCTGGAGGTCACGGTTCGCCTTGTATAATTTTGAAACTTCAAACCTGCAAGAATACTCTTGCAAAGACACAGACATATTTACTAGGCCTTCACAAGTCGTTTATAATTTATAATAAGCATGCAGTATTAATTGAGCACAAATAAACGGAGAAAAACAGCAATCTGACAAGAGGCAAGACATGTGGTGATTTGACAAGGAAGACCATTCACAAAGGAAACTCTCTGTGATCTCTCACTTATACCTTTAACTATTATATTTCATAGTGTTTTCTTTTTGTAAATATGCACATTGAGGGCAATATGCAATTTAAGTGTGGTGACAAGTTGATAAGTTTTCTGATATTTTAAACTTCTTGTTTGGCCGTCAGGCCTTCCACAAAACTCTAATCAAATCATGATCCTGTTTTTACCCTAAAAGAATTAATAATTTTAAATCTGTTGAGCTTTACAACTTTATAAACAAAAACGATGTTCTTCAAACAGAAAGATTCAAAATCTATTTGAATTATTCGAGTATACATTGAGGTATTTTTTGGGTATAGCAAGAAGAACCCAAAGTTTATTTTTATACAACTAGTACTTAATACCAATTTTCCCACATTTCTGGTAAGAATTTGAGCCTAACCGCATGCACGGGTATCAAAGACTAGTGCTATTATATATGTATTTGGGTTTGAGTAATTTTGACCGTTTAATCTTTTAGTTGGATATTTAGGTGAATTAAAACGGGTTCAAGTCATTTTGACCAATTTAATCAATTAATTAGATATATTAAGTGTTTTAAACTGTGTTCGAGTCATTTTGACCCCTTCAGTCGTTTATTCGGATATATATATTTTTAACGACAAATTTGGATCACCGACGAGGACATTACACCACCCATCCGATCATCTCCAATCCCCATCGGGAGGAAACTCACCACTGGTGAGAAAAACCCCCTGACCCAACTTGTAACCCCCCTTTTTTATTCTTTTCTTACAAGTGGGAGTTGAACCTAAGACCTCATGCTAAAGGGTCAGACACATTTGCCACTAGGCTAAACTAATGGTTGTCTTTATTTGGATATATTAGTTGAATTAAAATGGGTTCGAGTTATTTTGAGCCATTTAATCTTTTTGTTGGTTATATTAAGGTCGTGTTTGCCGCGCCATAAGCTAGCTTATAAGCTAGCTTTTGAAAAGCTAGTTCAAGTAGCGTTTCAACTAGCTTTTATAATATTTTCAGTTTATCATTCCTTAAATTATAAATAAATACCTTTATTTACATTTATAACATGTAATTTTATGTCATTTTATATTTTTCATCTAGTTTATCAGCTAGTTTTTACCAAACGTTGTTTTTTATCAGCTAACTAATAGTTTATCAGCTATCAGCTAGCAGCTAGCTTATCAGCTAGATTTTCAGCTAGTGCACCAAACATAACCTAAATGTTTTTAAGTTGGTTGGAGTTATTTTGAGCTATTTAGTCTTTGGTTGGATATATCAAGTGCTTTAAACGTTGGATGCTATTACTTACTATTGTTGCTATTATTGTATGTTTATTGAAATTTGAGAATTGTTATCGTTTATTCTTTGTAGTTGAACATCTTGGTTATCAATTTTACAACAGTTATATTTTGTTTTTTTTAGTAAAAATCAACTCTATGTTATTGTATTTTTTTAATGTAGGAAAAGATTCAAGAAGAGAAGGCAATATTGGAATGTGACGCTGGTGATTTATCAACGATTGCTAAGGATGAATGCCTCTTACGTGCAATAGGTCCATGAAGCGGGCATACAAATAGTGTTAGTCGAACATCATCATGCCCGGTCCATTCTCATAACAATGAGAACAACAAAAGCAAACGAATCGAGATATGAAAGATCAAATAAATCAACTACTTGCTATGATGGAAATCAACAAACACCATCCACTCTACATTAGCAACAATCAAGGCCGACTCGAGCTTTTTTGAGGCCTAAGCGAACTCTAAAATATGGACCCTAAAATCTTACTTTTTTTTAGTATTCCGAACCATAAGTATTGAAATGTCATAATTTTGATTTGCAAATCAAATCCAAATGCATAAACATCAATATAATAGGAAGCGTCTAATACAACTAAACTCGAATGAGCATAATATAGTTTCAATTTTCTTTTGATGTTTTCTTTTGATGTCATAATGCAATCAAATTAGAAACTTAAAATTAAATTTACACCCGTAAAAAGAATTAAAACCAAGTTTTAGATAAGGATTCAAATTCAACGATTGGAAAACGAAAAACTAAATTTAGATTTGTAATATACATACTTATGTAAAATAAATTAAATATGTTGTTAGAAAAAATGTAAAAAAGAAATAAAAAAGGTATAGGAAATCAAACCAAAAAAAAATAAACCATATATATTTAATTTTCAATGAGAAGAATGTAAGGGATAGGATTCAAACACCAGGCCCTTCGTTACTAAACAAAACAACTCAACAAATATAACATATAACATAAATATATAGCGACAAAGCCAGAAATGCATGTGCTTGACTTGTGCGTGAATAAAATTATTCAAAATCGCTGTAGAGAATTTAAACATTTAGAGAAAAACTTGTAGAAAGCATTTAATGCGAATTCCGAACTTGCGCAAGAAGAGTAACGCGTAGCCAACTTAAACATTAGCAATTGATCTAACTATCTAAGAGACAACTTTCTAATTCATTCCAACATAATCTATTAATACACAAACGGGCTGACCAGATTTTTAAAATGAAAGTTACTAAAATTTTGGGGCCTTAAACCTTTGTTTACCTGCTTGGCTCATTGTGCTGGATCCGACAACAAATACAATAAAGTGACGACATATATGATTAGATGCTTCAATTTAATTTGTTTTCCTTTGACATATTGTGGCTGGTAGCTTAAAAATGAAAGTTATCAATAATTTCTTTAATAGTTTTCCTTTTTGACATATTATATCGTTGAATCTATAATGATGACATATCGCCAATATAGGTTTATCTAGGACAACGAACTTAGTGACAATAACATATTTCACATATGACGATGAAACTAAAATAACGTACCGTATAGCAATTTCATATCATCGCCATAGACTAGAAACCTATGTTTCCACAGACCCCTTGTAGTGTATAGGGATCAATACCAGTTTATCACCGCTTAGAAAAACACCATTGGGTACCATTAAAATAGAACCATTTTCACATAAAATTAGTGGAGCTTTTAGCATGTGTGAGAGGTGAAACATGGCTAATCATTTTCTTATATAACCTCATCCTTATAAAGTAACGTTGTAATTTTCATATGTTTATTACTATAATTTAATTTTTGTATTATTTAAAAACTTTTTATATTTATAACTTTTTCCCGGATGGAGCCTTTTTTTTTTTTTTTTTTTCCAGTTCTAGCATGGTCTCTAAATCCTTTTGAATAGAATAATTTGTTAATGCCCGAATCATAAAGAGAAGAAACATATATACCCTGAAACTTCCATGCCCGTCAAGTTAGCAACCTCTGTTAGTGCTGCCTTCCACCGCCTCATATCTGCTTCCGAAATTGGCACTTTAGTAGTGAAAGCTTCTAATAGAGCGGCCATCCAACCCTTCGGACGGGACGCTTTAATAGTGAAGGTCCCTCTTTGGTTCCTGACATCTGATGGATCGACGTGATAAAACACAGGCAACACGAAGTGATTGCCCTTCCTCCTTTGCTCGAGGATCGACCAAAGCTCATTGAGGCACCATCTCGAATTTGAATAGTTCTCCGACAATACAACTATAGAAGCCTTGGACTCCTCGATTGCCTTCATGATTTCCGGTGCAAGTTCTTCGCCTCTGTCGATTGCATCGTTATCTCGGAAAATGCGAAGTCCTGTTTGGACTAACGCATCATAGAGATGATCTGTAAAAGTATGACGAGTATCTTCACCTCGAAAGCTTAAAAATACATCATGCGTGAAAGTACGAGTAGGATTTGGGCGTGAAGCGGATGCTAGAGCAAATGGCGCCATTGAAAGTATTAGATTAGAGGTTGAAGAAAATCTAATAGATGATATGGAGTTTGAGAACAAAGGGGGTGGTGGATATAAAGACATCAAAAGTCTAGGTCTTCTTTCTAAAGTATCTCAGACGTTTGCAAAAGCTGTGGGGTATAGTTACTTATGGATGGTGTTTATTCATGATACAAACTTTATCCTTCGTTTACATGGATCACAATTTCTTTCTTTTTTTTTTTTTCGTTTTTCTTGGTAAAGCTTTAGTGCACCCGGTATACGCGTGTGATGGTATGTTTGGTGGCGCGGTGGTGCTGCGTGGAGAAGACCACATACGTGGTGGATGGCAATTTCGACCGTTGGGAGCCATTTGACCGTTGAATGCATTAAATAAAAAAAAGTTCCAATGAACTCAACTATTTAAACCCACGAAACTCACCTAAATTCACCACTTCACTCTAAATTTATACTCTTTCATCCAAAAACTTTTAAAAAATTTTTATGGATTTACTCTCAACCAACGGTTCATCCTCCGATTCCTCCGACAATACCACATGTAAGTTAATGGAAATCATGATCCATCATCATCAACGGGGGCTACTCGCACGAGCGAATTGGGTAGCCACCCGGAGAGCTCGACTCAACCGTGATCGTGAACAAGCCCACGAAAGTCTACTACGTGATTATTTCAATGATGATTGTGTCAATCCTGCTGAAGCATTTCATCAACGTTTTCGTATGAATCGTTCATTATTTTATGCATTGTTGACGATCTGGTGAGAGAGGTTTTGTGGTTCACTCAAAGCAGGGGCGGACCTACTTGGGTCCCAGGGGTAGCGCCCGCTACCCCTGAACTTTTACCCCGACGTGCAATATTTTTTTTTTTAGGGGTTTTCGGTTTTTCGCGACCCCTGAAACAAATTTTTCGCGACCCCTGGAAGAAATTTTATGGCTTTTACTTAATAATATGATTAAAAGCCCCTTAAAAATATGATTAAAAGCCCGTTAACTACCTAAAAAAAAATTTCGGGGGCGCTACCCCCGAACCCCCGTTAGTCCCCGCTACCCCTGATATTCTTTCCTGGATCCGCCACTGACTCAAAGGGCCGACGCGAAAGGTAGAGTTGGCTTCACTCCTCTACAAAAATGCACCGCTGCATTTCGTATGATGACGACGTACGGTGTTACGGAGGATTGCTTTGACGAGTATTTGCGGATGTCAGACCGCACAACGAGGAGGTGTTTGTAAAAAAATTGTAAAGGTAATATTATTTAATTTTGTTACGTTGTTATCTTATTTTTTACATTTTTATTTTATTTTTTACATTGTTATTTTAGTTTTTAACATTCTTATTTTAATTTTTAACATTGATAATTTAGTAAATAATTATTTTAACATTTAGGTGTCCACAAAGTTTATAAAAGAAATTATTTGAGAGGACCACAACAAGCGACATTAGACTACTATACGAGTTTCACGAAAATAAATGGGGATTATTTCAATGACAATTGCGTTTATCCAGCCGAGGCATTCCATCAACGTTTTCGAATGAATCGTTCATTATTTCTCTGCATTGTCGACGACTTGGTTAGGGAGTTTCCGTGGTTCACGCAACGATCCGACGCAAGAGGTAGAGTTGGATTTACTCCTCTACAAAAATGCACCACGGCATTTCGTATGATGGTGTATGGTGTTACGGGAGATTGTTTCGACGAATACAGTAAAACCTCTATAAATTAATAAGGAAAAATGGATATAAATAATCCTAACTATTCGCTATTGGCCGATTATAATCCTAAGTAATTTTTTGTACATAAACAGTCTTTTCTTTATACCCTGTTTTTTCTAATAATCTTTTCCGTTATAAAACTAACTCCGTTAGTAAATGCTGACGTGGCATGTGAGATGGCAACCTTGTCAGCAGTTTGAGGGTTTAATGTGTGAACTTTAAAAGTTTGAGGTCTAATTTGGTAATATGTGAAAGTTTCAAAGTGTATGCTAAGAGAAAGAAGAAAAGGACGGGGAGCCGGCGGTTCCTTCCCCAGCGACCACCAAACTCCGGCGAGATAGCTCCGATCATCTCTCCCTCTCTCCTGTTGAATCTCCGACCACCACTAATCCTCCTTCACCACATCACCACTTCACCACCCTGCAACCACCACCACCATCAAAACCCGACACCACCAATCTTCCTCCACCACCATCAAAAACTAGACGCAACTCCGGCGGTTCCAGACGCAACTCCGGCGGAGTTTGTGATACTCTACACCACCGTTAAAAACCCTCCCTCAAACTCGACACCACTCCCTCGCTGCCACTCCCTCACAGCCGTCTCCTGCACTTTGTCGGGTTTTGGTGGTGGTGGTGATGAATGAGGCGTAATGGGGAGAGGCGTAACAAAGGGAGGCGTCGTGTGGAGTGGTGGTAGTGGTGGTGCTTGGTATTGTGACAACGGTTGTGGCAGAGAGAGGCAGTGGAACCGGTGGTTTGTGGAAATAGGGTTACGGAGGAGTTTGGAGGAGTTAGAAGATGAAGATTAAAAGGTTTGGGAGTTTACAAAATAACCCCTAAAATTAAGAAGTTTACATTTATACCCCCTTAGGTTTAGAAGTTCACAATTTACCCCTCAAACTAACGGAATTAGTTTTTTTAACGGAAAAGATTATTAGAAAAAACAGGGTATAAAGAAAAGACTGTTTATGTACAAATATTACTTAGGATTATAATCGGCCAATAGCGTATAGTTAGGATTATTTACATCCATTTTTCCAATTAATAATGTTGGAATTGAGATATTTTATTAATTTAGCGAGATATTATTTTATCGATAAATTAATAAATTATTAATTCAAAGAGTTGGCTTATATTCGTGAGCAACTCTCAAATTAATGCTTCGACCTTCAAAATTTCCATGTCCATTCACTTTACATATTTGAAAAAAACAGAAACAAGTACTTTCAAAATTCTCATGTACATTCACACATTAATAAACTTGTCAAGTTCATTATACATAGATCTAGATTGATCACAATAAAATGTCTAATGATACTGTTTAAAATCCGGTTGATGATGATTCAATACCTTTGGAACCGGTCACTCGGAAAAAAAGCATTGCAAGCGACAACAACTCTTCACAACTTTTTGTTGCAATACGAGAATACAGTGCCTCAATTCTTAATGCAATGGAGATATTTATAGATAGATGTACTCAATATAGATTTAAAGTTCACAAAAAAACAAGTGACCATAGATTCATTTTTTTACTAGACAATCCTAGAATTTTGAAATATTTTAGTAATTATTAATTTATAATTTCGCTGTGACCAATATATTTACATTGGGATTTCAAAAAATTATTATCTTATTATTTTATTGATTGGGGTCCAATTTTATACTGGTCCCAAGTTGGGACCAGACAAATTATTATTTTTATCGAGATTATTAATTTATCGAGTATTTAATGATAGGGTTCTACTGTATTTGAAGATATCGGAGCGCACGATGAAGACGTATTTGCAAAAATTTTGTAAAGGTAATATTTATTTTATATTTTAGCATTTTATTTATTTTTTAGATGTTAAATTAGATTTTATTTAATATTTAGATATTATTTAACGTTGTTAGAATTCTTTTACACATTATTTAATTTTAGATGTTAAATTTTAGTTGTAAAAAAATAGATTTAATTTAATATTTAGATGTTATTTACCTTTTATTTAGGTATCTACAAATTATATCGAAGAAAATATTTGAGATGACCAATCCCAAGCGACATTAGGCAGCTTTACGAGTTTCATGAAAACAAATTGGGTTTTCGTGGAATGCTCGATAGCATCGACTGCACCCATTGGGAGTGGAAGAACTGTCCCAACGCTTGGCGGGCACATTAATGCGAGGCGATCACTCTCATCCGACCATCATGCTCGAAGTCGTCGCCTCGTTCGACATGTGGATTTGGCATCAATATTTTGGTGTCTCTGGGTCAAACAACGACATTAACATTCTGGATCGTTCGCCTTTATTTGACCACATCATTGAGGGACAGGAGCAAGATTCCTCGTTTGAACTACGAGGTATCACGTACAAGCGGGGATATTATTTAGGGGACGGGATATATCCCGAACATTCTACCATTGTGAAAGGTTTTACAACTCCTGTCAGTGAAAGACGTAAAATCTACACCGAAGCTCACAACGTTGCTCAGAAAGATATAAAGCGCACTTTCGGCCACTTGAATAGTAAGTGACACATCATCGAGGAGCCGACGAGATGTTGGCATGAAGACAAAATAGCCAGCGTAATGCGAGCGTGTTTGATTCTACATAACATGACTCTCGAGGATGAAGAGAATATCATTTGTCAGTTTCACGAGGAGGAGCTTGATATTACCTATCCAGAAATTATCGAGGATGAAAAACATGAGAGACGTCAAGAAATACGAAACCGAGATGTGCACAACCAGCTCAAGTCTGATTTGATCGAGGATATTTACGAATGTTTTAGGGAAAATGCCTAGTGTTGTTTTTTTCGTATTGTATTTTAATATTTTCAAAAATTATGAATCGTATTTTATTTTTCCTTATTTAATGTTTAAAACAAATTAAAAAGAAAATAATAAAATATTGGTATCACACTACATGGGTATACCACCATGTGTGTGATAATTTCATGTGGTCCAGTCATTGTCTATGTGACAACCATATCACCACCATACCATATGGATATACCTTATGTTTTTCTATTTAAAGCTTGGTGTGCTTCATTATTTGTAGTTGAATTTGATTAATAAAAAGACCCTGGAGGTTTATCCCAGAATCCTAGTCGCCTGGTTTTAGGTTGACTGATTCGGTATCATTTGGTATCAGAGCCATGGCCGAATATCGGAGGCATCTTCATGATCATCAACGTAGATTCGCCGCCGGAGGCAACGAAGATCATCATCGAGATCTCCGAGACGTGGAGGACAGTGATCAAACTCGTAGATTCGCCGCCAGAGGCAACGAGGAATATCACTCTTATCCACGATACGATGAAGACGGACTTGAACCAGACGTGAAAGAATGCTTGTTGATCCAAACGCTTCTGGGTTGGGTTACTCTTCATTCGCCCACATTTGCGCAAGCCGCACCATCCGCGCCGCCCGCGCCATCTGTTTCCCTGTCCACGAAATCCTGTCCACGAAATCCGTTCACGTTATGTCCTTAAAGAGGATTATTGAGTTACTACTAGAATGCTTAAAAAGGATGCAAGTGAGGTACTACCAGAAATCTGCCTCGTAACTCACAACGATCGTAAATCTTGCTGACAACTTTCCGACCATAATCACTACTTTTGTCCCACAAAATTAGCTACGTTCGTTTCATTTCTTAGTCGTAAACCAGTTGCAAAACAACATCTGAAAAATAAAAATAAAACACTGTTGTAAAATTTGCAACCGTCTCATTTCGGTCGCAAATCAGTTAAAACAAAAGTGAAAAAAATAAACAAAAAATACAAACAAACGACGATCGTAATCAATAACTAAAGAATCTTGGTCTCATTCCTTTTATGTGGTTAGTAATCATTAACTGATTATGATTGTGGCAATGTGTTTCACCGGAAGGTCTTTTAATAAACTTTTTTCTAATAAACAAAATTATTATTTCAAAGAAGGCTATTTATTATTATGACACCAATTTACACCTAGAGTCCTTCAATTTTCACTTTCGTCTTATCTAGGGTCCCTAAGCCCAGTGTCCGTTTAAAAAATCGGTTAAATGGATGTGAATTGATATTTATACACCTATATTTAAAAAAAAAATAATAAGAAATATAAGTTAATACTGTGGGGTCCACGGGAAACATACAAACCCTAGTTCATCGATATCCAGGGGCGAAGCTTCTTATGTGTCAGACCAGGTCCGGACTTCATCTGGTTTTTCGCTCTGTAATGTAATTTTATATCCGTCCAGTTCGAAAAAAATTTATATACTTAGTCCGGCTCCATCCTTCTAATCCCCTGACTTCTGCCCCCAACTAAGTTTCGTTTCGGCCGAAGCTTCTACCCAGTCGATATCCATACACGATTTCACCGATCCAGCAACCAAAATCTCATATCTTTCAAATTGAAACACAAAAAAATGATACCGACCTAGCAACAAATTTGTGTATTCCAATCCATTGTCGGAGTTGCAATTAATCAAATATTTTGAAATTCAGATCAAAGGTATGCATCCCCACGACCTTAAAGCTCGATGGAGGACCTAACCTTGGGGCTGATTTCGTCGCCGTTTCATCGCCGGCAAACATCGCCAGAAGTAGGGGTGTTCACCATCCGGTTGGTCCGGTTCTTACGTTTTTATGAACCAAACCGCACTTTACGGATTGAGAAAATCTTAAACCAAACCAAACCGGTTTTTCCGGTTTAACCGGACGGGGTGGATTCAATGAAGGCCAGAGGGTGGGAAGGCCCCCACTCAACCTTTGCCTACCAATGTAATTTTTTTTAAAAAAAAAATCAAGTAAAAAATGTTAGGCCTCCAAGTTTTATATATTTGGAGGCCCCAAGTTGCTGGTCGTTGAAGTGATTTTGGAGTTATAGGTTTATCGTCGGAGTTACAGTTCCGCCGGAGTTGCAGCTGGAGAAAGAAAGAGAGATTGATAAATTAAAAATTAAAAGTAAATAAAATAAGAGTGCTTATATAGACACCCACCCATTTGCTATATTCACCCATTTTCTACGGTCGTTTTGGTTCAAACGGTCATTTCAAGGTCGTTTCAGTTGAAACGGTCGCCACGTGTCGCGACGACGAAACCTTAAAATTCAGGGGGCCCCCTTTTTAACGACCGTTTCCTCTGAAACGATCACCAAACGGTCGTTTCACGTGAAACGACCGTGTGGTTTGGATTTTTTAGTAAAATTCTCGGATGAATATAGCAGGAGCCTAAAATAACTCAAAAAGTTATAAATATGTTTGCTTTTTGTAGGCTTTGTTGGAGTAGATAGGTAATAGGTGGCTTTAGTAGTCAGTTAATTATTTTTTACTTCTCTATCTTTGTCTTTTTGTTTTTCTCGTAAGTTTTTTCTAAGCTTCTTAGGCTATCCGTAGTGGGGCGCTATCTCCACAAAAACACCTAACATAGCGCCCCTATGGCGCCCTCCTCCACCCCCTTTGGCGCCATGCCATGTTAGCTATAAAATGCAACGGCGTTATGCTTATCACGCCCCTCCCCCTAATTTCTCATTGGTTGCCTTCCTTTTCTCCATATTTAATTGGTTTATGTTTTTTTCTTTTTATTTAATATATTATAATTGAGTAATAATTAGAGGAGGGTTATGGGGGTTATGACTACACAGTTTTGCTTATAACCCCCCTTGATAAGGTGGATTCCACGTGGCGCATAACCCCCAAAGGTGGGGGGTTATGACTACGAATAGCCTTAATATATATATATACAACTTATTGATTATACTCATAGGCGGCCAATCATCATATATTTAAGTCTTCTATTATTTTTATAATATCTAATGATTAAGAAACTTGTACATATTAACTTTTTTATTATCTCTTTTGTGGTATTTAAGTATAAATAGCATTACAAACTAATTTATAAATATTGATTAATAATTTGAAGTTAGTCCTCGACTTGAGGCCTTAAAGCATTTACAAGTTATTATTTATCTTTATCTCTGTAATTTAACTAAATAACACTATATTTTTTTTATATTTAATTAAATAATACTTTTTATATCTTTATCATTATTTTTTCTCTTTTATAATCACTTTAAAAAAATTTAAAAAAATATAGGGAATCTACAATGTTTCTTCAAATATATGAATGAACAGTAACTTCTTATATAAATTTTAACTTTAGTTATTTGCTTAATATAATTGTTTTGGGTGCATAATTTTACAATCTTAGGCATGGTTAATTTTAGTATATTTGGCATAACAAACAGTCATTACTTGACCTATTTTTAACATATACTTTTTGCCCCCACTCACGAAAATTTATGTATCCGCCACTAACCGGACCGGTGTAACCGATTTTTCCGGTTCGGTCCTCTGCGGATTAAAAGATTTGGCCACTTAATTTTTGGGCCATAGGACTGTAGTAATTCGGCCGCTAATCTTAAGGGTTGTTCAATAGCATGCTATTTTCTTTATTAACCTTTAAATTTAAGTCAAAGTTGAGGTATTAGTTGTAGTTTATGGTTTAATAAAGAGGTACTATTTGATATTAAGTTTATAAACTAGGGACACTTTGGAAATTTCATTTGTAAGTTTGATCTAAGATCAAAGAATTTCTCATGAAACACAAATAAATCCACTTTATCTCTTTTAAATTTGATATTATATTTGATATATTTTTGTCTTTTTTTTAATAAACAACATTTTAATGTGAAATTTTAATTTGTCAACCACTTGATTTTGGTATTTCTCTGGGTTTTATATATTTAAATATATTTACCCGACTCATTTTGATTCGATCTATATTTTGCCCTCCGTCTTAAAATTTTATGTATTCGTCACTATTAAATAGTATTAGTATCATTCATTGTTGCTACCTATGCATATGTAAGAACACATTTAAACACATTCCAGTTAAACGCACTAGCTATAAACTTGGAAAGTTGAAATACACTTATACCCAAATATTGAAAAGTTGAAATACACTTATACCCAAATGTTGTAAACTTAAACCCACTGTTGTAAACGTGTAGTCTTGTAAGTTGTAATGCTAATACTAAACTTGTAATTTATTCTCTTTGTAAACATAAACCCATTTAAACAGCAGTGGGTTTAAATGTTTAACATCTTTCGATCATCAGTGGGTTAAAACTCTTTTCATTGTTGAACATTAGTGGTTTAAATAACTTGTATACCAATACACAAGAAGATGATGAAAATCAATTTCTCATACCTGGGATTCTCGAAAGTGGAAACACAAGTTTCTCATATCTAATACTAATTAAATATTATTACATTATTATATTAGTTTCGGACCTGTCCGGTTTTTTCTGGTTTGAAGATCCAAGATCCGTAGTCTAGACTGGTTTTTCCAGATTGTAGATTTAAAGTCCGTAAACCGGACCATTTGTTTTCAAACCAAACCAAACCAAACCGGTTAATAGACCCGGTTTTAACAGTTTAGTTCGGTTTTTCCGGTTTCTAAACACCCCTAGCCAGAAGGAAGCTAAAATCAAATTTTAGATGGCAAGATCGATTTGATAGAAATAAAAAAAAAATTGGATGGTGGTGCTGGATTTGATTTTACCTTCCTTTAAAATCAAAACTAACGTTGCTGATTTCGATGCGATGTTTATAGTTTTAGGGTTGTGTGCAGGGGCGGAACTAGAAATTTTTTTGAGGAGGTCCACAATTTTTTTTATGTTCGCTTAAATTTGTGTTTGTTTAAAATTATGTTCGTTTATGAACGAACATAAACAAACACGAACATGTCCATTTCCTTAATGAACGAACACGAACAAAAACATTTTTGTTCGACTAATGTTCGTGTTCACTTAAAGTCAAATTGTTCGTGTTCGTTCGGTCTGGAGAGCATTATTAACTATTTAAACGTATTGAGCACTCAAATTATTAATTAATAAGAACAAATTGGAAACTCTTTAATTGTACAGAGCACTCAAATACTCAAATTATTAGGCTATGTGTAGTGGTTTGGGAGTGGAGTGGGGGGTTATGCGCCATGTGGCGGATGACGTGGAAATGGGGGGTTATGAGATAAGGGGTGTAGTGGGGGGTTATGAGGATGGGGGGTTATGTGGATTGAAGAACCAATAGGAAAAAAGCAAAAAAAAAAAGAAAAAAAAACACATGAGAAGGAAGGGGCGCCATGTTTAAAACGCCGGTGACAAAAATCCCTAACATGGCGCCTAGGGGGGTGGTGAGGGGCGCCATGTTGGGCGCCATGTTAGCAAAATCGGGCCTATAACGCCCCACTACGGATAGCCTTAATAAGAACAAATAAGAACAAATTGGAAAAGAGCACCATTTAATAACTCACAGAGCATTCAAACAATCTATTGCAAAAAACAGACCACTAATTAGTCAAATTCTTATAAACAGACCACTATTTAGAACATATTCAACCAAATCTCATTGACACATACAAAAAGCGGAACAAATTGAAAACAAAATATACACAAAGTGGAAGAAATTGAAACCATAAATCGGTAAATATTCTAATTGCGAGAAAAGATGAAGAAACTTAACTCACCGTTGTAAAGGATTCAGTGGATTCAAATTAATAAATTGAAAAAAGGAATACAGAGAGAGCACCTCAAAGTGGATTCATATTAATAAATTGAAAAAAGGAATACAAAGAGAGCACCTCGAACACACGACCTTCCAAACTCAACGGCCTATCTTACCACCCGGCTAATGGGAACCTTTGTTTTCACTTTACCAAACTATTTATTTAATAACTCCCTATTACAACTTTTTTTTTCATCAAAACCGTTCATATAATTTTCACTTTGCGTACGAAGTTGAGGGGGTCCACAGGGACCCTCTGGGCCTTATATAGGTCCGCCCCTGGTTGTGTGGCTCGAGTTACTTACATGAAAGAGGCCCATGGACATGGAGACATTCATCTCTATATTTTGTCTAGCGACTCAATTACCAGATCCTTTTGTATGTTGGTAAATCAGAGATCGAACAGCGGAATATGAACACGAATTTGACTAAAACATGAACGAAATTCTTGATGATTGTACGTACATCGACCCTTTATATACAGACTTCGACGGTTACTAACTTTGGATCTTGACACAACTGACCCTATACTATTTACAATAATACACTGACTCCAAACTTGACTTTGCATATTTACAGGACTGACACTTATAACTTTTAACTACTAATATATTTAGTTTAATATCCAATACTCCCCCTTAAACTAAATATAGTTTAAACGAGGTCTTCAACTTCCTTCATTATCCGATCACAGCAACAGTAATCCTTCATCCTCGTACTCGATCAAGTTTGCTTCTTCTTTCTTTTCTTTCCACTTTGGACATTCATGTTTGAAATGTCCAAGTTCATTGCACTTGAAGCATCTCACATGATCTTTGTTCTCGCGGACTTGATTACCACCTTTGTTCTTCCAAGAGTTCCACCTTTTATGTTGGCCACGTTCTGACTTTTCTTGACTTGAATTCTCATGACCACACTGCTCACATTTGTGTCCCTTATCCTTCTGTTTTCCTTCTTCTTTGGAGAACAAGAGTTTGTATTGCTGATATTCCTCCTTGACTGGCTTCTTAGTCCGATCTTCAAAAGCCTTTAATCTTCCCACAGCTTCTTGAAACAGCATCGTCTTGATATCAATAAACTGTTCAATTGCAGCAACTATATGCATGAACCTTTCTGGTACTGAACCTAACAGTTTCTGAACCAATCTTTTGTCTTCCATAGTATGCCCCATACTACTTGCTTGTGATGCAATCTCACTAATCTTCCCGGCATAGACATCAAGTGACTCGTTATCCTTCATCTTCAAACGTTCAAATTCCGACTCAAGCGTTTGAACACGCGCCTCCTTGACTCTATCCACTCCAACATGTCGAACCTTTAGCGCATCCCAAATTTCTTTCGCCGATGTAAGGTTAGCAATTTGCAACACCATGTTTTCTGGAATTGCTTGATAAAGCATTGCAATTGCCGTGTTGTTTTTCTTTTGATCGACTTCAGTTCCTGGGGATGGTTCGATTGCTTCCCAAATTCCATGGACGTTAAAGATTGCCTTAATCTTTACAGCCCAAATTGTATAATTTGTAGAGTTTAGAACCGGGCACTGAAATGTCATTGACGCCCCTCCGTCCTTTACCGCTACAACTTCCTTGCCCTTGGATGTATCATCACCCATTTTCCTTTTTCTTTTCCTCCTTCCAATCTTAACCTGATTGAATCTTTTCTTTTCTACACGGGTTTCAACCAACCACTAATCCTTAACAGTACACGGGTTTGTTCTAAACCAACTGTTTCTACCCAGAATAGTACACGGGTTTCTTTCCTAAACCAACTATTCTAATGACAACAATACACGGGTTTTCAAAAAAATCAATTGTTTTCTACCGACCGCAATACACGGGTTTTCCCAAAAACCAATTGCTCAACCACAATACACGGGTTTTTTTTCAAAAACCAATTGCTTCTACCGAAAACAATACACGGACCTTTCAAAAACCAATTGTTAATACCAAGAATAGTACACGGGTTTTCTCCGGTTGTAAGACTAATCAAAACCAATTATTTCTTATGACACGGTACACGGGTTTCTTTCTGATCACAACGTGAATCAAACCAACCGTTTCAATCTACCAAGAAACAATACACGGGTTTCTTACCGATCTCCTAACAAACCAAAACCAACTATTCTTAAACCTTAACCTTAATCCTAATTGTTAAAAACCTTAACAATTAAAAAACGAAACGATACTACTGATGAATTCATAAACAATTAAAATCAAAAATTTAAATCCTAAAGAGAAAAACTAAACAACTTATCTGCATATGAATTTGGACTCTTCTGCAATTTTGATATCACAACCCACGTTCACTTTATTCACCATCCACCGACTTTAATTCTTAAACACCGCTTCAAATTAGATGCCTTAATTGGCGATTCTGATTCGACTGAGAACAAAATCGAATTTCAATTTACACACCGACTTCAATCGTTCACACTGACTTCAATTCAACCGCCTTCAATTGTTGATTACTGAAATCGCCACTTCCCTTGATCAATTAAACGAACTCCAACAGTGAAACGAATTATCGATCAACAATTGCAAACGAGCGATTGTCTTCCTTCCCTGTTCCCTCGATCGATTGAACCGAAATCCAACAGTGAAACTAACGAATCATAGATTTCAAAAAAAACCGATTGAAATCAGATTTCGATCGACAATTTCGAACAATCCGGTTGCTCCTTCCTTTCCTCCCTTGATCGATTAACCGCTCTGATACCAAATGTTGGTAAATCAGAGATCGAACAGCGGAATATGAACACGAATTTGACTAAAACATGAACGAAATTCTTGATGATTGTACGTACATCGACCCTTTATATACAGACTTCGACGGTTACTAACTTTGGATCTTGACACAACTGACCCTATACTATTTACAATAATACACTGACTCCAAACTTGACTTTGCATATTTACAGGACTGACCCTTATAACTTTTAACTACTAATATATTTAGTTTAATATCCAATATTGTAGATGCTCCGGTGCTAAGTAAGATTCGCTCATTGCTTGAAGAACCGTAATGGCCTAATCGACAAATTGGCATCCTTTGAGTCTTGAAGAACCCACTCCAGAATGAGTGGAAGAATGGCCGATTATAGATCTACATCTTGGTTGGTAACGATGGACCGAGAACAGGATGGAGACAAAGCTACGGTGTGCGGATCAAAAAAGGTAACGTAAGCAATCATTAAATCTTTTTCGTTCGTATTATTATAGTAGGACTTCAAGTCTGCAAAATATTTTGGGATTCGGGTAGGATGGAATAATGGATTATGGAAATTAGAGCGTGATTTTTACGTATTCTATACTTTCGATTGACGAAATAGGGCATTTCTTGATCGCATAAATTTGGATAGTTAATCGACTGTTAGCATATGTGATGTTTTATATTTTATTTGGCAACAAGAAGACATAGAGAAGCTTGTGTCATAGAACTGAATTACAAGATAATTAGTTCAGAACTAAATTATATGTAATCAGTTATAACTTTTCTTGATAGAGGTACTAAACAACACTCGCTAAAGATCGTTAGAATCGTTTTCTTCTAGAGGGATCATCTAGAAAGCGAGTCGTTTTGAATTGAATATATTTCAAACAAAAAGCTGACATAGATGTTATGGGTATCATTTTTTTTTTTTTTTTTGTAAGTTGGTTCACATATTTAATCTAGCAATTTATCCATTTTCCGTTAAGGAGCCGAAAAAGATTCTATTTTGTGCCATCGGCTCTAAACAATCTTATTTTTATAACATGAAGAAATAAAGAAGCCATTACGATTGCCGGAAATACTAGAGGCCTACTAAAGGGACCAAAACAGAGGAAAAGTTAAGAGTTGTCATAGAATATTTGCTAGCAACAACATAATGGAGGCAGTCAATCAATATATATATATATATATATAGAATTTTGCGAAAGCCTGTGGGGTTGCTTCTGTAACTGGATAACCAATATCGAAAACCGTCTTTACATTGGATGGTTTGGCGTTTTGATGATCCCTACCTTATTGACTGCAACTTCTGTATTTATTATCGTCTTCATTACAGCTCCTCTAGTAGATATTGATGGTATTCGTGAACCTGTTTCTATTTCTGGATCTCTACTTTATGGAAATTGGTTGATAGCGGTAATCCTAATTAAAATTAATCGTTAAAATTTCGAACAAGTTAACCATTAATCCTTGCGGGTTCGAAATGACAAACGTATACGGGTCAAACACAACAAACGGGTCGGTAAATTTGGGTCCTAAATTGGGTCGGGTGGAGCTATATGATCATGGATAAACAAAGGAAGAAGTTTTGAAGCCTACACGTACTCACGTAGCATGTTCTCTTCATATTAATGCAGTTTAATTTCTCATGCTTTCATTAGTTGTACTTTGGGTTTAATAGATAGTACTTTAGTTGTTTTATTCTACATAGAATTAGAACGTTGGTTGGTAGTTAGTTTCTTTTTCCTACTTGTAAGTGTACGCATGTTCGAAATGGAGTTAGTGAGTTTGAGTTTATAAAAAATATTGATTGTGTTTCTATGGATTGAGATCATAATTTCTTCCATGCTAATTCAAATCATGGCAGATTTGAATGGTGTTCTTGGAGCCTAAATTCGGGATTAAGTGGTGTGTTTGTATCTTGATTCCTATTTAGTTTTGCCCGACGTTTAATTCGAGTGGTGATTTCTGTATCTCGGATCATTCGTTGTCTATCTCTTCGGTTCGAATCGGGTGGTGAATCTGTATCCCAATTCGGTCGTTGCCTATCTTTTCATTTTTGTTTCCCGTCTATATCATTTCTGTCAACGGATATACAACATTGGTTATATAATATTTATTTTAGTATTGATTGCACTCCTTATAATTTGTAAGTTTTTTTTGTCAAAGTTTCTCAACAACCATCAAGTTCAATTTAGTTTTTCTATTTGACTTACGATACTAATTTTTTGATTATGTGATTCAGTGGATGGATAAGGAGATCTTGCGGCTCAGTTATCTTTACATTTTTATCACAGGTGGCAATTTCTAAGAATTAACTTGCGAAGATTTTGAGTTTATTTATGTTTTGTCCTAAACGGGTCCAAAAATCCTTAAATAGGAATGGGACAAACGGGTTGGTTGTGTATGAATACCTCTAAATCAATTTATTCAAAATTTCAACTAATGTAAGAAACTTGGTTGCTACAGGTGATCATATTTGTAATAATGCTAATTTTGTTGCTACAGATTTGTTCATAATTTTAATTGTTGGTACCAGTCCTTTCTGTACACTGAAAGAGGGTAAAGCCAGGTGGAGGTTTTCCTTTTTTAAAGCATGTGCTACACATGAGTGTTTGTTGCTTGTCTTTCATTGTGATTTTGATTGTGACCATGCTACTGCATATGTATGTTCTTAAAAGGAGGTGCATTTTGTCATTAAGCTATTTTATTTGTATTCCCTTTGAATCACATATTGCATATAGCTTCAAATCCATCCCCTTAAAGAGAGTTTCGTTCCCGAAACTAAAATACGTACCGAAAAGGTAGGGATCGTATCTTCTCATTTCTTCCTCGGACTCCCACGTGGTGTCCGATCCTTTCCGGTGCTCTCACTTCACCTTTACTTGTTCTATCTCTTTATTCCTAAGCCGCTTAATTTTGCGGTCAAGAATAGCAATCGACCTTTCCACATGATTCAACTTATCATCTATCATGATATCATCCAATGGCACATAAGTAGTCTCATCTGCTAAACATTTCCTCATATTAGACACGTGGAAAGTGTCATGTATACCCCTAAGCTCCTTAGGAAGCTCCAATCGGTAGGCCACTTGACCCGCTCGGGCAATGATTCTAAAGGGCCCGATGAATCTTTGCCTTAACTTACCCCTGTTTCTAAATCTGATTACCCCATTTCACGGAGATACCTTTAACAACACATAATCTCCCACTTAAAATTCAATAGGCCTACGCCTTCGGTCCGCACTCAATTTCTGATGATCTTGGGCAGCCTTTAAATGCGTCCTAATAATATCATTATTTTCAGTGGTGGCCTTAACTACATCCTTGTGAGCCAACTCCCTTTGACCCACTTCACCCAACATAATGGAGTCCGACACTTCCTACCATACAACATCTCATATTGGGGCATACTAATGCTTGCCTGATAACTATTATTGTATGAAAGTTCCACGAAATGCAAATACTTATCCCAGTTATCCCCAAAATCTAAGACACGGGCCTGCAACATGTCCACTAACGTTTGTATAGTTCTCTCACTGTGTCCATCCGTCAGAGGATTATACGCGGTACTAAAATCCAGCCTAGTACTCATGTTCCTCTGAAAATCCTGCCAAAACTAGGATGTAAACCGTGTGTCCCTATCTAATGTTATCGACATTGGTGTGCCATGAAGAGGCACTATCTACTTAATAAAGATTTCGGTCATCATTTCCGCGTTATAAAATTCTCCAATGGGTACAAAGTGGGCACTTTTAGTTAGTTTATCCACAATCACCCATATAGCATCAGCTTTTCTTATCGTTCCTGGCAATCCAGTGAGTAAGTCCATGGTGATATGCTCCCACTTCCACACTTGTATCTCTAATGGTTGCAGATTCCATAGGGCTTTTGATGTTCAGCTTTAACTTGGAGGCAAGTTAAACATTTCTTCACTTACTTGACAATGTCCCGCTTCATACCGGGCCACCAATATACACGTTTCAAATCATGATACGTTTGTGTGGCTCCCGGATGAATCGAATAACGACACTTATGAGCCTCCTCTAACATCAACTCCTTCACTCTACAAGTATTGGGAACCCATAATCGTCCGAGTTGGTATATAAGACCATCGTTCTCGTGGATTAAGTCTTTCACCGCTCCCTTTATCCGCTTTTTCTTCCAATTCTCCTCCTTCACCGCTTCCTCTTGCGCACTCCTAATTGAATCAAGAATGCTCGAGGTTACAATCAGCTTCATGGATATCACCTTTATGGGAGTTAAATCATTTTTTTCTGCTTAACCCATCAGCCACCACATTAGCCTTTCCGGGGTGATAATGAATTTCACAATCATCATCGTTAATAAGCTCTAACCACCTCTTGTGCCTCATGTTCAGCTCTTTCTGGTCGAAGAAATATTTCAAGCTCTTATGATAAGTATAAATGGTGCATTTACACTGTACAAGTAGTGTTGCCAGATTTTTAAAGCGAATACCACCGCCGCTAACTCAAGATCATGAGTTGGGTATTTGGTCTCTGAGTTTTTAGTTGTCTCGAAGCATACACTGTTACTTTTCCCCCGTTGCGTAAATACACATCCAAGCCCGAGATATGACGCATCCGAATATACCACTAAATCCTCTGTACCATTAGGTAAGCATAACACCGGAGCATGAGTTAACATTTCCTTTAGAGTCTGAAAAGACTCTTCTTGCATTTCTCCACACTCAAATTTCACATATTTTCTCGTCAATCGGGTTAATGGTGAGGCTATCTTAGAGAAATCCTGGATGAACCTCCTATGATAGCCCGCCACCCTAAGAAACTCCGAATTTCGGTCGGGTTCTTAGGTGTCCTCCATCCTGCCACTGCTTCGACCTTTGAAAGGTCCACTAATACTCCTTCTACATCTACCACATGTCCCAAAAATTTTACCTCCCGTAACCAGAATGCACATTTTCAAAATACAAACCCTTGTATTCATCATCTTTTAACACTAAATTTGTGAATATTCAAACAATAAACAACAGACATGGACGGGATGGATGGAAGAACTAATCTAGGGTTGAGATTTGGGACGTGGGGAAGATAATTTGGTAGAGATATGTGGACTTTTAAAAGGAGATGGAAAAAGAAAAGGAATGTATAAACGACAGAATTACCCTTAAAGGGATTAAAAAGTATAGGACGCTTGGCAAGTTTTGAGTGAGTAAAAATGGTTATAAGGTTATGTATTTTTAGAAGGTTATATATTGTTCTCTCACTCTCTCTCTCTCTCTCTCTATATATATATATATATATATATATATATAGGTTTAGGGTAAAATACATCAAGCAAAAACGCTACATCCATTACGGATTGATCTGGGGCGTCCATCAAGATCATCCAACAGCCATGATCTATGGTGTTTCCGCCTATGGTGTTTTTTATTCCCACCGAAAACGCCATAGGCGGAAACACCATAGATCTTGGCTGTTGGATGATCTTGATGGACGCCCCAGATCAATCCGCAATGGATGTAGCGTTTTTGCTTGATGTAGGATAACTCGACTCTCTCTCTCTCTCTCTCTCTCTCTCTCTCTCTATATATATATATATATATATATATATATATATATATATATAGGGCATGGTTATGGTGAAAACTCCATCCACTTGGGAAAACTTTAGAGGAACTCTTTTCAGCTTCAGTTACTCGACTAGTCCAGGTGATTGCTAGTATGTTTGTCCGCTTTAAACTCAGACCCGTTTAAACCCAACCAAATGCATCATGCTTAAAAGATTACTAATTACCAGCATGTTTAATCGTCCCCACACCCAATTGTACATAGCAAAACCTACCCAACCTCAGAGTTTATTGAGGATTCACAAACCCCCAACTTGAGGAACCATGCAACACCGTTATGACTACCACTTATTTCATTAATCATCAGTCGGTGATCAGGTCGGCCGCATTAGCACGCAAAGAAGACCATACTGAATGATTATTTTATTTTCTTTTCTTTTTCTTTTCTTTTTCATTTCTTTTTCATTTCTTTTTCTTTTATTTTCTTTTTATTATGTGGTGTAGTCGTGACAGCAGAAACATGGCGTGTGAGAGAGTGAATACTAGGTATAATTACCACTCTCAACCCATTTTTGCTGGGACTCAGTTTTTTTAAACCATGCAAACTGAGATGAGAAACTAAACATATATATATTTTAAGTTCATTGCACTTACATTGGTGGTCATAAGATTAGGTCGAGCCTACCGAGCAT
The DNA here is from genome assembly GCA_039602395.1 of Deinandra increscens subsp. villosa. Taxonomy (NCBI): domain Eukaryota; kingdom Viridiplantae; phylum Streptophyta; class Magnoliopsida; order Asterales; family Asteraceae; genus Deinandra; species Deinandra increscens. The sequence goes on from JBCNJP010000020.1 coordinate 9,835,271, forward strand.
ATCACCGTGGAGCTTGCTTTTCGCTTCCGCTTTACACGTGTCAGTCATCTCCAATCCGGCCATATTTCACTTCTCATAGCTTTCTTAAAAACAAAACACAAACAATTAAAAATTGAAAAGCATACTATTTTTGAGGGGTCAACTTTTTCTTCATCTTTACATTTTTCAAACTTCATGATCTCTGACTGCTCCCTACATCATTTTCTTCATCAAAGATCGACTTGAAATCTTCAGCTTCCCCTAAACATGTGAACTGATGTGTTAGTGATTTGTAGTGTGTTATCATTCTTAATTTCCTGTTTTTATAGTTTATATTCAGTCGGGAACGCATCACTTGGTATAGTTTTGTTGATTTCAGGTTTGTACGTTTATGTGACGAATTTGGTTGGATTAAAGTGTTGAAGTTTTAGAAGAATTCTGGATTTGAAGTCAGATCGTGTCGCGAGGGTTGAGCCTTGCTCCTCGCGACACGACGCGTGTTGAGAAGAAGAGCCCGACTATTTTGGCGAGCTCGTGGCTCGAGCATATGGAGAAGAGACCCTCGCGCCACGATATGGGTGCTATGTCGGCCAAAAATTAGGGTTTGGCTATTTAAGCCAATGTAAGGCCATTCATTCGTATCTTCTGCCTTTTTGACGACTTTGGGGTGCTGGTTACGAATTCCAGGAGATTTCCAAGCTTTCGGTGAAGAATTTCAAGCAATCATCAAGCATTCCAATGGCGTTTTCAATGATTTCCGTGTTTTCGATCGTTGCCATGTCAGGCTAATTTCTTTGTAATCACTTTGAGTGAAGGTTAGTGATTTACTGAGTTCAAACTAGGGTTTTGGATATTGGATGAATTTGTGACCAGTGACAATCATAAATTCAGTATTTGCTTATTTGATGTGTTTGACCGATTACTGTGTTTGTGCCCCCCGCTCCCGGACTACCTTAATTGCATAGCTCTAGGACTATACTAAGTACATTCATAATAGTTGGTTGGATAGGATTGAATGAGTTTATCAACCATGTCTATGTGGTTTCTTTGCTCAATTCCCAATGTGCGAAATCAGTAAATTCACGAAACCGGATCTTAAAGTGGTTACCCTTAATTTCCATAAGTTTAATCAATCGTTTGTTAGCATAATTTAGCTTTAGTAATTTAGTGATAAATCAACCAATCCACTTTTACAGCCAAGAGGCAAATTTCCAATTTTCTTGCAATTTAGGTTAAAGTAATTTAAGTTAATTCAGTTATAATTTAATCAATTAACAAGTGACCACTAATTCCCTTGGTTCGATACCCCGACTTCCACTACTGCAAATCTTTATTAAGTTGGGGATTTGTAACGGTCTCGACAAACCGTTATCAAATTGGCGCCGTTGCCGGGGATAAGATTGATTGTAAACTGGGCACCGTTGACATGACATTCGGTAATCGAAAGATAAGATTGAGTATGTTTGGAAATGTAACTGACCTTCGGGAGGACGACGAATGCTTTCGAGCGGACGTTGTCGATGGAACTGTCTATCCTTATTTTGCTTGCAATGAGGAAGATGGAACCACCGAGGAGTGTGCTGTTTTTGGCAGGGAACATGCAGGTACAGTGAAGGAGCTGGAGGAAGAGGAAGAGAGGCAGGAGCTGCTAGCTGTGCAGGAGCGAAGACCGCCGTGGTCTTACCATGTGGAGAGTTTGCCAGATCACATCGATTCAAAATTAAAACCATCACTCGAATCACCTCCGAATTTAGAATTAAAAGAATTGCCAAAACATTTGAAATATGCTTTTATTGGTGATAATAACACACTTCCGGTTATCATTGCTGCAGGTTTATCTGAGAAGCAGGAAAGTGCATTGATGAAGGTGTTAGCTGAGAGGAGAGCAGCGATAGGATGGACGATCGCTGATTTGAAGGGCATTAGTCCCTCCATTGTGATGCACAAGATAATCACCGAAGAGGGAGCAAAACCGGCGAGAGATGCACAGAGGAGATTGAACCCCAACATGCGGGAAGTTGTCAAGAAGGAGGTTCTGAAGTGGTTGGATGCGGGCATCATATACCCAATTTCAGATAGTGCATGGGTGAGTCCAACACAAACGGTCCCGAAGAAAGCAGGTATTCAGATCATCAGAAACGAGAAAGGTGAGGAAATAGCCACCCGGCCGGTAACCGGGTGGCGAATTTGCATTGATTATAGGAAACTGAACACCGCAACCTCTAAGGACCATTTTCCGTTACCTTTTATTGATCAAATCATTGAGAAATTGTCTGGTCAGGAATTTTATTGTTTTCTAGACGGTTACTCGGGGTACAACCAAATTGCCATTCACCCCGAGGACCAACAAAAGACCACCTTCACCTGCCCTTATGGTACTTTTGCTTTTAGGAGAATGCCATTCGGGCTGTGCAATGCCCCGGCCACCTTTCAAAGATGTATGATGGCAATTTTTTCAGACATGGTCGGGGATTCTTTGGAAATATTTATGGACGATTTCTCCATTTTTGGCACATCTTTTGAAACTTGCTTAGATCAATTGACTAAAGTTTTGGATAGATGCATTGAAACTAATTTGGTTTTGAGTTGGGAAAAGAGTCACTTTATGGTCAGAGAGGGTATTGTTTTGGGCCATGTTGTGTCGAGTCGGGGGATGGAAGTGGACCGGGCAAAAATCAAAGTTATCTCAACTTTGCCACCCCCGACCAACGTTAAGGGCATAAGGGATTTTCTGGGGCATGCCGATTTCTATAGGAGGTTTATCAAAGATTTCAGTAAAATTACAAAACCTCTTTGCAAATTGTTGCTTAAAGATGAACCATTTGATTTTAATGATGAGTGTCTAACTGCTTTTAACACTTTGAAAAATAATTTGATTGAAGCACCAATTTTGCAAGCACCCGATTGGTCGCGTCCTTTTGAAATAATGTGTGATGCGAGTGACTTTGCGGTCGGGGCTGTTTTGGGTCAACGGGTAGACAAGAAACCGGTTGTAACTTATTATGCAAGTAAAACTCTAGATGGGGCACAATTGAATTACACTACTACTGAAAAAGAGTTGCTTGCAGTTGTTTTTGCTCTTGACAAATTCAGGTCTTACATTTGGGGGAGCAAGGTGATTGTGTATTCAGACCACAGCGCAGTCAGATACTTGATGGAGAAGAAGGATGCTAAACCGAGGCTGATTCGGTGGATTCTGTTGTTGCAAGAATTCAATTTGGAGATCCGCGACAAGAAAGGAACAGAGAACGTGGTGGCAGACCACTTGTCTCGACTGCCACACATTGAAGATGGAGACAGCATGGGGATCAATGAAACATTCCCCGATGAGCATTTACTTTCTGTTTCGACTTTACCTTGGTATGCTCACATTGTAAATTTTTTGGCTGCAGGTACATTACCAGATCATTGGACATCCAAGCAGAAGATGCAGTTTAAGACTCAGGTGAGACATTATGTTTGGGACGAGCCAGATCTGTTCAAGATAGGTCCCGATCAGATAATTCGGAGATGTGTGCCAAGTGAGGAAGTGCCGAGTGTCCTGAGTTTGTTACACGAATCAGCGTGTGGAGGACACTTCAGTGGTCAGAAAACGGGTCGTCGGGTATTATCATCAGGGTTATATTGGCCAACGGTTTTTAAGGATGCACATGAATTTGCGAAGGCGTGTAATCGGTGTCAGCAGATGGGAAGTATCTCAAAGCGCAATGAAATGCCCATGCAGCCGATTTTGGTAGTAGAGTTGTTTGATGTTTGGGGAATCGATTTCATGGGTCCATTCCCGAATTCCCATGGGTTTGTTTATATTCTGGTAGCTGTTGACTATGTATCGAAGTGGGTGGAAGCAATCGCAACCAAGACCAACGATAGCAAGGTGGTATGTAAGTTCGTTCAGTCCAACATTTTTGTGAGATTTGGAGTTCCCCGGGTGATCATCAGTGATGGGGGATCACATTTTAAGAATTTTTGGTTTAGCAAGCTTTTGAAGAGGTATGGGGTGGACCACAGAATTGCAACACCTTATCACCCGCAGACGAGCGGGCAAGTTGAAGTTTCCAACAGGCAGGTCAAAGAAATTTTGCAAAAAACAGTGCGACCCGACCGAAAGGATTGGGCAGTCAAGTTGGACGACGCCTTATGGGCATATCGCACCGCATACAAGACGCCTATTGGAATGACTCCGTACCGGTTGGTTTACGGTAAGGGATGTCATCTACCGGTGGAGATTGCTCATCGTGCATATTGGGCGACGAAAGAATTGAATGTGGATTATGATGAAGCTGGAAGACAAAGGAAGTTGGATTTGTGTGAATTAGAGGAGTTGCGGGCTGAAGCTTATGATTCTGCATCAGCTTACAAGGAAAGAATGAAGAAATATCATGATGCAAAGCTGAGGTTAACAGAGTTTAAGCCGGGACAGAAAGTGTGGTTATATAATTCGCGATTGAAGTTGTTTCCAGGAAAATTGAAGAGTAAGTGGACGGGACCGTATGTGGTAGTTAGAGTTGGAGAGTATGGTAATGTGGAGATAGAAGATCTTGACGATCATTTGAGGCAAGTTGTGAACGGACATCGATTGAAGCCGTATGTGGATTCCGCAGATATTCATGGGAAGGTGGACAAGGATGATTACTTTCTGGCGCCACCATACACACATCCGGGATTTGAAAAACCGTGAAGAGTAGCACCGTCTGGCTGAAGACGTTAAACTTAGCGCTAAACGGGAGGCAACCCGGGTTTCGCGTTTTGTCTTGTTTTGTTTATTTTTCGTCAATTTTCTTTGTTTTCTGTGTTTTCTTTTAATTAGTTGCAATTTCAGGAGCTCGTGAGGAATGGCAAAGCTGGAGGCAGCGGGTGCAGAGATACATCAGGTATGTCCAGGATAGACTTATACGAAATCAAAGTGTCGGTGGTGGCGTGAAGGAAAACGCAAAATGTGGCAAAACATTTAAAATTTTGTAAGTCAACTGCACTGTAGAACGCATCGTGTCGCGAGGGTTGAGCCTTTCTCCTCGCGGCACGACGCGTCTGTTAATTAATTAAGATCTTCCAAATTGGGGATCGTGGCGCGAGGTTGTTCCACAGAGACCCTCGCGGCACGATCCGGTTTTAAAAGTTTGAAAAAAAATATAGTTAAAAGAGGTCGTCGGTCATTTGACCTAAAACCACAAACCGCCACCACCGTTACCCATTTCCACCACTGAGACCACCACAGCCCACCGCTGCTACCACCGACCACCGTTCACCACCCACGACCACCAAGCACCGCGCCCACTGCGCATTTACCGCACACCGCACACCACCGAGACCCCCCACATCGTCGCGCACCAGCGCCCACGTAAACGCGCGCCGCCGTATAAGTTCGGTTTGCAGCCCATCTGCCAACGGGTATGTTTTCTCCATATCGAGCTTCGTTTTTCTTATGTTAGGTTAGATGTATTTAAGATTTTGGTAGTTTAGTGTAAATTAGTGAACCCGAGCATGTTATAGAGTGAACAAATGGTTACAATGTATTGATAGGTGTTCGGATGGCCGGTAATCGGTTTCAAATTGGTTAACGAGGGCTTGGAGATTACCGGTTTTTATTTTTTGCCCGTCGCTGTTCGGATCGTGTCGCGAGCCCCTGCTTGTGACCCTCGCGACACGATCAAGTTTGAAATTAGGGTTTCGCAGGTTTATTTAGGCATCGTGTCGCGAGGGTTGAGCATTGCTCCTCGCGCCACGATCCCCTTTCAAATTAGGGATTTGATGTTTAAATTGGGCGTCGTGTCGCGAGGGTTGAGTATTTCTCCTCGCGCCACGACGCGTGTTTCAAATTAGGGTTTCCGGTTCTATTTGGGCATCGTGTCGCGAGGGTTGAGAGTTTCTCCTCGCGCCACGATGCTGGCCCATATTTTGACAAATTTGTTTGATTTGAATTTTCGGGCCTCGATCTGCGTTATTATTATTCTGTGTTTCTAACATCTGTTTTGCAGAGATGTCTGGTCGTCCACCAGGTAGCAGATCGCGGGGCCCGCTGAAGCGGGCGCGTGGGACACCGGATCCCCAGGTTTTTATTCAGCGTCAGGCGAGGACGATCGATTACCGCCATGACGAGGTTGTGCCTGATCACGCTGCGGATCCTATTCCGGAGGATGAGAGGGTGCTAGGGGAGCACACCTTGTTACAGTTTGCTGAGGGGACGCCCGAGTACGTGCAGTGTGAGAGGTTGCTAGATCAGGAGCTGTTGCAGTGTCGGACATTTGACTGGGAGTTGTTAGATACGTTAGGTGGGAGTCAGAGGCTTGAGGCTTTGTTGACGCCTAGATGGAGGCAGGTTTTCGCGTGTGCAGATAGGCAGTATAGGGAGCTGACATTAAAGTTTCATTCTACATTTCGTTTGGAGTCTGGACGTTTTTCTGAGCCGTACGCGGTATCATTTTCACTTGGGAGGCAGATGTTTGAGATGAGTATCCAGCAGTTCGCTGTGGCTACGGGGTTTTACACTCAGGCTGAGGTGGAGATGCCAGCCTTCGAGTCTGCGCCGCGGGGTTATTTTCAGAGACCGCATCCACAGGGCATTACTGATGGACAGATTGCTTCGTTCTGGAGGACGATTGCGGATTGTGACTATGCTGCGTCTGTTCCAGCATCGTTTATTCGAGATCCTGTCATTCGCTATCTACACAGGATTATTGCATGCACACTTGTCGGACGTAAGTCTGGGGCCGACAAGTGTAATCGGTTGGATCTGGTTTGTATGCGGGCGATTATGGGGCCACACGACCTCAACTTGGCGTATGTGATATTACTATCTTTTCAGAGGATTCGTCGTGGAGGTGTTACTTCAAGGATGGATATGGGCCCGTATGTTACGAGGATAGCTCATCACTTGGGGGTGTTTCAGAGATATCATGAGGCACATCTTACTAGGGGACCGAGGACGATTACCTTTGGGTTGACTGATTTGAGGGCAGCGGGTATGGTATCATTGCAGGATCCTCCGGCGTGGGTGCCGATGAGGGAGGGTTTTGTGGCGCATCCTCCGGCGGGTACTGAGGCTGCGGAGGCGATGCAGAGGGCCGTTCCACCACACAGACAGCGTGTTATGTTTAGTGTGGAGCGCCCTCATCCGACACATGCGAGGAGAGAGCCGAGGCCTGAGCCGATGACGCTATTGGTATTGAGGGATCAGCTGATGGATCATATTGATCAGCGGATTGATGAGAGGTTTGATAGGTTAGAGGGGATGTTGAGATTACAGATGATACATCAGGGGATTGAGATTCCAGAGATATACAGAGAGCGGGTGAGAGATGAGACTGATACTGGGGTTGGTGCTAGTGGTTCGGGAGATGCAGGTACTGATGCTGGTTTTGTTGAGACTGGAGATGGTGCTGGTAGTTCTGGGACGCGAGATGAGGAGATGCCAGTTGCTGGAGATGAGGAGGCGGATTAGAGATTGCAGGCACATCACCCGATCGGTTTACTTTCTATCCTTGTACTTTTCTTTTGGTTATTTTGTTTTCATGATATTGGTCTGTACTTAATATTATATTATATACTGGGGGTCATGTACGGGATAACCGGTTGGGGTGGTTGTGATTATTTTTGTTGATATATATGATGATATGATGGATTTGTCTGTGATGAATAGAATATGTGATAGTGATCAGAATGTTATAGTTGCTTTGTTGGAATGCGTTGAGCCACGACACTTTCGGAATGGAGTTTGTGTTGGCACGACTTTTGAGGAGCTTTCATGGAATTATCTCAGGGGAGTCTGTTCCAACTTTTGTTTTATTTTTTATTCTCCTTTCTTTTAATTTTTCTCTTATCGTTCGTGTCTGTATATTAGTTTGTGCGTGTTCTTCTATCACATTGAGGACAATGTTGATCTTAAGTGTGGGGAGGGGGACAGGACGTCAGTTTTTACATTTTTTAGGTAGTTTTGTGTTATTATTAAAATAAAAAAAAAACATATAAAAAATCCAAAAAGATTTTTCATTTTTAGTTAGTTTATTTGTAGTGTTTTAAAAAAAAAAAAATTTGAAAAATGTCTTTGGAATTACTTGCAAAACACGGAAAATGATAGTACAATTGGGAGTCGATTTTCAGAATAAAAATAAGAAAGAAATGGGAAAAGTGGTAGGAAAGGAATGAATGGAAAACGTATCTGATTTGTGATGTGTTGGTAGGCCCAGCTGACTTAGTAAAGCTTAATTATTCCATTGTGCTTGTTATTATATAAATATGTAACTAAACTAATCTGCTAGTGGGTTCTCATTTTAGGGGTGATAGGGAAATTGAAACTGATGATTAGGAGGAAAGAGACCTTTTTGAATTAGAGACTTATATATCCTCAGAATAACTGGCACGTTATGATCTTTTTGCGAAAGCAAATCCGAGAAATAACGGCGCCCCATCTTTCCATCTTTTGAGCATATTAGGTAATAAAATTGTTAATGAATTAGAGTGAAGGGACAAAATACTCATGTACGAATTAAGGATAGTATCCCGTGGTAAGTGCCTCTGATGATGTTCCGGATCTCGCGGGCAAAATACTCACGTATGATCTCGGGGGTAAGACCTTGTGAGAGAATGCCTCTGATGATGTCCGTTGGTAATAATAGTTAAAATTAACCAATTATTGCTTATTTGAAAAAAAAAATTAAAAAAATAATAAATAATAAGAAAACAATGGTAGACAAATAAATGCTCACAATTTCATTCATCCATTTGATCCACCATTCTTGGGATATATGAGTATCTGGTTTAACTAGGGTGGGGAAATATAAATATCATATCTGTATTACCCTTTACTTTGACCGAATATGAGTCAGGAGTAGATTGAACTTGAACTTTCTAAATGTGGGACACATAGGCAGGTTAGTACACTTGATTGGTAATTCACAGGCACCTTGGGGGCTCAAAGGTCAGTGGTTGGGTTTAGTCGGACCGAAATACTGACAATTACAGTTAGCATATGTGATTACATAATGGTTTGTGGAATTGATTGATGGATAAGTTAAAGGTTTAATTGTGATTTTGTAATTGATTTCCCAATTATGATTCCGTGGCAGTTTTTCCGGGACGGAAAAAGACAAGTGTGGGGATGTGATGTGTTAGTGATTTGTAGTGTGTTATCATTCTTAATTTCCTGTTTTTATAGTTTATATTCAGTCGGGAACGCATCACTTGGTATAGTTTTGTTGATTTCAGGTTTGTACGTTTATGTGACGAATTTGGTTGGATTAAAGTGTTGAAGTTTTAGAAGAATTCTGGATTTGAAGTCAGATCGTGTCGCGAGGGTTGAGCCTTGCTCCTCGCGACACGACGCGTGTTGAGAAGAAGAGCCCGACTATTTTGGCGAGCTCGTGGCGCGAGCATCTGGAGAAGAGACCCTCGCGCCACGATATGGGTGCTATGTCGGCCAAAAATTAGGGTTTGGCTATTTAAGCCAATGTAAGGCCATTCATTCGTATCTTCTGCCTTTTTGACGACTTTGGGGTGCTGGTTACGAATTCCAGGAGATTTCCAAGCTTTCGGTGAAGAATTTCAAGCAATCATCAAGCATTCCAATGGCGTTTTCAATGATTTCCGTGTTTTCGATCGTTGCCATGTCAGGCTAATTTCTTTGTAATCACTTTGAGTGAAGGTTAGTGATTTACTGAGTTCAAACTAGGGTTTTGGATATTGGATGAATTTGTGACCAGTGACAATCATAAATTCAGTATTTGCTTATTTGATGTGTTTGACCGATTACTGTGTTTGTGCCCCCCGCTCCCGGACTACCTTAATTGCATAGCTCTAGGACTATACTAAGTACATTCATAATAGTTGGTTGGATAGGATTGAATGAGTTTATCAACCATGTCTATGTGGTTTCTTTGCTCAATTCCCAATGTGCGAAATCAGTAAATTCACGAAACCGGATCTTAAAGTGGTTACCCTTAATTTCCATAAGTTTAATCAATCGTTTGTTAGCATAATTTAGCTTTAGTAATTTAGTGATAAATCAACCAATCCACTTTTACAGCCAAGAGGCAAATTTCCAATTTTCTTGCAATTTAGGTTAAAGTAATTTAAGTTAATTCAGTTATAATTTAATCAATTAACAAGTGACCACTAATTCCCTTGGTTCGATACCCCGACTTCCACTACTGCAAATCTTTATTAAGTTGGGGATTTGTAACGGTCTCGACAAACCGTTATCATGAACATCTTCTTTGAAGCTCTTTTGAAGCTTTTGAAAACTTGTAAAGACACCAACAACTTCCCCTGAACAGTTTCTTTTCAGATGGAAGTCTTGTCCGGCTTGTTCTTTAACTTGAGCAGTAGCAACATCAGGAACATCTTTCTCTCATCAACCCGTCTAACACATACCAGAAAAAGTATACTCCACCAGACATTTGATGACTGGTCTTTGGGTTAGAAGGTAATTATCATCTGTTCAGTTGATTCAAATTAACATAATTTTAATCAAAAACCCTAATATAGATTACGGATTTTCTATAAAACTTCCTCTGAACCCAAAGACCTCTAAAGACTTCCCCTTAGCTGATAACTTCCCCTCAGCTAAGGACTTCCCATGATATAATACATATTATCTTCGAGTTCCCTTCAGATATTATGTATTATGGAAGTCTTTTCATTAGATAATAAGTATCATCCTCGAGTTCCCTTCGGATAATACTTATTATGTATTATGGTGTCAGAGTTCTTGAGCATATTTGCAGTTTTCAAATCTTTGGGCTATTTCTGGAGTAAAGCCATGAATATAATTTCACGTGCCCTTTTGTCAATGTTAACTCTTCGTTGGTCATCTTCTGAGAATTTAGCTTGAGTTTTAGGCACTCCCTCTTTAGGCCAATTTTGATGTCTCGGTATGAACGGACCATCAATAATCGATTTCATCATATTTTGATCTTCATTGTTCAGATACTTTACAACCCCGTTCTTCCATTCATCAAATTCGTTTGAATTGATCAAACGCGAACAAGTGGAGTAAGAACTTTCTTTTATTGAAGATGTTTCCGAACTCATTTTCTTTCATTAGGTATGCAGCTTCTGAAAATCTTGTGAAATCGGCAAAATCGGCAAAAGTACTATTCAAGGAATAGTGTCAAAAACTTAAAACGCGAAAACGGAGGCTTTCGGAGTGGAATTTGGGGGTCCAAACGAGCTCCCCTGGACATTAGTCCGGTAACTCTGGGGCTTGTTGTCACGAACGTCGTGTTAAAATTTAAGCTTTTAACTCCAAACGAGTCAAAAGTTATGTCCGTTTCCGTGAAGGTGTGAAATAGTGACTTTTTGCCGCAATCTAGTTTCCGATTGTAAACCCTGTTTCCGATCGTAAACAGTTATCGTAAACACCCCGAGTCGTAAACCCAATCGTAAACTCCTCCGGATCGTAAACTCGGTCGTAAACACCTCCGGATCGTAAACAGAGTAGTAAACACCTCCGGATTGTAAACTCGATCGTAAACACTTAAAAACGGATCTTGAAGTCGTAAACACTTAAAAATCGGATCTTGAAGTCGTAAACACTAAGCTGATGAAGAACACTGATCGTAAACACCAAGAGCAGCCCAGAAATTTATCGTAAACACCAAGAACAACCCAAAAATTTCAGAAAACTCGATCGTAAACCTGAAAAACTCAAGAAAACTCGCAAAAACTGTTAGATCTTCTTAAATCAATATCGTGAGAACCGCGAATCAAATTTTTACCTTTGGATACAAATAGATTTTGATGGATCAAACAGAGCTTCTTTTTCCCCACAATCGATCAATGAATCAGCCATTTTTTTGTTCGATTGAAATTCTTCCACCGTACGTTCAACGGCGCCCCCTATCGGCATCATGTTCGGACTTTTGTCTCGATACATCTTCGTCTTCTCTTCTGTTTGTAACCGCCCGCCATCGTCCCCAAGCATACCCTATATTCAACTATTCCATAATGAAGTTTCGTTTCATTAGATTAAAAGGGAAAATCCCCAAAATCGTAATTGTTGGTGTAGAAAACGATTCTTTTGAGTGAATCGATATAAACCGAGATGAAACCCGCAAATCAACAATTCCCAACCAAATGGATAGAGATTTAAAAAAAATAAATGAAATGAAAACGAAATCAAACCTTGGATTCAGATTCGACTGAAGTTGACGGGTCATTGGTTTGACAAATCGATTTATGTTAACAACCCCAAGAAGGGAACGTGACTGATGAAGCGGACGATAACCACCATCGATTTGGGTGATAGGATTAGGAGGCGAGGAAGATGGAACGTAAATGTAGAAAGAAGGTTCGGACGGTAGACATAGGATTAGGGTTAGACGGTTATTGGAATAAAATATTCATGTTTATTATATAGAACTTGTAAAATGTTTATTAAGGTAAATTCTATTTGATAAAAAAACACTATGAATTGATTATAAAGGAAAGAAATAGCTCCTGTAGTCTTGCCAAAGAGAAAGAAATGGAGTATTCCTCCTATTACACATTTACCAACTATTGGAATTCAAATCACGTGCTCACCTATTTCTTCAACCCCTCACGTGCGAACCTTCACCCTTCTTATTTCCCAAAAAAACGACTTTCAATTCTCCTTCTCTTCACGCACATGTCCAATGTTTTAAAACCGGACTTTTAAATCGGACCGGCCTTATGTAAAAAACGGTTCAACCGGTTGACCCGGGTTGACCCGGACGGTCGAACCGGGTTGACCCGGACGGTCGAACCGGGTTGACCCGGACGGTCGAACCGGATTAACTATTTAAACACATAAATTACAATATACATTTTATAAACATTCAACCGCAACAAATGTCGTTAAGAAACTTTAATAAAGTTTAAAACAAGTTACAATTATCCAAAATAACATCAATAGAAGTTCTAACCAAGTTATATTTATATAAAAAATATCAGACTTTCAGTTATCTTCGATGGATGGTTTGTTTTAGAATCTCTAGCGGCAAGTGACGAAGTGACGATTTATTTAGTTTAAACCTAAAAAATATGTTACCACATGGCAACCACCAATAATCGGACACCACGCACGTTGCCCAATAACAAAGATTACGGTAGTTATGGTCTTGCAAATGTTATAGTAATAGTAAGTAATAAGCAATTGTATGAATATTTGATTGTTTAATACATTCAAATAAGCCAAATTAGAGAATATTTTGAGTTCGTGTGAATATGATTTTACCCACAATTGTAAATCGTCACGGCGCCGTTTTATATTATGGAAAATGCACGACAACTAGCAGCCAAAGGTATGAAAGGGTGACATGATTGGAAGGTAGTAAGTTAGATGAACGATGTGAATACGCCGTTGGTACAACGACATTTACCCTGATGCTTTTTGTGCAACAATAATTGATGTTTCATAGGTTAATTAGGGTTCGGAAAGAAATCAAGTTGGAAGAAACAAATTCGATAAACCAAATATGTCGAAATCAAAAATCATACTGATCTAGACATTGTTTAATAACAAGTTGGTTTAAGCTCGGACATGACATGATTATAGTTTTCGAACTTAAACCTGGACTGAATCAAGAACCGATTCAGAAAGAAAAAGTTTAACTAAAGTGTGGTTCTCTAACACTTTCTCGGTTACATTTTATCTTCGGGTTACACAATATTACCACTAATAAAGGTTTTTTCGACCACCTATTCATGCCGACCGTTGAATCAATGTATGACAAACAAACCAAAATACGTATGAAAAACATAAAAGAACATCTCGATCTTAAATAACATTTTCTATCTTATCCGATTATTAATCTCGTATTCTTGTATACGTAAAGAAAATAATTTGAAAGCGATTTTAGTACACAATTTGGAAAACTATACACAATAAGTTCCATAAACCTACAATATATATACATGATCATATATATAACATCTTTGGTATATGACTATAATCTATGTATCCATCATCCATGCATGTGTATATATGTATATATCCAGAAATATATAGAAACC
>JBCNJP010000020.1:9849717-9918162 GCA_039602395.1 Deinandra increscens subsp. villosa
AAAAAATCAAGATAGGATTTAAAACTTCAAATAATAATATTAACAAGAGCTTTTACATTTGTGATCTACTAAATAATATTGAATAAAATGATCAAGAAAAAAATATACAACCATATATATATGTACAAGTAATGAATAAGATATACAATAGGATGTTCAGATATACACATACATACACTGCACTCTAATGGATCACATGATAATAGATGGCAAGTCGTAGTCATACTCGAAGGTATTCATCGGCACGAATGGTGCGTCATGGATACAAGCCGACGAATCAAAGTCTAGGAGCCATGACTCAAAGTTCCTAAGCTCAATCTCGTTAACATAATCCATAACCGGATCTTGAGGCCACTCCAACCCTAATTCTTCAGACGAACAACTACTATAATCAAACGGCATGAACATGGTATCCAAGTTCGGATCAGGGCTACATCCAAGGCTCTGACCAGAGACTACAATAGAGGCTCTGATCAGGGCTATATCCAAGGCTTATGATCAAGGCTACAGTCGAGGCTCTTGATCAGGGCTATATCCAAGGCTATGATCAGAGCTACAGTCTAGAGTCTCTGATCAGGGCTATATCCAAGGCTATTGATCAAGGCTACAGTCTAGACCCTGATCAGGGCTACAACCGATGCTCGGATCAGGGTTGTCGTTATGGTCATCGATGTGGATCACATGAGGTGGTTCCGGAGAGTGTGAACCGTTGCCCGTGAGCTCTTGAACAAGGGTCTTGAAGTTGGAAGAGTTGGTTATGAAAACTTTAGGTTTCAAAACTTTGATGAGAGAGTTGAATTGTTGGGTGGGTGGTGGTTGTTTCTTGATTTTAATTTTGAGAGAAGGGTGGGTTTGGGTGAGTTTTTTAGTCATGTTTAGCTTTGGAAAAATCAAAGAGATGGTGAGTGTAACGGAGGATCCAAAGAGGTATTTGTATTAAGGTGAAATATGAGTAGAGACAAATGGAAAGATATTAAAAGATAAAATGGAAAGATATTAAAAGATGCTTAGAATGATAGGTTTTCTTCATAAAAGTTTGAGGATAGTGTTCAAGATTCATTCATGTGTCGAGTCAACAACACCTCTCCCCATTCTACTCGGAAATCTTTTATACCTTTGAAAAGAATATCACAATATAAAATAATTTAATAGTTTTGTCTCTTTTAGGGAAAATATAAAATAACCAAACTATTCATAACATTGATAAATAATTCCTAGTGATTAAGTCTCACAATTTCTCTAAAAAGACCTTGTAGTCAAACATAAAACTGTCCCAAAGGGATGCTTGAAAATGGTATAAAATTAGATTTTAAAATTATTGACGTGTATATCGTACTATATAGGAACCCCATTAGAGTTTCATACTTAGATCTTTTGTAACTTATACAAATGATAATATATATACACACACAAACACAAGTTTCTAATACATTAGTTGTAATCCTAGTAAAATTTGTTTCTAGTATCACGGCCCTAACTGACATAGACCAGGCACATTATGAATTATTTATTAGACTTGTACCTCTTACATGACATGATCTGTTATATGAACTTTTAGAGACGTCTTAGAGACGTCGTATTAGAGTTTTGAACTTTTAGGGAACATATAGAGATCTTTTAGATTTGTCTTGAGGACCTAACTTGTCATGTATGGTTTGTTTATCTTAAACTTAATTTTAGCATTAGCGTTAGTCTTTCACTCTTTCTTTAGCCAGGCGTTAGTAGATCATGTATAGGTTTTTGCATAGGGTAAGCGCTTCCTCTAACTTGTTCACCTATATGTTTGTCTTTTTAATTGTAACGGTAGTTTGTTTATCTGCATTCTTTTACAATATAGCATACTTATCATTGTATGCTAGAGTTAGTTTGTAGTTTTCTTTTCTAGTATATGTTGTTATATGGTTGCTTGCAATGATTTTTATATTATTTTTCCTTGTTATGTTCGATGTTATTTAATTTCTATATCATGCTTAGTTGAATCTTTCAAGCCGAAGGTCGTTACGATGGCAGTCTTTCTATCCTTTGGATTAGAGTTAAAACTTCACCCTCAGTTCACATTCTCAAACCCTATATATAGTTACTCTTTTAAGTAAAACTATCTTGAGTATATTAATTTTTATGTTTGTTTCTCTATATATTTTTATTTTATATGTATAATATACATGTTATATTTTCTTTTTCTTTTTTATGGTTGGAAGATGTATATATGAAAGTATACACTATTATAAAACAACTAAAATGTTAAAAGAAAACAAGTTTTAATATCTAATTCAGCTCCAATTAAATGAACAAATAGAACCCGGCCTATTTTAAAAATCAGGTTCTATTGCATTTGAAAACTAATTTTATTTTTCTAAGAAAAGAACACCCTTAGTTCTATTGTGACAACGGATGTAAGTTTTATAACTTATAATCTAAAATGAATAGGAGAAGAGAGAGGGAATCATTTGAGAACCTAATTCGTGAACCGTGAGAAACTATTTATAAACGTATTAGGAGGCGTGTCTGGCAAATCACGAATGCTGCTGCTGGGAAAGTGCGCAAACATGAGGAGGCGTGTCTGGCAAATCAACATGTGTTCGTGCCTTTTGCGTTTGACACCTTCGGTTACCTTGCTCCGGAAGCTGTGGATACTCTGACCCGCGTCCAGAAGGTCATGGATGGGAATGTGGCGACCCCTCGTGGTTTGAATGTGGTTTTCACTCGGTTAGGCTTTGCTATTCAGAAGGGGGTGGCGGCGCAGCTTGTTGCCCGCCTCCCTTGTACTTCATGTTAAGTTGTAACCGTTGTATTAGGTTGGTGAAACAAAAATCACATACACCTTTAAATGAATATAATTCACGTGTGAAAATGTTTAAATCATACATTTAAACATGTTTGAAAGAAAAAGTTATACATTTACATATGTGCACATGTTTATTAAATGTATGTGTAAACTTTTGTTCTCGCAATATAAACATTTTCACACGTATACTTTATCCATTTAGAGATTTATATAATTTTTATTTCACTAATCTAGCATGTTTACCTATTTAGAGATTTATGTAAAAAAAAATTCACCAATCTAACATATCTAGCATGTTTACCTATTTAGAGATTTATGTAATTTTTATTTCACCAATCTAACATGTTTACCTATAGTCTCTAGGATGATTACATGAACCTTATCCTATGAAGAAAATATATGAAGGAATTCATTTTATTCAATCACCTCGATAATCAATAAACTAGAAAGTGGCCATATAATAATCATCCAAACAGATTATAATGTCTACTAGACATATAACATATTGTCATTTATCATACTGTCACCGATGTACTTCGAGATAAAGTAAAATCGGTACCTCGAGAAGTAGAAAATAAGCTTATAATATTCGATAAGTTATGTTAACTCATTAACTAGCCAATTCTACAGTTTGACCAGATCAACTGGCGGAGCAACCCAAAGCCGCCCCAACTTGTTTGGTTCGACTGGTTCGACTATTTCTGAAACTGTAGTAACACGACAGAGGACCGTGGAGATGCAGATCTCACATCAACCGATGAAGAGAACATAGTGAGTATACAAGTCGAAGTATATTTAAATCAATCGATACCAGCAGCTGTACAAGAGATTTTAGGTTCGAGTTTTGACTGTCTGCTTACGTAACATATTCAAAATCATGGTATTGCCTATAATCAAATTATTATATACCCGCGACTATAACTGAAACCAGCGCATTGTTCCAAAGTGTTTGGAAAGCTGTTTAACCCCAAAAGAAATAGGAAATCTTTCATCTTTGCATCTTTGACACCTTTAAGTCATCATGGACGATATAATTTAATCGTTTTAGAGACTTCCAGCCGACAAAACGGACAACGGGAGACGGCAGATGAACATCTACGACATAACACATGACCACATGGGACAATGGTTATGTTTACTTCATTGGTTAAACATATTCTGCATAGCCATGCTGCTTTAGCTGTGTCAGCTTCTTTTGTTGCAGCTTCTGACTTTTCCTGCAAATATGCCATAAAAGACTAGTAATTCAGTAAGCCACAAAACAGGCCGGTCGGTTTTGGGTCAACCAGGTTTCGGGTAAAAACTTGCATTTTAAGGGGAAAAAATACCAATTTGGTTCAGGTTGAAACTTGAAACAAGTTCTGACCAAGATAGGCTCGCCTTGAAATGGCTCGTTTTAGAAAAACAAACTATCAAAATAGGTCAACTCACGATATTTGCTTTATGACAACTAGTGCGACGTGGAGATTGGTGGTGCCGATGGAGACGATGAGTTGTATATGTTTTCTTGAAAAAATTAAGATCGTACCTGCTCAAGTAAAAGTGCTGCTTTAGATTCTCTTAGTTGTTCTTGCAGGGACAAAGTTGATTGTAAGAGGGACTGCTTTTCTGTGTCCATTCTAACTCCAGCAGCTGACAGCATCTCTTGAACGGCTTGAACCAACTCATGGGCCGATACACGACCATGTTGGAGGTCTTTAATTGGTTGTTGCTGTAAAAAAAATATTCAAATTAATAAATTTTGTATGATTCAATAGCAAACGGTAGTAAAAAAAACTTATATGTGAAAATGTAAAATTATTAAAGTTTCGTGGCAAAAGTAGAAGACCAAAAAACTTAAAACAATTTTTTTCTAAATTAGAGGGTAGAAAACGTAAAAGTATGAAACATATATGACCAAAGAAAACCTAAAGTTTACTATTCCTTAAAAAACAAAGTGTAAAACTTAAAGGGTAAAAAAAGTAAAAGTAGCAAACCTTCGTGGCTAAAGTATGAAACCAAAAACTATACTATTTCTTTCCAATTCTTATTGTTATATATTCGTGTCAACGAAGAAAAGAGGCACACATCCCTAATAACACGTATAGTTATAATTAAAAAAAACACCTAATTAAACCCAAAAACTTTAAAATCAACAGAGCATAAACTTAAAAAGTTATAATGAAAACAAAAAAAAAGGGAGGTGCTAAAGTGTATTAAAACATAAAATGTGGTCAAAACCTAACAAAGTAAAAATACACTATTTCTTTTCAATGTCAAATGTAATATATATAATCAGATAATCGGCTGTGATAAACAGGATGTAGGAGATAGTGTGATAATGTACTTTGCAGTTTTAATAATAATCTAATTATTTAATAACATAGTACGTAAAAAAGTAAGCCAGCATAAAAACCTGATTTCTCGTCTTCACTCCTCGAGACCCCTCGGGTTGGTCAACCGGGATACCGCTAACCGTCTTATTACCGTCTTCAGACATCACATTTGTTGAAGACTCGTTCCCAATGGATAAACTTTTAAACGAAAAAACATGCGAGGAAAGAACGGTTTCAATTTTCCCGGGAGAAGTTTCAAGATTAAATCTATAAAGTGCTTGCCCTGCTGATGGCCTTACATCCTCTGGAATTTTTCCATATCTCAACTTTTCTCCATTTTGATTTCTCCATGCCACTATCTCTCCTTTATAAAAAGGTCTTAACGGATGAAGTTGCACTTGCATTGCATCTTGTGGAAGAATATCCCTACCAAGAAAACCATTTCCACTACCTATGCCATCTTTTGATCTTTCATTGGCTGAAAGTTTAAGGATGTTAATAAGTGCGGTTTCAGAGTCTTCTGGACAAAGAAATAATGAACCAATTGGTAACACGACTGGAGAACCCAAAACATGGCTCACGACAACTGAAACAAGATCGAGAACTGAGACATAGCTTGGTGGTTCAGCGATTAGCATACAGGTGGTCGCACGGTCAACATAGTAGAGGGCTCGATGACTGGACCCGGACCAACTTCCCCATTCGGGGATAATAGAATCTTTAGATGCTCGAGTTATGTCTAAAGACTTTGGGATGAGCCAAAACCTAGTGTAGAGGGAACGCACAAATTGTAACTTTTGAGCAATGGATTCGAGTGCATTTTGTACTGTCGGGGAATCTAGATTCCTGGAGTTAGAAGTGGTAGGTACGGTGTTTAGAACATTTGATACAGCAACCTGAAATGAACTACTTAATAACTTTTGTCTGATGGCTGCCAATGAAACCGGTCCAACCTCTTCTACTGTCTGCAGTTGTTCATCATGATCAAGCTTCTGCAAAATAATTGATAATATGAGACCACCATATTGCAAATATTAAAAAGAAACAAATAATAACAGGTGTATATCAAACAGAACTTACTAAAACCCAGAAATTTATGCCACATATTGCATATAGTATTTCATGTTCTTCACACTTAATAGTAGGCATTGGAACATAAAGTGATTTACATTTTATGGGGCTGTTCACATAGGATGTTCCATGTTTGGAGGTGTGTTTTGAATAATAAAATATGACAAGTTACCCTCTTATCATCTATAAAAATACCTTTTTACCTAAACTATTTATCAAAATTAAATATATATATATATCATATATAATTCCAGCAATTATCTGTTTTTATAATTAGTACTATTAACAATGAAAAAGTCAGTTAAAAATGTTTAATTGGATGAGGTAGAAGAGGGGGGTAAATAAGTAACCTTAGTTATTCCTTAAATAATCAGTTTTGTTGCAATAGGTCAACAGCTATGAAAATGAATATCTAAAACCATCTTACTCCTAAATAATCACATAACTAGAATCAGAATCACTTCATCCTAATTTCAATACCGATAAAAACACATCGGTACACCCCTAAAGCTGATAATAACTAAAGGTAAAAGATGAAGAAGATATAGGTCAAATACCTCCACAACAACATCAGAAAGCTTTCTTATGTGGAAGGCCAAACACAATCTCTCTGAAACATCATGGTGAACAAACCTCAATCTTGAAGAATCGATATACTTCACATACCGTGAGCCGTATGGATCAATATATACGCATGCATTTGCATGAACAAGTCTGCAACCGTCATCAGGGACAATCAACTCTGATTTGTGGTTGGAATCTAGGGTTTCATCACAGAGAAAATGAAGAATTTCCATGACTGCACGGAGTTCGTTTGGATTAAGACGTTGATACCCACAAGATCTTTGAAGATTTGAAAGTATTATCATTGCACCAGAAATAGAAAGCATGTCCTGGAGCCCAAGTTCTTTGAGGATCTTGACAAATGGCAGGTAGAGTGAAGGAAGTTCAAATGCAAATGGGGAAAGGTTTATGGTAAGGCGGGCAAAAAGAGAACTTGATGCAACTAAACGGGTCCCATTAGCAGCTGGAATGAATGCTACTTGCTGCAACTCTGATACATCTGATAAGAAAAAGAGAAGAAAATACATCTTTGGTTAGGAGTCCATACAAATTTTGTCCTATAAGTGAAGATCATGTAATCAAAATGATGGGAATTGAAAATTACCTGAGGAGGATAATGTACCCCAAATTTTGTCGAGATATTTAAATATCTCAGAAGATGCTTCCTCAACAGATATCAAGCCTGGCTCATTAGGCCAATGAGCCAGCGTATCTTCACCAAAATTTCTTCCAATAGCCTACAATCATCATTAGATTGATCAATATATTGATTTACTACATCTAAAGGCGGTAAATAGACAAACTTACTTTAAAATGGGTCATTTTGATTTATCGCGTGTTCCTCTTAAAATGTTACATAGGTAAAACTTTAAAAAATAACTAAAAAGAAAACAGGGCATAGAGCTTTTGCAATCAGAATATAATTACTATATTGGAGAACTGTATGCGGAAAGTGTTGCCGGGTTGGTCAAACTGAACCGGCTCATTCTAATCCAAACCCATTTTGCCCCGTTACCCAACTCGGCCATTCTGCCACATCTACTCTTGGAAAACAGAGAACACAATTCATACCTGCAGGTGCTTTAAAACTATAGTAAAAGGAGGAGGACTCCTTAATTGAAGAGGGCCCCAAGAGTACTCCGGTGGGACCATGCTTTGTTTGGAAAGAATGGGAGCAACGCTCCATGCAAGTGGCCAATCTTTCAACAAAATGGCTTCACTATAAGAACAAAGAGCTCTTTTACCACCTTTCTTGCCACTTACAGATGGAAACCCTTTTTCTGAAGGAACACATGCAATCTTGCCAAGAATATTACAAAAATTATTGCTATAAAGAACAGCAAAATTTGCAAATATTGCCCCGATAAGAGTTTCAGCAACAGACCAGATCTCTAAAGAAACTTCAGTTCTCGTGTTTGAAAAGTCTTCTTCAAAATCATCAACAAACCCTGAAGATTTAGGTTTCATACTTTCGGCCCCAAGAAACTCTACTCTTCTAGCACATTCTAGAACAATATCTGGATCACCAGTATTTTGAAGACCCGCTTTTCGTAATATGTTAAGCCATCCATCTGAAACAAACCTTTCACCAGGAAACTTTTGAACTTCACCAGAGAAAACCGATCTTAATAGTGAATCACCGGGATCGAACAAGTCTTTCGGTTTATATAAATCTCCAGATCGTTCATCGGCACTTCTTACAAATGTGGTCTCTTTTAATGTTTCAATGACTGAAGAATCTTGATGGAGATCTTGCCAATTCGTGTAAAGATATATTAGTATATCCTCTTGTTCTGACAGAGGCTTGTTTTCAAATTCAGGCAGTGAAAACCTCACCAATATTTGTTTATCTTGTAACTCAGTGACCCCAAGGGCTTTGACCAGTTGACTCTCAATAGACTCTGACCCATAAAAGAGGCACTGATCGTTGTATGGTTTTAGGAAAGTATCCGAAGCAATCATACATGTTTCCTGGACATTCAACTTTTTGTAAGTTCCAGTAACTGTTTTGTAAATCGGTAAATCACGCAACACTTCAAGATCTTCTCTTGTGTAATCAGAGCCGTTTGATGAAAAATCAGAAGCCAAAAGAGAAAACAACTGATCGCAGTCTGAAGCCATAAAGGAGGTAAGCTCAGGGAAATAACCAGAGTTTTTAGCTGCAACGAGCTTGGTGGCTATGACTTGACCTAATGACTGCCCTATAGCTGGAAAAAAGTTTAGTGGAGGAACACAGTCCATGAAAGTGGAATCAACTATGGGTATGTTACATTGGTTGAGCAAAGAGTACAACCATGGGTACTTTTTACCAGTAACTTTAAAAGCTAACATATAGGGCTGAAGCTCTTCAGGTAACGAATGTAAACACGCCACATCATCATCACCTTCAAGACCCCACATCGTAACAGCATTTTCCGAGTCTGAATCTGACAATATGGGCGGAATGAATATAAGATTGCAATGCTTTACACGGCATAAAACGTGTCTACCAAGAAAGGCGGGAACTATTGGCCAATCAGAGAAGAGTGATAGATCTTGGGACCCACTGAAGCTTCTCCAAAACAGTCTTGCCCAGTTTGGAGATGGCCCACCTTCACGAATGGAACTTGCATTATTTTCCCATGAGAACCAAGGAGCCGGACTTGAGTTCATGACGTGGTTCACCCAATTTTCATGAAATAGTGAACCCATATGATCAGCAAGCAAACGTGGTGAAAAAATTTGCAGTTTTAATAATGATAACAAAACATCATCCGTAAAGATTCGGGCCAAAACCGGCCTCTCTAATATGTTTGGATGGATAAACTTCGCAGCCAAAGGAATCATAAGTGATTGCTGCTGCTCATTTCCTACCCAAAGTTCAGTTAACCCCAATTTAGCAAGATGACTTGTTGCAGTGGGACACGGTAGGCTTTTAAGCTCAGTGGCTACTTTTAGAAACTTGCGATCCACATTTCTGCTTCGACCGTCAAAACCAGCTCCTGGGAAGTTGTACCTTTCGGTTAATGAACCGCCCCCACGACCCATGTCTTCAACAACCCCCCGCCCGAAATCAAACAGAGCCTTGCTGATACTTGCCACCATTTCTATCGGGTCTCCTTGACTAGAAGAAGTCAAAACTGATGACCTGGGAGGCCCACTGGGTTCAGGTGTACTAGGCCCATCAGCACTAGATGTGCTAGATGTACTTGGCCCGTCATCATTAGATGGTTCTACAAGCTCAATGTCTGACAAACAATACTCGAGAACGTCCACGTAAGTATCAATTGATGGGATAGCAATTGAAGTTGGAGAAACTCTAAGAAGGTCACGGACCATTTTTGGTTTAATTTCTCGTATATTGAACCCAATTAACTGAATTTCAGACACCAGTTCCCAAGGGACTGAAAATACCGGATAATGCTCTTTAACAAAAGCACAAACTGTGGCAGGAAGCACATTGCCACCAATTCGACTTCCGGGTTGTGAAAGAAACATGCCCTCTTCAGCTTTGACTAAATTTCCAGAATACAGCTGCCAAACAGGAAGATCAACAAGACGATGATAGAATGGCTTAACGACTTTGTCAACTAAACAGTTCCAGTCAGCTTTAAGAGTTTTTGTCAAAACAAAATCATGAGCATCTTCATTGTCATTACATATTAATTTCCCACTAGATGTAGGCCAAAAGGAATATATCTGACTCCCGCATGCATTCAAAGCCATGTTAATCGAATGAGTTGTTCGTGACTCGAGTGTTGAAGTTGAAGGGTCTCTTCTTATCTTAAACATTTCCAAAACTACCCTTATGTATGAATCCCGTACACAAGTCATAAGTTCACGATTCCATGCTTCAATTAACTGATTCCCCGCATCAGGTTGTGCTTTAGATAAAGACTCACGATCTTGGTACATAAAAATGTAACGGCCTCTATTGTGACGCACGAGGAAACAACCAAGAATAGCAACAGGCATACTGATACAGTCGGATAAAGGAAGTGGAGACATGATGGAACGGATTGTAGGGATGTTAGCCAGATGTCCGTTTCTTAAGATGTGTACAGCCACACCAGCAACAGGTGTCAAGTTGTAAGCTAAGTATCGCCTGGAATGAAAAAAAAAATGCAAGTATTAATGAGAAATTATGCACAAATGGGTAGTTACTATTTAATACCTATCGAGAGCCATGTTTCTTGTTTGACCAGAACCCAAGCTGAGAACAACGAGCCATCGGTCAACAACCATTGATCCCTTTTGGTGCAAATTTACATCTACAACATGCAACTTGACTGCAGAACTTGAGGTACCAAAAATATTTGATAACTGAAACTTCTTCCATTTCTTTTCTGAGAATGGATTCCTTGATGCAGCATGAGATGGATCCACATAAATTAGAAAATCTTGGCAAGGTTGTGGCTCTTTTTCCTCCCATGTTGACAAAGACACCTGCAATTTGCACAAAGTTACAAGGGGCATATATAGTCAAGTACAGCTACAATTACAAAATAAATTGCATCACAATAATGTTCAAGAACGCCTAAATCATTAACAGTAAAACTGTGTAATATTATTGATCGATAACTGATTACATAGAGGTCCTATACATAGAACTAGATATTACAATCGAGTACCATCAAGATTGATAAATATTAAATACGTAACTAACTAAACTTAGTCGAACATTAACAAATAACCTGATGTTTAAAATATCAAGAAGTAAAAAAGAGGGGAGGGGATAGTACCTCTGAAACTGACTTCAGAAATACAACTGTTCTAGACGCATGCTTTATGAAATTTTCAAACATTTTTGTTATTTCTGTCCACCCAGATTCAGCCCCATCTTCAATGAACTTTGATGAAATAGGCATTCGTATAACTGTAGAATCGGTCGACCATGGAACTTTTTGACCAACAAACAAAGGACTAAACTGATCACGAAATCGTTCAGTTAAACGGGTACCTGCAGTTAAGCAAGGAAATAAAGTAACCTTAAGGAACAGACTATATTGTAACCTGGTTAAATGAAGCATAACAAAGTTAACAAAACCATAAGGGAATATACCAAAATACCTGTTAAAGTAAACATCTTTGCAGCTGGAGAATGACTTGACGGTAGAGCAAAAGCCATACCACGAGGATCAAACATATATAAATAACCACCAGATACAACTGAAGGAACATCAGTTATAGAATAACAGGTCAGTAACCCTAACCCATAATTAAGCATGTCACCCCTTAAACCCCAAGGAGGAAGAAATTGGAGGCTTGATATTTCCTCCCTACTCAAACTGGCTCCTTCAAGAACAGCAACCAGTGCAGGACCTTGAAAATCTCCTGAAAAGCATCATAATCATATGAAGAATATCCATTATAAAACTCAGCAATTAGTTGAGAAAAAAATATATTACGAGTTAAAATGAAAATGCAGTTAAAGTTCATGTTGCCATGCAACAGAATTCTACAAAATTTACCTGTCACACAAAATAAAGATAACATTGACTTATTCAGTAACCCACTTGAGGGTGAAGGAATTCGATCGTAGAATGCTTTCTTATTGCACTTTTATAAAACAGCAAGAGGAAGCACCATTTTGATGTAGAACAGGCTTCAACATATCATATTATACTTTAAAAACAGCGAATGACACATTAGTGTGCCAACTTCACTCGAATTTCTACTTCAGGTAACCATCAAAGTAAAAAAAAAATCCCAGTTGCCACATCAGGCAAAAACAGTCAGCATGGTCAAAGATAATGACACATCAACTGACATCGTATCAGTTTAACCATATTGTCCTAACTCAAATTTCTGGAAGTTGGTTACCTTAGATCAAAACTTGTAAAACTTTGATGGTTGAGTTTTGAGTAGAAATTGACCATGGTTAGTTACCATTTTATGTGATTAACCCTTCACAGAATTCACACACCATAAAGTTCACTTCAACTGCAAATAAAGTAATTATTCAAAAAAAATATAGACCGAGTTGTACCTAAGTTTTGCTGTAGCAATGACTGGCATGGATGTTCACGCTTGTCAAATATTATGTGCAGCTTTTTGGCTTTACAGCAATCTGCGAGCTCAATAAGATCAAATAACAGGAAATCTTTGCTTCCATACAACTCAAGAAGATCACAGATTTTAGCATAGTCCATGCACGGTAGATCTTTGGTCATTTCCTCACTGACTAAAGACATGGAGCGAAGAGATTGAATCCCTAGTCTGTTTGCCAGATCATGACTGATGCTAGAATGT
The DNA here is from genome assembly GCA_039602395.1 of Deinandra increscens subsp. villosa. Classification (NCBI taxonomy): domain Eukaryota; kingdom Viridiplantae; phylum Streptophyta; class Magnoliopsida; order Asterales; family Asteraceae; genus Deinandra; species Deinandra increscens. Next base: position 9,862,684 of record JBCNJP010000020.1, read on the forward strand.
ATGAGACGTTTTCCCGGAGGGGTATTATTTTCCATCCAAGGTGCATCATTATAAATTACATCCCGTGCAGCCATAAGAACTCCTTGAAAGTCAGGGACCAATAATGGACTATTAGAAGATTCAAACATTCCTCTATCTAATTGACACTCTGAAACTGCCTCTAAAACACAAAGGACAAAACTCAACTGATCTTCTGAGAGTGGTGACCCTTTAACATCATTTTGTAACCGTTGAAGAACGTTAGCATAGTCAAAAACATCAAAACTAAGCCTAACTCCCAGAGCCAGAAGCAAATCTCTAAAAACCGATAATTCAGATGGAACAACATATAAATATGGACTATATTTTACAGGTGAGTCAAATGCAAGAGCTTCAACAGTCACAAAATCATCTCCAATCCAAACCCAATGAACACCATTGAGAGAAGCTTTAAGAAGCTCAAATTCATTAGTGCCAACATATTCTTGCAAATTCGAATAAAGAACAGGCATATGCTCTTGTAAAGAAACTTCAAATTCAGAATCCAAATCCAGGTTCGTCTTGAGTTGTGTATAGGAATTTGATAGAGAAACTAGTTGAGTAGACAAAATGTTTATACGTAACCGCTCTGTCCAGCCAAGCATACGTTGTACATACACAGAGTTACATTCACCATCTAATATGTGCATCATGGATGAACAGAGCCACATCTGTGATTTTGGTCGAACTGTATCCGGTGCTGCAATTTCTTGAGGTGGAGATAACCATGGAAGTCCCTGAAAAGGGGGGTCAACATAAACAGGACACCAACGGATGGTTTTCAGTTCAGACCAAAACTCTTCACCAGGCATTTCATCAAGCAGGTTATCTGTGCTATCATCTGGCACGCTGATGCCACTTAATCCTGCAGTCTCAAACTCATTGAAACTCAATTCTACTTCCTCAGTTGAGTTCTTTAATGCAAATGTATCTAAACAACCAAGTAATCTCTTCCCACTTACAACAGCATCCGGATCTGCTGTATCATGCCACATAGACACTGACCTGGCAGAATCAAGCAAACCCTGAATTCCTAGGGTTTGTCGTAATCCAAGGGTAACTAACATCTCCAAAGTTTCTGGGTCAGAAAACTTCTCAGAAGGGAAAAACAATTCCTTGTGCAGAAAATTTCGTAGCCCGGGTACACGAGGATCATATAGCCTGTAAAAAAGGCAATATCATGTACGTAACATATATATACACACACACCCACACACATATATACCTATGTGGAAATGTAACAAAAACCAAACAGTAAACTGTGTAAAGGAAATGTATCAAGAATATACCTATATGGTTCTTGCAAAGATCCACCATCCGTGAGGACAAAGGGTGTCATCATGAGTTCGTTTTTGAAGGAGCTATCTTCCTTGATCAAAACACGGATTTCATCAAGAATATTTGAGAGAATATTCTGCTGAGAAACGAGTTCTGGCATGCGGTTGAATATATGACTTCTATAAAACTGCACTCGAGAAGGTTCCTGGATATCTAGATATTTTTTCAATAATTTTCTTTCTTTCTCTGAGTCAACACGAATAAAGTCATCATCCAAAAGATCCTCTAAAAAATTGTCTGGTTTAAGCCATTTAGTAGGTTTGGTTAAAGAAACCAGCTTTCTGCTCTTAAAAGACTCAAACATTGGAATTTTTCTAATAGTATTTATATGGGATTCATTTAGTAAGCCTCCAGAGAACCACTTGGATTGAAGAATGAAACTCCTAAGCTCGTGTAGCTCACCCTCTGATGCATAGACGAAAAGCCGTTCTATTTTCTCCGGTTCACAAGCAATTGCTAATAATGCATTTAGAATGCCACTTGCAGTTGGAGACTGCACATATTTATTTAAATGTGGATGTTCTATTTGAAGATCATGCCTCAATAATAAGCATCCAGTTTTTAGCAACAATGATGACATGTTCTCACTCCATCCATCATCTTCAATCACATATGAATTCTCAACAAGTTGCAAAAGATGATTGTTTCCAACTGGTAAAATTGGCCACTTAGAAAATACCGAAAGATCGTCACAATGTGAATTTAAATAATTCCACAACAGCCTCATCCATTCCAAAGTTGGTTGACCTCGTTGACCAGGAATCCATGTCACCTGCTTCGCATGCATCCATTCTGCTGGAAGTAATCTCAGAAAGAGCTTTTCAAGCAACTGACCATTCAGAAATGAAGCATTGAACAATTCACTTCGGGCTATATCACATAATTTCCCATAAATGGAATCAGAAATTTCAGAATCCACAAGTTGGTTTGCAACAGAATCCTTTATAAGATTATATGCATCTCCACGAGCTACATAAACTCTATCACCCAACCCTCTTTTCTCAAAAACCGTGAATAAACCATTGGAAAGGGGCAGCAGCGGTAACCCGTAAAAACTATCAGGCTCAATAGGGTTTTTCAAATCAAGTAAGCAATACTCAAGTGCCAACACCATTCCCTTCCGGTCCCGAAATTCACGTTTCCGGCGAACTAACAACGTTCTTAGCAACTGAGGTGTGAGAAAATGCAAAGATGGACAGAATTCCATAAATTTTTCCACGTGAGGTTTCGGGATAGTTGTCATTGGTAAGCCCGCATCAGATAAAGCATCAATAAGGCCACTTATATTTTCAAAAGTGAAATCGGGGAAAATGGCTTGTTTGGTTGATATCCATTGACCACCCCTTGCTTTAGTAAACAATACACGAAGACCAGATTCAGCAATGAAGTTATAAAGCTTCTGGACCATTGATATCCATGGGCCCGATGTTGCTGTTGTGGGCCAGAAAGAATAGAATGAATCAGAATGATCGGTTTCCAAAGTGAGTTTTTCAAGCAAATGACCGTAAGCCGGTGCAGCGACTTCGTCTAGAAGGTACACATTCCATTCTGACCTTTTTTTCCCACCACCCGCCATGTCACTTCCAAACCATATATCCCTTCGGTTAGATGATAATTCAAAATATGCATTCACATGCACCGGAAGACCCGTACTTACTGGAAGTGGTAAAAAGCAGAAACCCTTGCCCACAAAATTCTTAACTTCCGTAGTTTTCAAACATGATGCCACACAAGCCCATGGAATAAATTTACGAGACTTCTTGTCTTTAGCTTCAGAGTTTCTTTTACCAGGTCGTCCATCTAAGCATTCACTAGTCAACCAGATATTTGACTTTTCTTCAGACAATCTTTTTTCGGTCAATAAAAGCTTTTGACTTTTCCATGGCAACCCCGTGTCATTATTTCTTCTCAATTTGTCAAAGAAATGATTTTTGTCTAAATCATCTCGATTTTCATGCAAATGATTAAGCATAAGCTGAAATGTGTTGCTTTCAGCTCCAGGTTCACCAATATGTTGCTTATGGACTTGATGAACTAACTGCGTCTCACAACCTGCCCCTTCTTTTGTGTAAATGGATATAGTTTTCACATTACGTAAAAAAAGCAAGGTCTCAGAAACAACATCAGCAAATGATGATAAGAGTGATGTCACATCTTGAGGTGAGTATGCTTCCTTTTTTATTTGGCTTTTTGAAGCAACTTTAGCATTTCTTAACGGAAATCGAAAGAGTGTACCAGGAAATGATTGTTGCATGTCACAACCAAAGTGTAGAAATGGAGAAAATTGGTCGGGAAATTGTTCTAAAATCTTCCTGCCAGCAAATTTAATCCGTAAGCCAGGATGAGAAGGTGAGATTCCCGGTAAATTACATGCGTGAGGATCAAATAACACAACATTCTCCCCGGAAACAAACGTGGGAATGTCTGTAAAGTGGTAAACACAATTAAACCCTAAACCGAATCTGCCAATTGCAAACGGCTTATCAAGTTTACTTTCTTGACCAATTCGAGATATTGCATATAAATCTTGTGGACTGAAAACCGAGTTATTAAAACAGTATAAAGCTGGCCCCTGCCAATCTGCCATTTCCGGGGATAAAACAGATGAAGTCCCGTAATGAGTGTTATCTAAAAGAAACGCCACCTCAGAAGCTTTAGCATCTTCAGCATTTTGCACAAGCTCAAAAAGCGTGCCGGGCCCATCTGCATACATTTCAAGAATATGTTTAAGTCTGGTGGTCAGAGCTTCATGTTGACCAAACGCTTCTGCAGCTCCTGATAAACTCAAATTCATTGAATCTGCACTCTCAGCGAGTAACATTCGGCGAAGTGAACGAACACCAAGCTTTTCAGCCACATCATTTGAGATGTTACCATGCACATATTTTTGCACAGTTCTTTTCATATTTATGGCCACATTAGATGCGTCGTTTTCTGAACCAAGTAACCATGGAGCATCATTATAAACTAAATCAGTAGCATTAACTAAAATGCACGAAACATCTGGTAAGAAAATCTTAATTTGCACTTCATACAGTTGAACTTCAGCCAGGTGCTGTGCAATTAGTAAAGCTGCTCTTAGCTCCAGTGGATTCAGAGGAGTTGAGCCTTTCATTGTAGACATTCTGCATAATATTTTAGCATAATCTGTAGGTTTTAAGAACTCCCGAATCCCGAGCTCAAGAAATAAGTCCTTAAAAACTGCTAAATCAACAGGTATGACACGAATATAAGGGGCTAAATGCAGAGAACCGTTGATGACAACTTCTTCTGGTGTTGCAAATCCATCTCCTACCCAAATCCATCTAGAACCTTCTAGAACAGCCTTCACAATATCCATCTCATCTGAATTTAGCATGTTCATAAGAATAGAGTATATTCTAGGCATTGCTAAAGCCAATTCCTGGCGAAGCTCGGGATCTGTTACAGTCTCGTTGTTTTTTCCAAGCTCAAGAAGTTGGGCAGCAATTACACTTCCACCTGGTGGTAATGACCACCCCAGGCACAGAGATAATGATGTGGAAGAACAATCACCATCCAATATGCGCATGCTAGCAGAAACAAGCCATAAATCTGAGTAAAGTCTCACGAGTTTTGGTGGTGCAACAGTTGATGAGACAACAGGCCATGGTAATGACTGAAAAGGAGATGCAACGAGCACCGGGCACCATGAAATTAACCGCAGATCATTCCAGAACTTTTCCAAATCAGATTTAAGATCTCGTGCCCTAAATGCACTAGCAGCCCGTGAAAACATCCTGTTGATTGTTCCTTGATCATTAGGCAAATCAGGTAACCATTTTAATGCGTTTACTTCTAGATAAGAAAGAAGCACCTTTCCTCTAAAATGGGCCCGTTGTTGATCACTGTGCATTAATCGTTCCACCTGTCGAGCACTCTGTATGACAACCTCAGGAGACACAAATGTCCTTAAACCCAAACCTTGTAAGATGTCTAAACTACTAGATTCTTCAAAAACACCAGCTGGGAAACAATCGGAATCTTCCAACAAGGCATATAATTCCTCATTTCTAGGATCATAAAGCACGGCTGGGCTTTTCAACAAACCACTGGCGCATGGAACAAATTCCAAAGTTGCCACCTGTCCCTTGAAAGTAGGGTCTTCTGCTGACAAATGTGGCAACTCCTGCAGAACTGACATCATGATGTTGTCACGAAACTCAGTTGGCAAATCCTTAACCTTATTAAACACATATTGCTTATAAAATCTCGCTTTCCCCATACGCTTGATACCATAATATTTACTCAAAATTTCATCTTCTGTACCAGATGTGGTTCTTACAAAATCCCCACAAAATAAGGATTCAGGACAATCAAATGGGGGCAAAAGTTTCTGGTCTTCTAATTCAGAATACCGGAAATTTTCAACTGATTCCTCGTCATACACTCTAAAGATCGGAAGCCGTATACATGTTTTTTTATCAAAATCAGACATATTGTTTCCTATATACCATTTTGGATCAAGAAAAAATCCACGAAGCTCATCCCTCTCAGAAGCTTCTAAGGTTTCTAGAAAAATGTCTTTGATATCATCATTAGAAGTGACGACATCAAAAATCGACTTCAAGACACCTGCCCCGTCAGCATCACGTACATAGTGGACCAAATCCGGGTGGTCAACGCCATGCCTCGTGTCAAGTATCTTGCACCCCACTTTATTAAGAACACCCTGCATCTTGTCAGACAATTTATCGACATTCAACAATTTCAGCTGACGGGATGGTCTGTATAGGTGACCAGAAACAGAGGGCAAGATTGGATAATCACCAAAAATGGACAGATTTTCAGAATTACCGCGAAGATATTTCCAGAATAGATGGAACCATGTAACACTAGGATGATTAGAATTCAATTCTGGGTCCCACAAAACCACAGTTTTATATTTCCAATCAGGAGGTACCACTTTTGTGAACAATTGTAGGAAGAAATTAACATCGAAAACAAAAACATTTGTGGAAGGGATCTTAGCAATAGATTTAAGCCTGCTTAGGATATTCTGAGGTATATTTTGATCAATTACTCTATCGGGTACCTTCTGTAAGAGCGTATATTCCAAATCATTGCAGATAAAATAAGATACGCCTTTTGAAGCATCAGAGAATGATCCAAACTCGCCATTTGCTAAAGGAACCAAAGGAAGATCATATGCATTTGTAACAACATCATCATCAGTCAAATCTTCAAGACAATACTCCAACAACACAAGTTTTAAATATCTGCTTAAACTATTGATAGCTTTTGATTTCCTTAAAAGATTCCGTACTGAAACAGGAGTCACAACTTGTACACTAGATGCAAATTTCAAAAGCATATCCCGCAAGGTGATGGGCAAATGTACAATAGGTGATCCTAGCTGGACAAGAGCTATACCAAGGTCGTTACTCTTATAAAATTCATTATCATGAAGAAAAGCCTCCACTGGAGGGACCCACTTACCCCCATCAAGATCTGAATGTAAAACTGGGGTATCACCAATGTTTTTATAAATTTGCTCAACCAACATGTTCCATGGCTCCTCAAACAAGCCAGTAGGCCATAAAGAATAGTACGAATTAGTGGGACCCAGGATCGGTTGAACTTGAAGCAGCAAATTAACAAAGGAAGAAGCAACAACATCCTCTAATAGAAGCTTGTTCCAAAGAGACCTTATTCTTCCACTTCTGTCCATGTCGGCACCATACCAAATGCCACGTCGGTTTGATGACACCTCAAAGTATCCGTTAATTTGCACAGTCATTCCAGTTTTTACCGGCAGTGGGAGGAAACAAAATGCACGACCATCTTTAAGAACATCACCCTGTTGGCATAAAAAGATTTAAATATTAAAATCAAGGTAACAACTTATACAGAGCATATGGAACCTGATTCGATCCAAATAATCTGGTTATAAGAATTGGAAAGAAAGAGTAGCCTAACTATGTCTGTTTGATTGGCTGTAATGCAATATGAAATGGAATGAGCATGGATACTCAAGGTAATAGAATAGATCATTAGATCCCCTTATCATGTTTCGTTGGCCTATAGGAATGGAATGCTTTTTAGTAACTTTATATTATATATACGAGAGTACTTTATCTCGACTCTATACATTATTTTATACACGTAGCCGGGTTTTCTAGGTACAAATGTTACAAAATAAGAATAGGAAATTTAACATAAAACAAGATTATATGAGAGAAATTATGATTTTTGTTCATTTTTGGAAAATAAAAAAGTAACTTCGCTAAAGTTTTAAATTATTTATTTTATTACAGATTTACATAAATAAAAATTCGGTCACTGTAATTTTCATTCCATTCCTTGATGGAATGCAGAAGAACCAACCCTGGCTATGTAATAAAAATCAACCGCATGGAAAGGACTCATATCCCTAAAGCTTAAAGGAATGGTCCATCCATTCCATCATACAAAACAAGCAACCTTTTTTTCCATTCCATTCCATTCCCTCTCTCATTCCATCATACCAAATGCTACAATAGTATAAAGTGAATATTACTCTGGATGAATTGTCTGAGATGCATGCTGCTACAGCTGCCCAAGGTAGCAGGTGAATGTCGTAGTCTTTAGACATACTTGCAGCAAAAGAACCGATCCTGCTGGTTGCTGCTGCCATAGTCTGCACTATATAAAATGTATCCACCCTCTTTTGAGACTGGTCTCCATTTACATCTTCACTCAAGAAATCCAACAAAAATCCATCCATTTTATTAACCGGAGAATTCTTAGATTTGGATAATCTCAAAAGTGCTTGACGATGCCAAACAGTATCATTATCTACTAAACTAATAGAACAGGAATAGGTCTTTCTAGGTTCAGGCATCTCGGTATCCCAAACATACATTTCAATGGAAATTACACTTTTCAGAAATAGAAGTGTGAAAACTCCTTCCTCAAACAAATTATCAAACATTAAAGAAATGTCATCTGCTAAATAAGCTTGCTTTGATAGCTTACTACTTGATGCTTGCTCTTTGTTCCTTAAAGGGAATCGGAATATGGTTCCTGGGAAAGAAGTTTCCATGTTGCAACCAAAGGCAATGTATGGAGTAAGTTGATCTCGGTATTTAGAAATGGCTGACGATGTGACATATTCGATTCTTTTTCCGGGGTTTAGTGTGGAAACATTTGGAAGGTAATCACCCTGAGGATCAAACAGGACTACATATTTGTCACTAACGAAAGATGGCAAATCAGTCAGATGGTACACCGAGTTGAAGCCAACCCTAACAAACAATGTGACGGAAAAGCAATGATTAACTGTTTAAAAGGTTAGTAATAAATAACCGAATTACTATTATATACAGTGGAAAACAGAAAATATCAAGAAACCTAGAGCTTGAAAGAAAATTGAGGATTATGATGGAGCATAAGAGCTGGCGCTTACTAATATTTACAAGTAAATATTGCTTGCTGCAAATTGTAACTTTAAAACTTGATATGACTTCTTAACAAATGGTATCTAGCTATTGTCAAAGCTGCAGATTGTAACCTTAAAGGCTTGATATGAATACTTAATAAATGATATCTTGAGGTGTCGTGTCCAAATATCCAACGACATATGAATGTTTGTGATTATAGTACACAAGATTGCTTCCCCCAACATATATTATCATGTGAATTTTAGCATCCAATGATTGGTTCATGAGGCGACATATAACATTTGTTGAAGAAAGCAAAACTTGTTTGTCTAAGGCAATTTAGCTTACCCACTAACCTCATATCTACCCTACCCATCTAATAGTTCTGCATCATTTGAAGACAGTTTCAATTACAACCCCTAAATCGGCTCCTTCATTGTCAAGCATACCCACGGACCCACCTAAAGAAGAATGTCAAGGACATACTTTCTTTGACAAAGAAAGATACCCTTGGGTGAAACCTTGCAGATAATTAAGGTTCTTAAGGTCTTTGATCTGAGCCTCCTTTTCATTAGACGAGGATTTGAATGCAACAATCCCTTTTATGTCATCACAAGTAATGACTACGTAATCAATGCAGAACACCAATACCATCGTTTTTTCACCTTTTCCAGCTAGAAAAACACAAAGTTACTGATGTATACTGAATCAAGTAATGAAAGAAACATGCAAATCAAACCCAGTGAGCTTATTTTAAACCATAAATAGATTGTTGCAGATAATACCTCCTCCTAAACAGGTACATTAAGAAATGCATTTTTTATACCTTGTTCATGTAACTACAAATAACGCATAAGATTATAGGAACCTACTCTATAGTGAGATGAGCAGATGTCATTATAGCCACTAGTTATAACTTATAAAAACCTTATCTATAGGCTCACCACCGCAGGCTCAAAATACCATTTGCCACTAACAAAACCTTCAAAAGAGCAAGAAAGTCATCCTAATTCAACTTGGAAACATGAACCACAGGCAATCAATAGGATCTATCATGGAAATAAAATCAGTCAACTAATTCCCCAGTTTCGTTCTCCTCTACTGGTGCAAAGGTTTTCATCACAAATCATCTCTCCACAAAAGAATCTGAATTTTCGAGCTCAACATATAACAATTCAACACAGCAGTCACATAACGAATCATAATTATCATATACAAATAGATAGATAGATAGATAGATAGATAGATAGATAAGACAGTAGTAGGTTGTTGATAGAAAATTCACCCGAAACGACCGGTCTTCCAGGCTTGACTTTGCTTACCACTCCCACCGATCCTAGAAATACTAGCGAAATCATCTTCCGTGAATACGGCATTGTTATACGCCAATAGCGCGGGACCTTGCCACTGAGCGAGCTTAGGGGACAACAGCGATGAAGTGGCGTGTGACCGACGGTCCAAGCACAGGCAGACCTTAGTGGCGCCGGCGTCATCGGCATTCTGTATCAGTTCTTTCAGAACCGTAGTTCCTTCCGGATAATTCAACAAAACTTCTCTGATTCTCCTGGTCAGATCCACCTTCTGACCGAAATCCTCTAACAGGAGTGATCGAGATGATGATTCTTCCTCCATGATTGATGGATGAAGTAGAAGTCAAACCATGAGAGTCTGGATCATGGAGATTTTGGAGAAAATTTGGGGAGGGAGAAGAGATGGTAGTTGAGAGGAGGGTTTTGATTTGATTATTTCAATAGGTTCTACTACACCGCCTTGGTTTATGAGACTTGTGGATTGGGGAAGCATCCACAAGAATTTTTCAAAGAGATTGCATGATTAATTGATTGTTAAATCCCTACTTGGCTACTTTTTTTTTTAATATCTGTGTTTCGTAAATGTGACATATTCAAGTATTCTAAGACTCAATTTTGTTGTGATTCATGGATATTTGATTAGATCTAGAGACGTTTTTAGAGTCGATCCGTATGCTAATGTTTTGTATTTTCATGTTGATTCGGCTTCTTCTCTTGCTTGGTAAGTTGACCAGTGGTTCTCTTGCTCAAGCCATTTGATTGTATAAAAAGTTGATTCGAGTTAAATAGGCCAAGTTTATGTTGGAATTTTAGAAGAAAAACTAGTGGAAAATGAGTTTTTCACTAAGTGTGAAAAATGAGTTTTTCATCAACTTTGGACTAAAATAAAATACAGATAACATAGGTTGTTGCCTCTGTATTTAATGGGTTTGTGTAGTACGTTGTGAGGGATTTCCAACGCACCAAACCATGTCCAAAACGGAGCTCGTATGAATGAGATATCGAAGCTCAAAGTTGAGGTCTCGCAACATGTGAAGTTGCGAAAATTAGAGAGAAAAAAACTAAGTATAGCATGCTAACTCATCCCACATTGGTTGGGGGATGAAACCAAAAGTGATTTATAAGGTGGGAACCTTACCAACTATTGTTTCCCTACCCCAAACTCGCACACGCGCGTGCGCGTGGTGTGGGCGTATGAGGCGCAATGTGGCGCTTTGATGGCGCACATTGCACGCTCGCATCGCCGCGAGCCGCTTGAGAACCGCCTTATTGTTTTTGAGTTCAACTGGAAGTTGGTCCGGTTGGAGACCAGGTGAAGAAGTTCAAGCGGACCTGTGTTGTCCGGATGGAACTGAGTTCAACCGGAAATGGTTCCGGGTGAAGTTCAAGCAGAACGAGTTCGAGCGGATGGGACCAAGCAAAATAGTTGAACCGGGCGGAACCGAGTTCAACCTGAACAGTGGTTCAAGCGGAAGGTTGGTCCGGAAGCGTCAGTTCAGCCGGAAAACAGCTGTTACGCGGAGTTCCTCGACAGCTGTAGACACGTTTTGAGCTAATTAAGGTAATTCCGCATTAATTAAAAATCAATTTGCATTAAAGACGTTTAATGCAAAGTTTGACTACGAATTATTTTGTGTGCTCAACAAGTCACTCCCACCACTATAAATATAGCCTCGTTAGTTGAGGCTAAACACACTGGATTCCACACATAATTCTCTCTTCTCTTCCTCACACTTTCTCTCAAGATCTTCATCTCGTTCTTGATTTCTTCAAAGTTTCGAAGGTATTTTCAAGTTTAGAATTATCCTGGCCGTACAATACGGTTTAGGCAATTGTACCCTGGGAAACAAAACGGGATCTTTGGTAGACCCGAATTTTATTATAAGGACCGGGTTTTGACCCGAATCCTTCGCCAAGGTTCTCTGGAACCTATTTTCTTTTCTTCAAAAGATTTTCTCAAAAACATTTTCTAAAACTTCCTGTCACCTTTTTCTTTTCAAAACCTTTATTATTTTCAAGTTCTGTAGTTCATTTCATTAGTAGTGTAATTTCACTTCATTGTAATCTTTATTCATTCCTTGTATTGTATTTCATTTCCGTGTAATACTTGTTATTTCCTTGTAATCGTATTAGTAGGAGTAGATTCATTTCCATTGTATTGTAATAGATTAGAGTTATTTTCTTTTGTTGTAATCGTACTCAAATAAAATATTTATTTTATTTTAATTTTACGAACGGTTTTCCTACAGTTTATAACTTACTATAAATTTTCTCAGGAATCATGTTCAATCGAAAGAAATCCGTCGGTGATTTTGCTCGCTTCAAGGTAAACTATTTGCACCTTTTATTGTTGAAGAAAAAATGAAGTTATTCGTCATCCAATTCAACGTTATGTTTGTTTATCCAATTGAATTGCTTGCAGTGGTTAACTGCGTATGATGTAATTACTACACGAATGAACACTAGGGATTTTGGGTCAGGTTATGGAGTCTGATTTACTGTTCAATTTATGGACTTTTGTATTAACAAGGTTGAGATCACCCGCGCGTTGCGGCGGGTCTAGCGTTAGGTTCTGTAACTGGTATCGTACCGTGAGGCCTTTGGTCGTGAGCCTTTGTAGCAACAACTATTTCTATTGTAACTGCAATCGTATATAGAAAAGGTGACAAAAGAATGCAAAGTAGGATGCTCAAAAAGTTCGGTGCAGACATGCACTCACATAAAACCCACTAAAAGAGAGTCTACATCAAGACCATATCATATACATTACATTGCGTAAGTTATACATCATTAATAAAGCACACATGGATTGCCAATATTTAGTCCTACGAAAAAGTGTTGAAGATCCATAGCATGCACCAAAAGTAGACCTATATGCATCAGTGGTAAACTGCATATCTGGATCAACAGACTTTTTCGTACGTTTACACACCGCGTTCAAAATTCCTGATGATCCACAGCAGTTGGCTTACCTGTTCCTATTCGGCCTTGTTTCGTCTGGCCCTGTGCGATTAAACATATAATCTTTTAGTCTTATACACATGGGCAATCAGTTATGAACCTTGAGCTGCTTGTAATACTATTTTAAGAAGCCATGAAATCCCTGCAGCGATCTTCATTTAAAGCAATATAGAATTTGGTCTCCATGGTTGAGTGTTTGTATAAATGGTCAATTACACCAGTAAAGCAAATTAAAGAAATAGAATCTGACGCCATGTTGGCCAAAGCTGCAAGCAATTTACTTATTCTCTCAATTAATTGTTTGCAACGCACACTTTTCCTATTATATAGTCACCCCTACCTTATGATTTCTTCACATGACCTCCATTTGAAGCAACCTTAATCGAACATGAAATCTCAGTAGTGTCCTTTATTTAAAGCAATATAGAGTTTGGTATCCATGGTTGAGATATAGAGTTTGGTATCCATGGTTGAGTGTTTGCCTAAATGGTCAATTACACAAAAGAGTTTGTATTGATAAGGCACTACCAAATCACCAAAATAGAACCTAATCCTAATCAAAAGCAACCAACCTACCTGATTGTTTGCAGGTTTATACAGACCACATAAAACCCAATGTATTGGTAAACAATGAGCATCAAGGGGCATGTAATTTGAAAGCTCGTAAAACTGAATTTAAAATTTACTGCGAGATGTTTTTCGTTACCTTTTTCTGTCTTAATTGATCTCTTAGGAACGTCCTTTTCCATTGCCCGCGGCTCTGATTTGATCTTCACAGGCGTGTCCGGGGTGATAGATGAGGCATGAGGCTGCGACGTCTCTTCTGGCTTCAGTTGTAGGAATGGTGCTGCATCGATGCTAACAGGGGCAGCCTCAATAGACAGCGGTCGTGTCATGTCAATTTCAGCCACTGCGCTTACTGTCATGTTTAAACGTGCGCCTCTTGCATTTGCCTGCAGTTCGAAATGAAACACCTTTGGTTTACCTTTTGTTTCTTGCAATGGATCCGACACGATGGACTGGTCTGTGTATCCAGATTCTATAACTAACTCAACAGCCTTATAAAATCAGCAGCGTTATAAAATCATCAATAAACAAACAAAAACATGAGCCTTAAAAGTATGAAGCAATAAATAATCATATTACCATTTATAAAAAGTGTTTAGAGCAATTCTAAAATCTTTAAGCAATAGATAAACATGTCAACACAATATTCTAAACAATTCAAAATTTTTACCGTAATGAATGAATATAACCGGAAAAAAAAAAACAAACAAACAATACCAAACAACTTTCAGCTCTCCTAATCTTAGAAATCTTCTAAGAACTGACATGTTTATGGTTCTAATGAGAAACGGAACACACCCCACAATGAAACTACACTCTAGGATTAGGGGCAATTAGGAGCCACTAAATCATTAGGATAAAAGTAAGGGTTTCTGTACCGAAATGGAATAGTATCCTTAGTGACTTGTGAAGAGAACATGAAACTGGTAAGCGAAAGGCTTAAAAGGCTCATCATGTCCCTGCAAAGAAATGATCGTAAACGGGTCTCTCACTTCCTCGAAGAACCATCTGATTCTTATTTTTCTATTCTTCTTTTTCAACCTTCTTTTTTCAACATAGCGGCCAGTACTATTAATAATAACATCACTTGCTATACAAATTAAACTCGTCAACAGCAAGAGGGAAGCATAAGACCAGATCTAAAAGAAAAGCAAGAACCAAAAAACCCTAAATCAACCCCAAAATAAAGCAGCATAAAACATATGAAATAGCCAAAATAAACTAAAAGAAAACCCAGATCTATCCAAAAAGTGTCAGAATATAAAATTAACACATACCTTGTCATAGAAGACGATCCATGAACACCTGCAAAAACAAAGCAAACCCACAATCAGCAAAAACTCATAATCAATTGAGTCAAAGATCACGAAATCGAAAGAAAGGGGGTGAGCAAGAGAAATCGGTGATGGTGAAAGGGGATGAGTAAGAGTCCAGATTTCTCCTTTGCTGTGATTCTGGTTTATCAAGAAACAAAACGTGCGACTTTGGTTTAACCCATTAGCAACTGTTCGAATGAGAGAGAGAGAGAAGTGAGCGTTCAAATGAAGGCCTGTAGATGGAACTGCTGAAGGCATGGGTTGATTTCAGCATGGGTTGATGGGTCGTGGCACCGCTAAAGTCTTCTAAGGTAGCTAGTAATTAAATTATTTTGTTACCGGGTTTGAGTTCGGAGGGATGTGATTTTCCATAAGAGGCATAACATTCATAGTATATGTCTCGAAATAAAGTTTCCTTGATTTGTATGAGTCAATCACACTTACATTTCTTCAAAATGGGTCGGATCTTGATTTGTATGAGTCAATCACACTTACATTTCTCCAAAATGGGTCGGATTGTAACACCAACATGTTACCCTAATAGTATATGTCAACCAAGTCTGGGGTCTAATTCTTAAAAGTTCATCGCGCTCAGAGCCACACTAATATGCTCCTTGTTTATAATCTAATAATGTTGTTATAGTACGTGAATCAAAGAAGTATATTTAAATATCAATATGATAGAGTTCAACGTGGAAGTAAATTCACAATATCTATCTTCGGAAATGGATACCCATAGAACTTAGTGGCAGAGGTTATAGACTTGGAAGTATGTTTAGTAGAAAGGTAGATTTGAATCTGGAAGTATGTTTAGTTGGAATTGGTAAATTTATTGCGATGATTGTATTAGTGGTAGAGTGTCGTGTTATAGTTGATTTTGTATGTTTAAAAGTGGATAAAAACGAGTTTGAAGGGTGTCGGGTTGCACTCGAACATTTTGACATAACTGAGGTTGAAAGTATGCGCATTGATCTTTAAACATTCAATATTTTTCTAAGTATAAAACTGAAAAAACTTTTTGTCACTTTGGGTCCTCGCGACACATGAAGCATGTGGCAAAGGGCTTCGCGACACGCAACGAACTTAAGACCCGTTACTTGCAACGGTCTTAGTGGCACACGAAGAAGTTGGTAGGAGCCGTCGCGACATACTATAGTCCCTAGTTAGCAAATTTTGATTTTGATTTGTTGTATATGTTGATTCCGTTTTGGATCCTGATGAGTTGTTAACATAATCACTAACATAATTTGGTGTCTATGACATGTAAAGATCATGTTTAGCCCTAGGACGTGATCAAGATGTCTAGAAGAACCAAACACGTGTGAATAATCGTTCTAAATGTTAACTCTTTTAGAAGTCTTCTAATGTTAACTAGTATGGTTTTTTTGATGGTTGTAAATGTTGTATTATTATTACATTTTTGTGGATGACACTCTCGAAAAATGTAAACTTGTTTTATCAATTGAAATTTTCTGAGGACCAAAATTCGAATGTGTTTTCTAAACAAGTAATAAGAGTGTGAATGGGTGTTACAGTATACAAACGCAACTATTACCTTACCTACATGATACACCCTTCTTGATCTACTTTTGCCAAAGCTTTTCATCGTCCAGACAACATCAAGTAAATAATTTGAAGAAGCCTCAAGAGTCGGCAAAGAAATGCATAGAACGGGCTTTTGGTGTTTTAAATTCTCAGTGGGCTATTAACTGACAGTCACAACCGATGACACACGAAAAGATAGCTAAAATACATATTTAATAGGGTTATTGGATTTAAATAATCCCAACTATCAGTAATTGGCCAATAATAATCCTAACTCAGAAAATGTTTTATAACGTGCCCTACTTTCGTACTATTTTCCTCTGGCAATCCCAAACTAACAGATTTCTAACGGCGTTAATTTTTTATGACGTGGCATGTCCAGGTGTAATTTTTTTCCTCTTTTTATTTACTTATAAATATTTTTTTAATGATGTGTGGCATTAATGCTGACTTTTGTTGACTACACCCATTTACCTTTATAATTTTTTTCTTTTTTTTGCCGGCACAAAACACTAGGGTTCGACTCTTCCCCATCAGTATCCCTTGTTGCAGCTTCCTCACATTCTATCTCCGTCTCCTCCAACCTCATCACCACCACCGCCGCCTCCATCGCCGCCGCCATATCCATTATCTCACTCGGCGATGTTATATCCTTTCGTTTCTTTTTCTTCTCCGACGTCTTAAGTGATACCAGTACACACATAATCGAAGAGATTAGCACCACAAACCAACAGAGAATCCGATAATTATCGCAAATTTCTTGTGATTCCTCGAATTGGAATTTGTAAAACTCGTTATCCCCTTTTGATCAGTTAAACCGTTGAACGGAACACTGAATATCTGAAGAGATGACTGGTTGAGCGGCAGAAAGGAGCCGTTAAACCAGTTGAATCCAGACGGAGGTAATTTACTTTCTCTAAACTTATAACTCCGACATGAATGACGCCGGAGAGTTTGTTGTGCGAGAGATCTAGGGTTCGGAGACGATGAACGAAGGAGATAGAAGGCGGAATTGCACCGGTGAAGAAGTTGTGGTCGAGAAAGAGGGCTTTGAGGTTGAAAAGTCCGGCGAGGTCAGGGATTGGTCCGAAGAGTGAGTTGCTTTGCAGGCTCAGAACTCGTAGCTGGTCGAGACGAGTTAACGTGTTCGGGGCAAAAACTCCGACGAGGGTTAAGTTCTGGAAAAGGAGGCGAACGATTTTACCATCGGACTGGCTTTGTAGTCCGAGCCATTTGCAGTGGGCGGAGGTGGTGCTGACGGAATATGGAAGGTGGTTGTGGAGATCAACTTTGGATTTGAATGCTAAAATGGATAGCGCGCCGTTGTTCTCCGGTGGGGAGTAGAGATTGAATGCTTCGTTGGGTTATATTGTGTTTAAATGGGTGTAGTAAACAAAAGTCAACATTAATGCCACCTCATTTAAAAAAATTATATAAGTAAAGGAAAAAAGAAAAAAAATTACACCTAGACATGTCACGTCATCACAAATTAACGTTGTTACAAATCTGTTAGTTTGGGATTGGCAGAGGAAAATAGTACGAAAGTTGAGCTCGTTAGAAAACATTTCCTGAGTTAGGATTATTATTAGCCAATTACTGATAGTTATGATTATTTAAATCCAATAACCCTTATTTAATATTACACAATATTGTAACAATATAGTTTTGAAGCTGTAAGATCTAAAACACATTTTTTACTTAGATACGTGGCCACAAACATATAGTGAAGTCTTGAAGTTTAACAATTAATTCTTTCAAGGTGATAACTTTTTCTTGGATGTACAATCTTCCGACCCGTCAACCTTAAAAATGATCAAATCGAGTCATCTATAAGAACCCAACTTGTGACTCCGCCTGTTCTATTTTGCGGTTGCGGCTTTTGCCCTAATTTTAGATTTTCAGAGGCAGAGTCTCCGTCGACGTCTCACTCCGGTAATCCTTGCATCTGTTTCCGGCCCGTAATCCTTGCATCTCAGTTAATCCTTCACTGCGTTTGCTTCCAGTTTTGAATGCTTTAGGAGAATCTTTGCATCTCAGCTAATCCTTCTATTTGTCATCCTTATGATTTGAATGCTGTTTTTGTTTAACACACTTCTTTATTTATTGCTACTCAATTAATCTGTGTCTTTAAGTGGTACGAATTCACATTTATGTGAATTTTTTGGATGATCCTTGTATCTTTAGTCCAAATTCTAACCTAGTAAACTAATAGAATGCAGTTTTTTTAGGATTGTATTTATGCACATTCTATTTCTGTGTATATATGTAGTTTTATGTCTGTTTATATCATTTGTAGTTCAATAACATGATCATACATCAGTTTTTTAGTTCATTTCTAAATATAATAAGTTAGTTATTTTTTTAAAATAAAAAATGCGCATACTTTATATAAATATATTTGAGAATTTGAGATTTCTTGTTATTTTTAACAACCGAATACTAAAGCATTATAAAACCCCAAAATCACATTGCACAGGAAGCCTGCCTCTTTTTTCCCCTTTCAGCAGTGACGCCAAGCATCCACTCTTCATCAACTAAATTCATTATTGTGTAATAAATCACATCTGCAGCTCACTAAAATGGGTAAGGTTTCTTCTTTTTGAATCTGTTTTATGTTTTAAACTTGTCATCATCCTTTGTTCAAATTCGCCATCTTTTATCAGTTCATGAATTTCGACTTCAATTAATTTGAGTATTAAATTCTCAATTCGGTCTAATGTTTGTAAATCTACGTAATTACTGAGTTTTTCTCCAATCACAGATAATATCGAGGAGGACATTCGTGCATTGCAGCTTGACTCATCTGGTAGGTTTCTTTAGTCTAATCTAATCGGCATCCGTGATTTTGTTGAATTTATTTAATAGTTTTGTGCCCTCGTGAATTTAATTAAAGAAGCAGTTTCATAGTACTACTAAAAAAATTGAAAGTTTAAAGGGGAATTCGAAATACTGAAAATCTGTGATGTTATTGAATTCTTTCCCTAAATCTTAGCTGAAGATTGTAACAAGTTGCATAATGAGAATGGTTGGGAGCCTGAAGAAGTAGTAGCTCCTGATAACGTGGAAGAAGGTAAGAAGAATTCAACATTTCAGTATACTTTTATAGGAATTACTTCATACATCAATGCGAGGGCCTAGGAAATTAAAATCAAGGAATTCATCATAGTCGTTATATAACTTTTATAGGTGTTACTTCATACATGTTATGGGGTGACAACGGTTTCAGCTTGTTTCAGGCAACTGTAGATCTAAACATGTAATATTTTAGTCATAGGATTTGATCAACAATGTTTAGCGTCCTTAGTTTCTCTCATATGGTAGTGGGAACTCCACAAGACCTATAGTTGACTTGTAACTCTTTTAAAGTCAGTATGAAGTTTCAAAGATTTCACAGTTTTAGCATTCAGGAAACAAGTTCCCCATGTGTTTGTATCCTTCTTCTCTGCTGCTATTTTTTCCTGTTTCTAAAGCTTCTCTTTTCTTGCTTTAGAAACAGTAATTTGACAATATTCGCTACTAACTGTCACTCTCTCGTAGGATATTATCGCGTGTGTATGTATATATACGGAGAGAGAGAGAGAGATAACTATAATGGTCGGTTAGTCTTTCTGCTATGATTGCAATGTAAAGGACTATTACTTTTTTTTATGTGCAGATACGAGGGATGAGTCACATATTGCTTCCAACATAGGGGAGGATGCTGACCCCCAAACAGAGCATTCTGAGCCAACAGCTGTAGTTGAAGGTTTATCACCTAAATCTGTGTCTACACTCAAACAGCTCTAAAAAATATTCTATGATTTCTCATAGAAACGTATATTTCGGACTGCAGTGGAAGAAGAGCAAGGGACTTCTGATTCTGCTTCAGAACCTATCAAGGATGGGGTGGAAAAAGATAAGAAGCGGCATTTGAATGTGGTATTCATTGGTCATGTTGGTGGGTTAAACTTCTTTAAGTACTTCATTTTTGCAGGGTGTATGAACTGAATTTGAACTACTCGATTGTCGATTTGATATGTTTTTTTTTTCTGTGCTAATATCCCTTAAGTACAATATATATAAGTATGTAGTCCACCATCTTAACCATTTAGTACAATATATATATCTTAAGTTCATTCTCATCTCTATTGCTTAATAGGATAATGAATCAGTTTTAGTTTAAAGCTACCTTAACATAAAGACCCTTACAGTTCATCTGATACATTTTTGTTTTGTCATATGGGCTAAAGATGCTGGAAAGTCAACCATTGGAGGCCAGATACTATACCTCAGTGGCCAAGTTGATGAGCGAACAATTCAAAAATATGAGAAAGAAGCCAAGGATAAGAGTAGAGAGAGCTGGTAAGCCATTTCGGGTCTCTGTTATTACTGCAGATTCTGGACTATGTTTTTACTTCTATATTTATTTGATGTGCACTGTTGTATGGTGTATTGTTCACATGTTTTACTTCTTCTGAACCCAAGTCACATATAACTCAATTGCCTACTTTTCCTTCATGTTAAGTGCATCTTCATATTTTAGCTATAGTTAACTGAATACAGTGTGGGGATTTTCTTAGGCCGCAGGCAGAATTCGGGTCCATCTATAGTGAGTGCCTAAACCCATAGCCAAAATGGTTGGGTCGTAATTCGTATAGTTGTAGTGGTTGAAATTGGTGGTATTTATTTACCTCTGTTAACTGCCATATATATTGTTAGGAGGAATTATTGCAATGCTTAAGCAAGAAGCCAAGGTTTCAAGAGATTTATTAGGAATATATTTTATGTTTTATAAAAGGCTTACCTCTAGAATGTTCAGGAACACTTTATGTGAATGATTGCAAACCATAGACACTCTGGCAAAACTGTTCTAGTTTACCTTTCTAAGTTTTTATCCAATTCTTTTACTTTAGTGGCTGTTCTGGTTTCAAAATGGGTTCTGATAACAGTTTGACAAATCCGGAGGTGAAATATACGTGGAAATTGAACGAAATCTTGAACAAACTAAAAGTTAACAATGTTAGCAAACTAGATAATGATCTATATTTGAGATCTAGACTACCTATCCTAAATATTGGCTACTTTTGAGAGGTAGAACTTTGTTGATAATACTCAATTAGCCTCCTATGTTTGTAATCAAAATATACATGTTTTAGTGTAGGAAAGGATTAGATAAATGAATGCATTTTAGAATCAGATTGACTTCTTTTCTTATTACCTTGAAATGATATACTTTATTTCTTTTTGAATTGTAACGGATGACACTTGTTATTTTCTTTTTGGGACCTTTTATGGTTTTGAATGTGGTATTTTGCTTTAAATGCCTTCTTATGTTAACTTTTACTTCATACTAGGTATATGGCATACATTATGGATACCAATGCAGAGGAGAGAGTGAAGGTACTATCAATCTACTCGTTTCATATCAGACAAAGTTTGATCTTAAAACTTATCCTAGTTCTGGTTCATGCTTGATGCATGTATTACTTTAATTCCAAATCGCCCATTGTAGGGTATAACAGTCGAAGTTGGCAGAGCACACTTCGAGACAGAATCTACACGATTTACTATATTGGATGCACCGGTAACTGTCTTTGCCATGATACTCCTGATGTAGTGAATAATCTTTAATTATAGTCACGAGAAAAAATGTAGTTAATTGGCTTTGTTGTCCACTATTTCATAAAAGGAGCTTTCAATGATAGATTTTGAGTAGTCAAAGTGTCAAACAGCCAAACTTGTCTGTTCTAGCACAAGTTTGTTTCACTACATGGTTATAGCAATTAACATAGATTAGTTGCTACATGTTAATTTGGATGTCTATGAAAAAATAAAAGTATTTCTGTTGCTATGATATGCGGATGTCATATCATATGATGTATATCGAGCAATAACAGGAAGGAAAACCAACACATGATTTTTGGATCTCAACCTGAAATCAACTTCTGTATTTAACAAAACCGGAACCGGGACAATTTACAATGTACTGAGTTACTAAAACTAATTAAATAGTTAAACTCAATTCTAGTCTAATACTGACTCAATTAAATAGTTAGTAAAACTTTACTAATCAACCCCTAACTATTGAATAATTACTAGATTAACCCAACATCATATACTCCAATTGTGCTGAGTTGCAGTAATGTATTTTTCTCCTTCAAGTCTAGTGATAAACCAAATGCGGTGTCACAAAATCGATATATGTAATCTCATTCTGGTTGACTTATTATGTGTGCATTGATTTTTGTAGTGATCATTTTTAATGGTTTTTGTGGCTTTCAGGGACATAAAAGTTATGTACCTAATATGATCAGTGGTGCTTCTCAGGCTGATACGGGTGTACTGGTAAGCGTTTGCTTCAATGCAGTCTTGTTATCCTGTATTGTGATAGCTTAATTACATGTTTGTTCTCTCTCTCTCTCTCTGTCTCTCTCTCTCTCCCTCTCTCAGGTTATATCTGCTCGAAAAGGTGAATTTGAAACTGGATATGAAAGAGGTGGGCAAACACGTGAACATGTTCAACTTGCAAAGACTTTGGGTGTTTCTAAGCTGCTGGTCGTTGTCAATAAAATGGATGACCCAACTGTTAACTGGTCAAAAGAGAGGTGCTTGGGCCATTTGTTTTACATTATTTCTGAGGGCATAACAGAGTGCTAATTTTTATATTCACTGTAACTCTGTAACTGTGTTTTTTTGCAGGTATGATGAAATTGAGAAAAAAATGGTTCCCTTTTTGAGGGCGTCAGGCTACAATGTGAAGAAAGGTAAAAATGTGTGTGTGTGTGTGTATATATATATGTATATTTAAATATTACTGTTCTGTTGATAATCTTGTCTTTACATTTGTTTCGTGTTCATTTTTTGGCTTCTACAAATCATGATATGTTTTTTATGCTCTTGGGAGAACATGGATATTTTCGTTGACTTTTTTAAGAAACTTGAGATCATATTGCGTCATATCGATTGACAATGTTAAATAATTTATTAACACAAGCTTATGGTTATCTGGTTTTGTTGTATAATAGTCAATTCGTTTTGAAAAGGCTTGAGATGTGATTTTAAGTGCCACTATGTTTGCACGACAAATAATAAACACACATATTATACAAGTTATCAAATGGGTAAGTGTTATTTTTAATAATCATATTAATATCTAGAATGTGTTCACGTTAAGTTGCATACTGTTAGAGAATTGTATTAGTTGTCATATTGTGGTCACTTAGCTGTCATAGCAAATTTGTAGGTGCGATCCTTAACTAGTTTCCTAGTATAGCTACTTCACTCTTGCATTAATACAAAGTTATTTGTTCAATTGAAAAGTCAGAAATATCCCATCTCTCTCCGAATTCATGATATTATGCCTGAACCTTGCCGAACCCCCTTGCTCCTGTACACTTCCAATACAACCAAGCTATTGCTTTTGTTTGTCGAGACCTTTTTTCTGCTTCTCCTGTAAAACCTATTGGCTATTCGATAATCGATTCCACTACTATTATCACCGTCCACATGCACCTAGATGCCAACATGAACTTTCCGGACAAACTTCACCGTTCTAGTGCTCCTACAATGCTGTCAGGAATATCTTTTATCCTCTATATGTTCACTGCATGCTCGTATCTTGGATTATTGATTTAGGTGAAAGGTTTAATATCTAATATTAATACCAATATGCCCCATAAACATGCCAACCTTGATACTAGATCTTCATCGTGGGCTACTAGAGTTTTCATTGTTAGTCATGTCAGTTTTGGAGGATGCATTTCTTAGCAACAATTTATTTGATCAACACTCTTTTAGAAGAAAAAATGTCATTTGTTGGTAGTTGCACGCACTATGAGAATTCAGTAAAATATTCCGCAACAGTTTTGGGATGATGCAGTTCTTACAACAAATTATTTGATCTTTAGTGTTTGTGGTTTGTACCATATCGCTAGTAACTCTACAGTCGTAATCAATAGTAATCGATTTGAATATGTCAGGCAACTCTATAGACAAGTGACAGAAACCCAAGAGAAGTCACGTATTTATTTTGATTTCGAAAAGTGGATCCACCTACACCAGAACCTCAACCTGACCTTGAACCAGAATCTGCACACCACACCATACACCTCACCTTGAACTATTACTAGTTAACTGCCGTTAGAAACAGTCAGAATGAATTATACCCAATATTCCATCCAGAAATATCTTACCTACTACAACCATGGATTGGTTTAAACTTTAAAGCACCGTATCCCCTTAATATAGTTGAGGCAACTTGATCACCATGGATTGTTTTAAAGGAACAAATGAGATGGGTGCCATACATAGGAATGAAATTTGGTGCAACTTTCTGTGAACCTATTGATTGCAAATGGCTATTCTCAAGCATATGGTATCGACTCTGACATCCCCTAGTCGCCGAGATGTTGTATGTGTGGATTTGTATAACAGTAGCGGTCCTTATTATTGACCGCTCCGTTAGTTAGATGTCAATAATGCCTTCCCTCAATGACATACATGGAACAACCACCTTGGTTTATGGTTCTGTTCTGTAAATATTTGCAGATTTTCGGATACTGTTTACGGTTATAAGTGATAACTTTTTATAATCTTTTAATGGTTTCAGATATTCAATTTCTTCCAATTTCTGGACTTCTTGGTGCCAACATGCAAACAAGGATGGGCACAGAGGTATGTCCATGGTGGAGTGGTCAATGTCTCTTTGAAGCCCTTGATGCTATTGAAGTTCCTCCACGAGATCCAAGTGGTCCATTTAGGTATCATTTCCAGTTCTGGTTTCTCTTAAACTACTTATGCTACTGAAATGAATTAGAATTATTATCAAACTTAATATTTAATTACCAGGATGCCTATTATTGACAAGTTCAAAGATATGGGCACCGTTGTAATGGGAAAAGTAGAATCTGGTAGTGTACGCGAGGGAAATAATGTGCTCGTTATGCCAAACAAGGTGCTTTTTAAGTGCTTTTTTAAGAGCTTATTTAAAGAAGATCTTTCTGAACACCAATTTCTAACAGGGCACAATTGTAAATTGTATTTGCAGGTTCAGGTGAAAGTTCTTGCCATATATTGTGATGAAGACAAAGTTAGGAGTGCAGGTCCTGGTGAGAATCTAAGAGTTAGATTATCTGGGATTGAAGAAGAAGACATACTTTCGGGTTTTGTTCTTTCTAGCATTGGTATGTTCTCTTACTAAGATCAATAGTAACACCCGTTAATCTTTCTATAGCATATATGATCTTTTTTTTGGTGTCGAAATATATATGATAATGTCATATGGACATGGAGGCGTATGCCTGATTTTTTGTGTTATTCTTTTGATATAGAAAATTCCACTAGTTTGGAAGTGGGAGTGATTCACTGTCCAATTAATGAGGCAAGTTTGACCCGTTAACCTATCCATGGGTCAACCTGGTTTATGTTTGTTTTATCTCTAATGTGTTTTAAGCTAAAGGATTTAACTAACAAGTAAAAAGGAAACATGTCAAATGAGTAGAATGAGTTGATAGTCATCTGACATGTTTTCAAATGTATAAAGGCACCATAGATTAGTTATTTAAGTAATAATGTATTTTTTGTGATTATTTTAGCTCATTAGTTACTTATAAGATCTAACAAATGGGTAAAAAGTGTTTTGTGTTCCCATCCGTCTCATTTTGAGCCTTTTTTGCTTGCACTGAACAGTTACGACTTACGAGTTTTGACTTGATCACATCTAAGACCATGTGTACAACCCCCTGACCCGTACTTTTTGCCTGAACATGAATAACCTATTTGTCCTTGTTGTTTACTCACCCTTGTATGTGTTTATTTAAACATTTTGATTTTGATGTCATCTCTTTTTATGCAGAAAAACCAATACCAGCAATTAATGAGTTCGTTGCTCAGTTGCAAATTCTTGAATTGCTGGATAATGTATGAACTAAAATATCTTTCATCTTTGATTTGCTGTGATGCTTTATTATTTGTTTTTCTAAATCTTTAGTCTGCTATTTTAGGCTATTTTCACTGCTGGTTACAAGGCTGTATTGCACATTCATTCTGTTGTCGAGGAATGTGAGATCATTGAACTGATGCAGCAAATTGATCGTAAAACTGGGAAACCTATGAAAAAGAAGGTGCTCTTTGTGAAAAACGATGCTATTGTTATATGCCGTATTCAGGTTTGTTTCCTTAGCAATTATTACTTCACATCATTTGTTGTTACATTCTTTGGTTGCTTCTTCCTTTTGCCTAGAGGTGGAAACGATTAATTTTTGTGGTATGGCTGTATGGGTTGTGGTCAAAAAGGGTTAGTTCTGATGCGGGTTTGTTGTGACCATGAAATGTTTTTCTTGCCCAAAATTTTTAGGTGGTAATAAACAGTCACTGTGTCAAAATTGTTCATTTTTTGTGACCACGAGCACCCATGGCCCCACCAATGCACTGCAGCACAGTTTACGTGGATTTTCATGGGGTAAAGGCATACTCTTTCATGTATAATTACAACTATTATTGTATGTTATGATTTAGGTGGTTGATGCATTAAAATTGCAGTTTAGGTATAGTGGGTTGATGCATTAAAATTGTAGTTCAGGTGACATTCTGCCCGTTGAAGTGTTTAACTCTTGTTTCACGTGTTTCTTTATACGCCAAATTGGTTTTTCATTTAATGGGGTCATAAGCAAATGGGTCAAAATCAGCACTTCTATTTTTGCCACCTGCTATATACTTTATCCAGCTTGTATACATGTTCTTTTGCTTTTCATGTCAACATAGTCATTTCCTGTATTAGCCGTAAATGTTTTGAAGATCTAAAACATGAACAAATTATTTAAACACATAGAAATTCTTATGTTTGGTGTACAAATATTTCCCTCAGGTATCTAATATGATATGCATCGAGAAATTCTCAGATTTTCCACAGCTTGGCCGGTTTACACTCCGTACAGAAGGTAAAAATCTGCTTAAATGAGATCTAAATATCAAAACTAAATACCTGTAACCTCGTATCTATATTCTACCGACTGTAGAAATTTAACATAAAAAGTATACCTCTTCTTTCCTACAGGAAAAACAGTTGCTGTTGGAAAAGTTACAGATCTTCGTGCATAAACAATTTTGGGAGAAATGGTAAGTAGTAAGATCCATATATTACACGAGCCTAGATCAAAAAGAAAATTGCAATTTGATTTTTGATCTTGTTTTATGAATTATTATGATGCAGGATAGCCCGGTTCTAGTAACGAGAAGCCTTTTGGGATAAGAGTCTAGATGTGAAATGGGCAAAGGTTTTTGATATGTTTCATGCTGAATTATACAGAGCCAGATGAGTGAGAACATCATACAAAAATATAGCGCTGGGATATTTTCTTCTTCTTTTAGAAACGGACAAAATCAGAGGCTTTCGATACTTGGTATTTAGTTATTTATAACAATGTAATCGTGATTATGTGTTGTGTGACTGTTCATACGCATACTATTGGAAGTTGGACTAAAGAGTAAACTGAAGTTGACTAGCAGTCTTTGTACGCCAAATATTCAGAATCGTCTTTTAAGTGCGAATAAAGCCTAGATGCGAGTACATTGTTGCTTCTGGTACTCCATTTCCAATTGTGGTTGAGGTGTTTTTCACCCAGAAATTATAAGTTGGTCTGTCATGGCTAATGTTTGTTAAATCATAACATATTTGGTTCCTTTCATCGACTAGAACTATAATTTATCAAGTGATAAATCTTCGAGAGGCTTAATAAATAAATAATAACTTATCACTAAAATAGAACTCATGTATGATTGACTGTAGCGGTGATTTAATCTGCAACGTTTCCACGACTATGGAATAAGAAAGAAAAGCCTTGCAATCTTGACATGTTAAAGATTTGAGTTTTTAACTTTTTACTGTAACAACATTGGTCTCCTGACTGGTTTAATTAGTAACAGATGTGAGATATTAACTTTTTAACTTTTTATTGTAACATTTCTAGTTGAATTATACTGAAATGACTAAAATAGCTTTACAAATTACTGAGCCTTCTACTGTCAGATACTTAAAGCTTCTATGGAGGGACTTTATATGTAATATGTCTATACAGTTAAATCCCCTACTCCCATCTTCATCCTTGGCATCCATGCCTTAAAACTACCGCTGTCGGATCCATCCCAAATCCCAACCCTCACACCACTGGCAGCCTGTTAACGCCATCTCCGACTCTCAGGTCTCCTCTCTTTATGTTGTTCTTCATCTCGGTGAAGCTTGATTATGGGTTTAGTTTTCGATTCTGGGTTTACGAGGGATGCAATCGACCCTTGGTGGAATACTTTGCTCGAAACCATTGATTCAGGTTTTAAGGCTAGTGCAATTTACTTAGGGTCATTGGGCATTTTTGTTGAGGATTTGGTGGTGGCAATGGTGGTTTAGATGAGACCGGAACGGGGCAAAGGTGGCGACGATGGAGGTTTTGATGTAGGTGAAGAAGGGAGGTGGTAAGATTTTGGTTGTGTAAGATAATGGTCTGTGGTCGTGGAGTGGTGGTTACCTGTTATGGACTGAACTCATTCCAAGGTATGAGATTTGTCCCACATTAGTTGTATGGGTAACTGGTAACTGATGTGGGGTTTATAAGCCAAATGAGCTCTCTCACCCATCATACTAGTCTTTTGGATTGAGTTCTCTTGTTTGGTCTGTAACAATAGTATCAGAACCAGACTCATAGTGATGGCCTAGAGGGAGATAGCTATGACCAACGAGGCCTCGGAGTGGTGGCCTGTAGTAAGCCAGCCGTGACCCAACATGACCAACGAGGATGTTGGCCTTTAAGGAGGGTTGATTGTTACAAACTGGACCCATTGTAAGGTATGAGACTCGTCCCATATTGATTGTATGGGCAACAATTAATAGTTTGTTAGGATGAGTTTTCATGTTTGGTGTAATAGTTTGTTCGTATCATGAGAATGATATCCAAAATTTGAAGCAATTTCCCTCATACTTTTAGTTTTCTTCTTCTCCTAACGTTTTAACCCTAGCATTACCTGCGGCCAAAAGGGTGTGGTGGTGGCCTATGGTGGTGGGCCGGTCATGACTTGAGCGATTCAGATCTGGTGCACCGATGGAGACAAGCAGCGTGATTCAGATTTTGGGGAAAAGAATTTTTGATAAATATTTTGATTTTACAAAAGTATCACTAACTTATAATAGAATTACATAATTAGTCATTTCAATACGAAATGACCTAAATGTCCTTGAAATTAACAAAAATTTAAACGGAAATTAAGGTTAATTGAAAAGTTAGGATCCCATCCTGTAAACCACAGGGCCCATTTGTGTAGTTAATCCTTAAGATTTTAATGTGGTGCACGTGTAAAAGTTGGTGGTCAAAAGTTAAAAACTGAAAATTAACGTTTAAAGTAAACATAAAAAGATAAGGATCGGTTATATACTTGTAGAGTTGTAGTTGCATCACATTCGAAGATGGCCCGGGTAGTAATAATGCAACTAAAATAAAGAATATTATGTTCATAAATTTACCACCTTGGTTTTAAAATAATTTAAAACAAAAATAAATATAGAAACATATAAACAGTATCCGACCTTCTCACTCCATCTCTTAATACACAATCCTAACACAGCTTCTAATATTCAATTTCCTATCTAAATCTATTGCTTAATTCTATTTTTCTCTATCACCATTTCTTTACCCTCGCAGATTTGGTTACTCGAAAACAACCGTAAATAAAAAGAAGAGAATTTACTAATCAATAGCCGCTTTGTTCTTCCGGCCGCTTATTGGTTTTGGCAGACCGTCAAATATCGGTCTTGTAATGGCGGCTGTGGACAACGCTTGAAGATCAGCCGTCAAATTCAACACAGTAGTTGGCCAGATTGATGATGTGGATGTACAATTGTTACTGTTGCTGTACGATTCATGAAAGCTTGGTGAACTTGAAGACTTTTTCACCCCACTACAAGTGTCGGTAGTCACTGAATCGCCTAGTTTTAAAGGCGGGATGTTTTGCATTCCGTCAGCATCACTGGCGGTTCGGCTGGTGGCTTTTGGTCTCAGTGCTAAGCCTTTTCCGGCGGCAGGTGAAAATGCAGAGGTGGTGGTGGCAGCAGTCGTGGTGTCTGGTTTAAGGATCATTTCTGGAGTGTGGTTTTGGAAGTCGATTTCTGAGCTACGCCTTCTCATTAGTTTATCATACCATGTATCAGAATCAGGGGTTTTACCGTTTGTGGTGGGCGTTTCAACGTTTATGGCACACGAATCTGGCAACTCACATGCGAAGCTTCTACATTTCCTGTGAAGACCATGTGGCTGGTGGGAAGTTTGGGGTTGTTTTGGCCCGTGTTCTATACTGAGACCATTAATACCATTTTGATTGGTTGGTTTAAGACCATAATAATCTCGTAAAGCATCCATGGATGGTGAAACTGTTCGTGGGGCAGAAGACGATAGTTTTAGGGAGTTGATCGAGTCAAACAAATCAGAAGGTCTGCGATTTGGTGGCGTTGACGTGTCAGGCCTGCAAGAAAATCATAAAATTAAGTCCCTTGGTATTAGGTATGTTTTATCTCTAAGGGTCAAATGAGTAAAATAGAAAGTAGCTTAAAAGGAATGGTCAAATGGGTCAAAATCGCTCAAAGTGTATCAGCAAATAAACACGTGCATACATATATATTGAAGTGTAATCTAGCCATTGATATGTTTCCATTTAATCACAGATGAGATTATCTTCCGATCAACAGCAGGACCCAGTCAGCCAATAATTTAAACACAAAATAAACCTATTTACAAAAAACCCAACTTCAATGCAGTCCTGGATTTTTGTTTTTTCTTCTCAAGCCAAGAAAATCTCACCACCTATTTAATAATTATAAATGACTGTTATCTATTATATATAGTAATATTCAAAAATGCTTTTCAGGCGCAATTTTTAGGAAGCATGGACTTACCAAAATGACCACAGGTGAAACTCAAATAATACTTCACAGCCATGTACTATCTATCACCTCACACACAATCCTATTATTTGATAGCTAAAGTAAAATTATGCATTATTTATTAGATATGCGTACTTGTTCAGAATAGTCTGCCACCTAATGAAAATTCTGAAAACTTTAAAGTAAACGTTATGATACAATATGGTTCACAACTTCCAGTGTACTAAAATGAGATTCTGAAACGTAGAAGTATGCTTTGCCAATATCAAACGGTGAAATTGTGTACTAAGTGGTGTAATAATTAAAATACTAGCATTTCTGTCGACTATACTTTTAATATGTTATGTTGTGCAAAATGGATAAACTAGAGACAAGATCCATTATATTCAAACATAACGATTGGGTGGTTTTAAGGATAATTCATAGATAGGGAGCAATGTATAGGTAGGTACCCTTTAATATTATATCCATTTGACATGATGGGGGAAGGTGGGTGCCTTCCTGGTAGAGGTATATGAAGTGTCTTGCGGGAAAACATTTGTATATCAGTTGTCAGCCCGTTCATCCTATTGATGTCGGCGACCTGTCATATAAATTATAATGCAATATAAGTACCAAAGATATATAATTACTAATTAGCATCCTCGAATCTGAATTTAGACATCAGTGTCTAAGAAATACAAATAACCCAATATAGTACAGTACTTCCTTTCCACTAAGTGGCTCTATTTCAGATACCATATATCCTGGTTTAATTCGTATAATATTCTTTTGGTGTCATTCGGATAAATAAATAATCCCTATGACTTCATGGAATCAAATGATTCACTTATTCAACGGTTGATTTGTTGCGACTCCGAAGTTTTAAGAAAGATTTGATAACAGCACTTCCTAACAAGTATGACAAAATGTACAATATTGGCTGTAAATAAGTACTTCCTCAATTGGCTGGTTTCCTTAAATCAGGTGATGTCATCAACGCAGCTGCACAGATTGTAGACTGGTCATCATCTCAAGAAAACCAGCTTAACCTTATAATTTTAAATTGTCCCAGAAATAGCTAAGAGCCAAATCTGAGAGTTTAATGTTCCTAAAACACCATTCCTTTGTCTAGAATGATTTCAATTTGATGAACAGTCAGTTTGTTATGTTGTATTAGAGAAGTGTTTAAGATTGCTTATTTAAAAAAGCTTATGCTTATAAGCAGAATAAGATAATCAGCTAGAGATAAACAAATTTCACCAAGGATGATAAGCTTGAAATAAGAAATCTCCAAGTACTTTAAAAAAAAACTTATTTCACCCTATAGAAGCATTATAAAGATGAGCACTTCTCTACATCGAAACACTCGAGCAGTCGTTATGTGTGCTTATAAAAAAAGGGACAATTTTGTATATACCCCTCAATACATAATAATATCGTATTTACCCGTCAAAGTATTAAATGTCAAATACACCCATTTTCACATTCTTGACATAACTACAACTACCATTATCTTATGTAAGATTTGAGGATATGAGAGTTTGAAATGTAACCATGAAGAACAGTGTAATGTATGTGTGTAATGAAATAGGTAAATATGAAATTATGTGTTTTGAAAATATTTCATTTTTTAGGGGTATATATGAAAATCACCCCTATAGAAAGGTGTCATAAGCAGACAAACTGATCTTCTTAATTTGAAAAACAGCACTACAATTGTTCAAAAACATCTCTTCACAGTCTTAAATTATAAATTATAAACACAATGTAGTTGCAGTAGTTGGCAGTACTAACTTAAGCAAATTGGCATAAAATTGCAAAAAAACATTCAAAATATCCTTTCTTAACAATAGAAAAAGCATCAAATGCAACACTTGTTCTTCATATTGCAAATTTATTCAGCAATGACAGCAATCTAAATGCATCATGTAACCACAGCCTTGCTTAACAATTTTCTTGTTACTAGATTCCTTAGACAAAATTCTTGACTAAAGAAGAAAAAGGCATGTACCAGATTTCCATAAACAACATAAAACACTTTATCACAATTCATTATGGTAAGTACAAAAGGTGAAAAAAGCTAAAACAAAGTACATTCAACCAATTTATTCAATTTCCGGTAAATTAGAAAGCAAAAAAGAAATTACCTCAACGCCATACTTTATTGCGACACCGGCGAGCGTATCGAATTTCGTGACAGTATGCTTAATATATCCGCAACCGCCATCACCGACACTCGAACCACCACCACCACCACCGCCACCAGACGAGGAAACAGACGAAGGATGCTTCAAAGAAGACGAGGAATCATTGGGAAAAAACTTCGACGGTGGCGGGGATTCCATTAACAAATCCCGATCTAATTGTCGATTCCAATAACTATCCTCATAGTTTAGCCTCGCCGTCCGCATATTCTCCGATACTCACCATCGGTCCGAGAATTCGAATCGGAAAACCGAACCCTAACGCGAATAACTTGTGCACATTGCTCGGATAACAACATACACGAAGGAAGATCAATCGATTTTCATCGAATCGGAAAAGTAGAAAGGATCGATTAAGTGTTGTAGATCTGGTGAATTGATTGATTGTAGATCTGGTGGCGAATTGATGAAATCCGTGTTTGAGAAAAAGTGAGGGAATGAGAGGTAGGGGGAGGATGCTCAATCGCTCCTTTGCCTTCAATCAAGGCACGTTTGGATGTTGGTGAAAGAAACTCTAATATTTAGGCTTGGCTAAAAACACAAAAGTTTCACCTTAAAAATTGTTAGTTTCTTATTTTTTTTGAAAAATTAGATTTTAATAAGGGTGTTGCTATTCGTACCCCCTCTTCCATGTTTTTTACTTGTTACACCCCCTCCCTCAACTTTTAGATTTATACAATTCAAACCTTTTTGTTTTTTTTTTTCAAAAAAATAAACTTTTGTGTATGGAAAATATCCATTTTCTTAATTAAATTTTTTATTTTTAGTTTATATAGACGTCTAATAAAATCTTAATTCCAATATTAAGAAGAAAAAAAACCTAACAACCTCACCTAAAAACAAATCAAACTCTCTTTATATTGTGTTTAAACAAGTCAAATGATTATATATAAAAATACTTCTGCATATTTTAAATAACAAATTTATCTATAGTTTTTTAAGGGTGATTACTTTTACACAAATTTTTTTCTATATTTTATAAAAGGAAGTATATATTTTAATTTATTAGTAAACGTGGTTTTATTATATTTATTGTTTTTTTCTGTATTTTTAAACTACAATATTAGTTTTTACGAGTAAAAGTCTCGCGCGTTACTGCGGGTTGATTGTTTTTGTCAACACACATTACGATAGTTAGAGTCATTACATAAAACATGAAACATGAAACATCGTCAAGTCATTTTCAAAACATTAACGAAAGTTAATTGACAATTACATCACAAAAGCAACCGTTGAAATCCTCACATGACATGAGATATGTGTAGTACCGTTGAAATCCATCACATGACATGAGATATGTGTAGTGTCGTCACCTCAAAGTAGTACCTTATGCGTATTTCCTGACCAATGTGAATACCATGACGATCAGCAAAAGACTTCCAGTCATAAACGCTGAACCTGTAATTTTGGAAGGTAAGGTAAAAGTACTATCTAGTAAGTGAATATATGTTAGGTTTGAGGATTCCAACATTCTTTTAATGAAAAGATACGTGGTATACCCTTTCACAACATCACTGTAACCTTCAATGGCGAGATCTACATCGATTGTTGTTGCTACGGAACTTCATCATAAAAACATGTAAAACGCCAAAATATATAGTATTGTTAGTCAAAAGTAATGTTTAAAACATGGAACTGCATCATAAGTTTATACAACAATACTTCTATTTAATAGTAGTGTTGGCCTAAAGTAAAGTTCAAAA
Organism: Deinandra increscens subsp. villosa; assembly: GCA_039602395.1. NCBI lineage: Eukaryota > Viridiplantae > Streptophyta > Magnoliopsida > Asterales > Asteraceae > Deinandra > Deinandra increscens. The sequence goes on from JBCNJP010000020.1 coordinate 9,897,906, forward strand.
CATGTAAGACAGCCATAACCGTACAATGGAACTGCATCATAAGTTTGTGATATCTATGATATTACCAAAATATACAGCAACACTTCTATCTAGTAGTCCCCTACTCCAATTGTTAGCCAAAAGTATCATTAACCGGACAAAAGACATAGTGTACTCGGTAGTAAAAATTAGCAGTTTAATTGGTTGTTACCTTCGTATTTGGTTACTTGTACTGAGCTAAACGCAATAACCTTCCCAAGAAAAGTTTATTTTGCAAACGAAAATCCAGTAGACATACTATGAAATAATAAGGACAGTTTATAGTACAACATGAGAAATAGGAAAGTAACTAACACATATAAAACACACCTAAAAAAGGCAAAAAGAAACTAACCTGTAAGCAATCACGAAACAGCAACCAGTACTAATGCAATAAGACCTTAACAAATGACAAAGACAGAAATCAGATATGTAACAAAGAAAACTTACAAACAGATACATACATGAGTTATTTCTTAGGTCGACAATGAATCACCACATAGTTGTAGAACCTCATTAGTTTTTTAATAATCTAACATCTGTTTTGAACAGATATACGTACATTATGAATAATCAACTTTTGTTGTGATTAAGAAAATGAAGATGATAAATGCATATTAGTTTTTATGATCCTCAAACTGTTGGAGCAAATCAAGTTTAACTCTAATTTCAAACATGTAAAACAGTAGCACTGGTCTTGTGATATTGTTATGAATATTAGACTTTAATCTTCAACCATTTTATCTCCTTGATTGTTATGTAAACATTATCCAAAACTTTTATTGCCTACTAACTGAGAACAAAATTATAAGTTTGTCTTCACACTACCTCAAAAGCTAAAAATTAAACGACACTTAGACTATTTTCAAACATCTATTTAACCTTTTAGACTTCTAAAAACGTCAAGTTGTCGTCCTACTATTAACTAAAAGGTATCAAAATGTACTATTTTTAAACAACCTTAGAATCCTGCAACCGACGTTTTGGTCCTTAGATGTTCCAAGTACTTTTCATGACTTTCTCTTACACATAAGACCACGTGTCTCATGAAATAAACTCATATACTGGTTGAATTTACAAAAACATGAGCAGCATATCATAAGCAACAAAATTACAGATATAAGTGAAATACAAAAACTGAACTAAAAGAAAGAACTAAAGAGGAACAAAACATCCTTATAACCCAAACTATTCAATTAAAAGGACTCAAACATGCAGTAACCTCAAACAAAACTCGAGTCTAAAACAAAGTCCACACACCAAAACTACTCCAAAATTGACTCCGATACATTCAAAAATTAAAATTAAAAATAAGATGACACATAAGAGGGGGGAAAAACCCAAATCACACCGATATGAGGTAATGAGAACCACAAAACAACACATTCTTAGAACAACCTAAAACAATTAACTAAAATTAATTATTCTTCATCAACATAAATGGTTGAAACATCAGAAAACCTACTTGATTATATCAAAAGTAGCTAAAAAAAAGTCAACATAACACAAATGAAAGTATATACACAGAGAAGATGAAATACACAAATTGTTAGAACAAACTTAGACAAACGTAACTGATTACATCGAAATTAAGCGCACAACGAAATATACGTACATGCATAACATCACCAAATTTATACTGAACGAAGCAGAACGAAATGAAGCAATCTTAAACCAAAAAACACCTAAAATAAGAAATTGAATGTATCAGCATAACATAAGATCAATCAAATGAATCTTAAACAATGGATATGTCATCTTTTAGAACTTAAATTTAAATTTCTACCACAGCAAGCGGAAACGAAGCAACAATTCGTTAATAAAAAAACCCTAAATTAAGCAATTGAATGTACCTTAGACGAAGTGGAAGCGGAAAAGAAGAAGTTCAGAAGAGACGATATCTACATAAGAAAATCCACTATGAGAACAAAATTAAAGAAAAATTAAGCAGATTGGCGGTAACGAACCCGATGCGACCCATAAGCTGTCTGCCGTACCTGGGAACGATGGACCACCTCAGCCGAAACACAATCATAAGGTATCTGCTGACATCCAGAGAGGAAAATCAATCCTCCGATTTCAGATGCAGAACATGCGTCGTTAACTCAACGCCGACGGAGCAACGATGATGTCGCTACCACATCAGCGGAGCATCGACGACATATCTTCATCTTCTTACTGAAGAACACGGAGACGAAATCGCCAGAGGCGATCGGAGGACGGTGGAGTATGAGAGATCTATTTAGGGTTCTGCCCGAGTTTGAAGAGAGAGGGAGAGAAATACCCTAATTTCAGAGAGGATTCAAGCGGTGACAGATAAAGTAAAACGTGTTTTAAAGAGAGACGCGTGGAAAGAAAATAACGCCAAGTAGAAAGCACCGCCAAAACAGGCCAATAGGATTATAGGAACCTGTGGGCGGAATAAGGGGGGTAAACCAAAAAAAATAACGAACCGGACAGTCTAGGATTGGAAACTGAGACCTTTGTGTTGAAAACATGTCTAATTACCACCAAGGCATGTCTCATGATCAAAACAATCCTGAAACATTTAATACAAAACATGACAAAATAACTGGGCAGTAAAAAAAAAAATAGAGTAAATTACAATTTACGTCCTTTGGGAAGTATGCAAATTTCACTTTTCGTCCTTAAACTAAAGAAATAACAGAAAACGTCCTTTATATTTATGGTTTGTTTCAAATCACGTCCTTTCGTCTAACGGACATTAAATTTGTCCGTTAAACCAGGTCATGTGCAAGGCACATGAGGGCAATATGGTCATTTATTCATTTAATATAGAGCAAATTACATTTTACGTCCTTTAAGAATTACAAAATTTTCAATTTACGTCCTTAAACTAAGGAAATAACAAAAAGGTCCTTTGAGTTTATACTTTGTTACACCTTACATCAATTTCTCTAATAAACATTAATTATTTCTGTTAAGCTATGTCAATTGCATTGCACATGAGGATATAATTGTCTTTTTATATTATAGGGCCATTTTGTAAATAAATAGATGTATAAAACTTATATGAATATAATTCTTTTTATAAAATAAATGAAAAATCTGATCAGACCAAACTTCAATATCTTCAGTCTCCATCACAATAAAAAATCTGATCAGACCAAACTTCAATATCTCCACACATCTACCTCCATCGTAATACATCATGTCACCATCCATCCTACACCCGACCAATAAAAACCTATTCGTTCATGAAGATCAAACTCCCTCAGCAACAAGTCAGAAATACAGACCCACAAAGCATTTACGATGCAGGAATTACGATGGATGGTGATAGAAGGTATTACGATGGAGTTGGATGTGTGGTGGCGATGATCGGAAGTGGAGGTGGGGCGGTGACAGAGGGTTTGGTGGAGAAGCAGCGGTGCCATGAAGGAATTAGAATGTGGTGGACATTGGAGATATTGAAGTTTGGTCTGATCAGATTTTATATTTATGTTTTTATTTATTTTATAAATAAAATTATATTCATATAAGTTTTATATTTTTATTTATTTACAAAATGGCCCGTACAATATAAAAAGACAATTATGTCCTCGTGTGCAATGCACCTGATATAGCTTAACAGAAAAAATTAACGTTTCTTAAAAGAAATGATGTAAGCTGTAACAAACTATAATCTTAAAGGACTTTTTTTGTTATTTCTTTAAGTTAAGGATGGAAATTGAAATTTGGGTAATTCTTAAAGGACGTAAAATGTAATTTGTTCTATATTAAAAGAATAAAATGACCATGTTGCCCTCATATGCCTTGCACATGACCTGGTCCAACGAAAAAAATTAACGTCTGTTAGACGAAAGGATGTGATTTGAAACAAACCATAAATATAAAGGACGTTTTCTGCTATTTCTTTAGTTTAAGGATGAAAATTAAAATTTGCATACTTCTTAAAGGACGTAAATTGTAATTTACTCAAAAAAATAAAACAAAAGCAAAAGCCATGTGGCAATTCATGAAAAAGCCCACGTGGAGGGAATAGTGACTGTGCTGTGTACAACTCAGCTTTTCTTTTTGATATATAAGGTAATTATCGAAAATAGTTTTTAACTTCTTTTGTTTTATATTTATTGTTGTTATTTATCCATTTTTTTTTTCTAAACTACAATCATCGCATTTTTATCAAAAAATGTTTTTAATATTTTTCCCAAAAGGAAGTTTTAAATTTCTTGTCAAAGAAAAGTATTTTTTTAATATTTTTCAACGAAGTGTTTATAATAATTGTTTAGAAAAAAATCATTTTTAATGTACATATATTTATGAGGGGTAAATATGACAAGTTTTAAATTTTCAGGGAGGGGGTACAACAAGTAAGGGAGGGGGGTACGAATAGCCTACCCCTTTTAATAATTTTAATTTTCACTTGTTAGTTTGTTAGTGGGCGGTATGTCATCGGGTAGTGCCTCTCGACAACTATAAAAATCTCGGGTACCCAGCGGGTATCACACGCTGTGTTTCGGCAACTCCATTTCGGATAGTGGGGAGGATAAATTTCGGGTATTAGAAAAGACTGTGTTTCGGCAACTCCATTTCGGGTAGTAGGGAGGATAAATATCGGGTATTAGAAAAGACTAGACCGAAGTGACCATTTAATGTTATGTAAATTTTATGGTTCAGATTTGATCTACGGTTGTGATAAATGGCTTATCGTGACCAGCTAAACATCATAGCCTTACGACCTAAAGAGAAACCACAGTGCAGTCTGAATTTCAGCAAGACATAAGCCACCGTATAATTAAGGTTCCGACAACCATCCATTGGATAAACGATGTACAATAAAAAATGTGAGAGGAGGACTGAATTCCTTTTGTATTATTATATAATACAATGAATTTATACGGCTCATATATGATCTCTGGTTACGATGAACGCCATCTCGTTATCAGAAAAACATCATAGCAAAGAAACTAAAAAAGAAAACATAGTGCAGCTTGGATTCCGGCAACACATAAGAAAGCAACATCATTCAGATTCCGACAAGCCATAAGAATGCAACCATTATTCACCTATATAGGTAAAAATAGAAAAGCGTCACACTAATGACGTGGCACCAGCCCATTGGTTGGAGAAATTCGTTGTCACACTACCATTGGTCCAAATGATGTACAGTAAATGATGCTTTTATATCAAAACTAGATCGTTTTGATGAGTTTAGTCCAATGCCTAATAACCCTATATTCACTTTTCGCAAACACTATAGATGGTTTCTTTTAGAATATACAATTTTATACAATTTAGAAGCACAAGGACTTGTCCGAGTGATTACGGGCTATAAGGGAAGACTTGAGACTGGAATGTTACAAATTCAAACTTCAGCTCTCAGGTTTTACCACGTAGTTATTCGTGAAAGTGTATTTTTCCTAAAATGAACTCATGTGTATCCGGCTTGCTTTACGCCTTTTACGGGGCATTTGTTTGTTTGCTGTTAAAAAAAAAGGAAAAAAGAAAAATACCATTTTCACATTTTGTTAGGTTTTACGAATTGATTGCGTGCCGACCTTGATTCCACCCACTGTAACAAAACGAGATTATCGAATTTGAGTCGCAACTTGCTTGATTCAGCTGATGAGCCAGAGCTACAGCACCCACCTCCCTCAACTTCACTTCATACGCAACCTCAACAAACAGACTGGCGGTGCCTCTCAATCCCAATCTCCCTCATTCAATTCATCAATCAATCAATCTCCCTCTAGAAACCCTAATTTTTCGCACTTTTGATGGAGAGATCTGCTAGTCAAGACTCGAGCAGCATCAATACAGGTGAACTGATTCTTCCTCGTATTAATCACTCAGTCCGATCAGTTGAAACTCGTGGTTTGAATGATTTAGGGTTTAATTTGAATATAATTCTGTTTTGGCTGATTTATTGAATGATTTGTTGGTACCTATGTCTTAAATTTGTTGAGATTGTGTGTTTATGTGTGATGGATGATTGATATTTGTTATCTAGGGTTTGATATAATCTTCATTTTGTTGTTTCTGATACGCTTTCTAACGTGTTAGCAGAGGATAGACTCTTTGATGCTTCACAATATGCTTTCTTTGGGCGACCTGCTATGGAAAAGGTTGACTTTGGGTGTTTGGAAGAAGATGATAATCCTTCAACTGGAATTGCTGATGATGAATACCATTTATTTGACAGAGAAGAGGTAGAATTTTTGTTCCCTAGAAAACTTATTAATGACTATCATGCTTGTTAGTTGTAATTTGTGATTCGTTTGGAACCCGCTCCCCCGCCAAGGAACAGCTAGCGGGAACCACTGTTGGCCCTTTCTCCTTGCTCCCATCCTCTCTTGGCCACTCCCATGTGTGGTATAAGTGTGCTGAGGTTTCTGTTTTTAGTGGTACAGAGAGCTTTGGGAGCGGTACATCGATGTAGAGGCCTAGAGGGGTCCATTTCATTGCTTTAAGGGAGGGGAGTGCTGGGAAGGAGTCTATAACGGATAGCCTAATAATTAAAGTCTTTTTGAACGTTTAACCTGTTTGAAAGCCACGTTTCCGTTTTACCTGATCTCTTTGGTGATATCATTGGTTAAGAGGGTATATTTGGGGTGTAATTTGTAGATGACTTGTAAATTGAATTGAACATGATAGGTGGAGTTGGGCTTGAGTTATTAAACTATAATTTGGGTTGCAGCTTGGCGTTGGTCTAAATTGTTCGTGAACATGCTTAGTTTTTTTTTTTTTTCCCTCAAAGGAGTTGTAATGCTTGAATTAAGTTAACTTCATTTGATTTGTATTGTCAATACGGCTTGAATTTGAATTTGACTTAAAATTAAACACTAAATTGTAGATTCATAGAATGTATATTCAAGTTAGTGATGGATAAATGTATAATAACTGATCACGCACCCACTTGCTAATAATCAAAGCTGACCAATACGAGGCATTATGATATAAAGCTACAGTTTTCCATTTGTTGGTGTGTGTTGTAGCATTACAGGGACAATATTATTAGCAATTATTATATTGATATTTGTGAGATTGTTACACAAATAATATTGATTGTTCACAAATGGAGAACTTCGAGTATGGAGCATTCTCCATGGAGGAAATTTATATTGGATATAATGAAATGTTGGGTCAAATAGATTAGATGGCAAAAACATATCCTAAATGTTGTAGGCAAACGTATAGAAACTGATATTTTATACAGATTACAAAAGCAGAAGATTTGCATGTGATGGTTCATTAATGCAGTTCTTAAAACTTGCAGTGATAATGTAACTCATATTATCTAAATTTTACCGTCTTTTTTGCACAGGAACCAGGTGTAGGATCCCTATCCGATTTAGATGATCTGTCAACCATATTTTCAAAGGTCAGTGCAGTAGCATTTAGGTTATGCTACGACTCTTGCATTAATTAGGACTTTTTGTTATTTACCATTTTACCCTGCAAGTTGCATTCAACACTCTTTACTGTGTGTGGGTTTGAGTGGTTAACTGATTGAATGATATGAAAATGTTTTTTTTTGACAGTTAAACAGATCAATTAGCGGACCTAGACATCCTGGAGTTATCGGTGATCGAGGGTCAGGATCTATTTCAAGAGAAAGTGAGTACACATCTAGACCATTTTTTTCCTCAACATCTCATTATAGGTGTTTACGAAATACTTATTATTTTTAAGGTTTATATTTTTATATACTCAGGTTCCTCTGCATCTGACTGGGTACAAGATAGAGATTTACCTGAGTGGTTAGATCAACACATCTCTGACTCAGAAAGCAATCATGTAACCAGGAGATGGTCTTCACAATCACATCTCGTAGATTCTAAACCGTTGTACCGAGCATCATCATATCCTCATGAAAAGCACCAATTTTTCACTGAGCCTGTATTGGCACCAAGCTCATCATTGCCTTCATTTTCTCCTGGTAGCCATCAACATTCACATCTAAACCGTCCATCTGGTATCAGTAGTCCCCAGATACCCTTTTCTGAACCAAATTTCTCACCTTTAGGCGGGATCCCTCATTCGTCTCGTTATGGCGGAAACCATAACCAATTGCTCCATTCGGGCTTAGCCCAATTCACTCATGCCCAAAACCAATGGGCTAACCACACCTTACATGCGGATCATGCTGGACTACTGAATAGTACTTATCAACAAAAGTTGCTTCAAAACAGTTTCTTATCACCACATCTCATGTCGCCACATTCTCTACGGTTCAGCCCTTTTGCACTTCAGCCACCATACTTATATGACACCCTCCCATCTCAACCACCATTGCATTTGAACAAATACGGGTCGCCTGATTCATGGAATCAAAGAACAAAACAAAAGAGTAAACAAGGATCACGTATTTCCCGTCAGGGTTCTGATGGCAGCAATCAGAAGAGTGATAATAAGTGCCGGATACAATTCAGATCGAAACACATGACATCTGAAGAGATTGAAAGCATTCTTAACATGCAACATTCTGCAACACATGGCAATGATCCATATATTAATGATTATTACCATCAAGCCCGTCTTGCCAAGAATTCTTCCAAAAACCGTTTCCACCCGGCCCACCTTAAAGATTCATCACAAAAGGCTCGTAACAGTTCAGATTCACAACCTCGTATTAATGTCGATTCACATGGAAGGATTTCATTCTCTTTGATTCGAAGGCCACAGCCACTTCTTGAAGTGGACTCGCCATCCGGTTCGGGTGATGGCGGGTCTGAACTGAAAAGATCCGAGAAGCCGTTGGAACAAGAACCGTTGCTTGCAGCTAGAATCATGATTGAAGATGGCCTTTGTGTACTTCTCGATGTGGACGACATTGACCGCTTCCTGCAGTCAACTCAGCCACAAGATGGCGGTTCTCAAGCGAGACAGAGGCGGCAGATTCTTCTACAAGGCTTGGCAGCAGCTCTTCAACTTGTGGACCCACTTGGTGCAAGTTCAAACACGTCTTCCGGGCTGGCCCCCAAAGATGATATTGTGTTTTTACGGGTCGTGTCTCTTCCAAAAGGACGGAAACTTATTTCTAAATATCTTCAACTTCTGTCACCAAGTAGTGAGCTGGCACGAATCGTATGCATGACCATTTTTCGTCATTTGAGATTTTTATTTGGGGGACTCCCATCTGAAACCGAAGCCTCTGAAACCGTCGCTTCCCTCGCAAAGATAGTGAAAACGTGTATAAGTTCCATGGATCTTAACTCATTAAGTGCTTGTCTCGCTGCTGTAGTTTGTTCACGAGAACAACCGCCGCTTCGCCCCCTTGGCAGTCCAGCTGGCGATGGTGCATCTGTCGTCCTAAAATCGGTTCTAGACAGAGCTACTCAGCTGTTAACCAGCGCGAATTTGAGCCTGCAAAACCCGACACTTTGGCAAGCTTCATTTGATGCGTTTTTCGGGCTTTTGACCAAGTATTGTTTAAGTAAATACAACAGTTTAGTGCAAGCTATGTATGCAGAGGCGTCACCAACCACAGAGATCGTGTTATCCGAAGCTGCAAAGGCGATCAGTAGAGAAATGCCGGTGGAACTTCTTCGGGCTAGTCTGCCTCATACAGATGATAATCAAAGGAAGATGTTGGTTGACTTTTCTCAAAAGTCAATGCATGTTGGTGGATTAAGTGGTCACAAAGGTGATAGTGGTCAGGTTGCTCCTGAACCAGTAAAAGGACAAGCAGCTTTGTTGGTTGCTGAACCTACATTCTCATCTGCCAGTTGAAGGTAGTTTTATAAGACCTATGGTGGATGAAATTTGTCTATGGATAGTCTATAAAGTTTGTGTGTGAACCAGCACTTTTCTTCAATTGGTTCGGGTCGGGTTGTTGGTATGCGGATCGGGTTGTTGGGGATGGGGGAAAGGAGGTTAAGATGGAGTCTTTAAGTTTATATTTTTTTGTTTTTGACTTCATTGGGAAATTTGCATGTATAGTTTCTGATGTCATGCATTACATATATATAATAAATTGAACAAATGTAATATATTTTAAGATCATACCTAAAATAATAAGTAAAAATTTGGTATTAAGATCAACGGAGTGGTGGGTTTGTAAAGCCAAGACTTCCACCATTCAAGTTTCAATTTTGATTAGAACATTATACCAGAAATTGGGTCTTCAGATCGACACCATTGGTTTCAATTTGATGGTGGTTATATCAAAACCTAAAATCAAAATAGTTTTAATTTCTGTTTTGTAAACCCCTTTCTGTTCACTGCCTCCATTGCCAATTTTAGAACTAATCGAGTGGTGGTGGTGACTGGGGATGGTTGGAAGTGGTGATGATGTTTTTGTTTTGGGTTTTTTATAATTAAAATAACTCAAATTATTTTCAAGTTATTGCATAACTAGTTCGTTAAGTGTAAAATGACTTAATTTCATTTAGCTAGTTGTCAGTTACCGGCACCTTGCCGAGGGGCTAAGGCAGAGTATACAATTAAGTTGCATTGTTATAACGTAATATAAAAATAAAGAAAAAATTATACATCTAAAAACAATAAAGACAGTCATGCGAATCACAAAAAAATATACACAAAAAGTAACTGTGTAAAACTAAACTAAAACCAAGAAAAAACTCTATGTGAACCACAAAAAAAACAACGGTGTAAACTAAATTAAATAGTAAAAAAATCCACACGAACCACTAAAAATTATACATCAAAAAACGGTGTAAAACTAAACTAAAACAAAGGTAAAATAAAAGGTTGACACATGACATTGCCACGTTGACAAAAGGTACTGTAGCGAGAGGGATTTGTCTTCTATAGATAGTAATGTAGATGACGTTAGTCAAAAGGACTCAAGTATGGTTCAAAAAAGTTGATACGCAACTGGTTAAACATAGAAAACGGCAAGAACTCAAATACTTTACCTTTTTTGTTGCTAACTAGATATTGTGACACGTGTTTTGCTGTGTGTGCTCGTTTTGTATAACACAAAATGCTTCATTACATTTGTGCAAACATAAAAGTGTGAATATAAAACTAAATCAAATAGAAGCTTAAAAAACTAAAAAACAATTTAAAGAAAAAGGAAAAAAATTTTAAAAAAATGTAATCATAACCTATCAGGGCATGTGGTATACATGGTGTGATAACTTGGTGTTATCATTCCACGTAGGCGATGACTGGATAACACCATCTTTCAACACCATGTGTGGTATACATGGTGTGATGGTGTGGTGTTGAAATTATTTTATTAATTTTTTTTTACTTTTTTTAATTTTAAATAATAATTAAACATTTTAATTAATAAAAATAAAACATTACAAATACTAGAAATTACAAACGCTTAAAAAATAAACTACTCCGAAGATAATTTTTTCCTAATCTTCTCATTCTCCTCCTCGAAATATTGTCGATCCTCCTCGTTCATCTTCGACGTGTCCACGCTCAACATACGCATTTGTTTAATGCGTAATTTTTCATTTTTCAAATCCGTTTTTTCCTTTTGAATTCGAATCTTATCCTTCCTCAACTTTGTACGTTTCATCTGCTCTTGGTTGAACAAATGAAGTTGCTCCATGAAAGCGTCGTCTTCATTTTTTTCTTTTTCTTGCCGTATTGTTTTTTTCTTCCCCACCGGCCTTGCCAACATCTCGGGTTCCTCCTCCTCCTCCAAGTTGACCGTGTCGTTAAGGTCAACATTACACCGTCCCGTTGAAGCAGATCCCATAGGACTATCAATATCGGTGGATGACCGTTTCTTGCCGCTCATAGTCGTAAGATCCATAATCTCATTAAATTTTGGAGATTTGCTCAAAATGTCATAATGCTTGATGAGAGGTGCCAAGTTATGATCGTCACGATAACGATTGATGGCTAAGTTTAAAAAGTCGACATCGCTTGACCCACTTGGACGATGTCTTTTGAGCCCCATAACAATGCCATGAAACTTTTCAACTTTCCTTTTAATGTCGAACAATTTGCTACTAAGCTTATCGTTGTTTCGAAAGAATACATCATGCCCATTTGCTTTCGATTTCTTAATCTCGTGGAATTTTTCACTAACACGAGACCAAAACGCTCATTTCGTTTGAGAGTTCCCTACAAAAAAAAAAGCATTAGATGGATAAAATATAAGTTAAAAAACTTTAAAACTTTTTTTAAAAATAAATTAAAATTTATACCATATTTTGGATCTTCCGACGTATCAACATACGCACGAACTAAATCCAACTCTTCCTCCGTGTCCCATTTCTTCTTCCCTTGCAGTTCAAGCATTCCAACAACTTTCTCTTTGCCCCTACGTCAAGTTTTCTTAGATGATTCGTGGGCTTGTGTCTCCGGGATGATTTCCAAGTCGTCATCTTCTTCAATGAGTGTTTGTGGTCTTGATTGTGAAAACATTTGTGGTGGATGTTGGGATGGTGGGAATTGAGTTGTTGGTATTTTGTCCCCATGCCGCGTAGTTATGGTACGAGGGGTTCGTGTTGTAGGCTTGTGGTGGAATTTGGCCGGTACCCACGAATAACGGGTTAGGTTGTCCCACAAATGTTGGCATAATCCACGGGTTTTGATTGTTTGGATCTTGGTTGGGATTCATTGTGGTGGTGATTAAAAAATATAAAGAGAATATAGAGGAAGAAGAGTAGAAAGTAAAAAAAGGGTGTTAAAAAATGAGTTGAAAATAGGTTTTTATAGGTAAAAAAGGTTAATTTTTTTTTAAATGTCCCAATGGTTCATTTTTTGACCGTCGGTAACGGTCAATTCAATCAACACCACCACACCACGCCGTTGCAATCTTCATGAGAGGCTTCAACGCCAACCCAAAACGGGGGGGGGGGTGTCAACGCCGTTGTTGCGTTAAACGTCCCCTCCGCATTTAACCACCCAGTTTAAGACTTCAAGATACTTCCTGCACTATTTCTATCATATTAGATTTGCTATAGTATATAACTAGATGTAAAAACTTGTGCGTTGCCACTCATCCATCTTAACATCCTTATCTCGGCAACCTCGAGCTTACCAGCTTGCGTCTTCTTTATAGCCCAACAATCCGAACCATATAAAATAGCTGGCCTAACAGCTACCCTATAAAATTTATCTTTTAGTTTAGTCTGGAACCTCTAATAATATTAAATAAAAAAAAAGTAAGAGAGAGTGAAAGTTAGAGAGAGAGAGAGGGGGGGGGGGGGGGGGAAGCAACTACGCGAGCCATCCACAACAAGGGACTTCAAAACTGCAATGATGCACCACCTGCTAATAGTGTCCCGCAATGGCCGCAATCCATGTGGACAAGGTCGCGCCATGTGGTGTACCCACTAAAATACCCTTATTTTTTAAGGTGTTCCTCCAATAAGGACATCTGGTGTGGTGGCGTGAGGGATTCACAAAGCATGAAACACCGCCCCCTTTAGGGTGTGAATAGTGGCGTGAGCCTTTTCACGAATGCGAAGAGGGAGATGGGTATGGCCTACTCCTTTTCTAACCAATCATATTAACTATTTCAAATATATAAAATTAAATAATTAGTTTTAATAAATAATTAAAACATCATTCACACTCACTTATCATACCCTCTCTCACTCACATGATGTGAAAATAAATATGTTGTTGATGTGGCGTTTACGTGACGTACACTTTTTCCTCACTCACCGTACTCAATGCTCTAAACGAACCAGTGGTGTAGAATAAAACCGTTAAAAAATACATTTCCCTTCCAAAAACATATAATATCACATATTTATTCACTTAATTAAAATTAAATTTATTGAATGACTATTTGCCGTTAAAAAAATAAATAAAATTAAATGACTATTTTACTAATGGTATTTTACATATTTCTCTTCCTAAAACCTAGGCTTGAGCTTGGATTCATTTGAGCTTTTTATCGATTTGATTCCAAGTAGCTCACGAGTCAACTTCACTTATTTACAGTCCTAGATTTTAAAAAGCAGAAATATATAAAAATGCTTTATAATAATAAGGATAAAATATGTGTACTTTAAAGGAACAAAAATTAATAAACTTAACAAGAAAAATTATGAAACAATCCCTATTACAATTGTGCAAAACTCTAGTAACATCCATATGTTTTCATACGTGTGTTTAAATATTACTACCGAATAAAAAAATAATATCTAATTTCTTATTTATTCATTTTTTTTTAAAATTATAGACAACTTTTAATGGCATGTATCTTGAAGTCTTGAATTGGGTTGTAAATCACTAAATCCAACACCTATACATAAATCAACCTCAATATATCATAAATATTTGCTTTAAAGACGAACACAAGACTCTTCCTAGATAATAACTTAATACTGGCAAGTTGCCAACAAAACTCTCAAAACAGAAACACATCTAACTCAGTAACTCACCAAGAATCTAAGATAAGTTCAACCAGGTTCAGGAAACATAGACATCTGGCTTCATATATCTCAGTACACAACCTTTTTACAACGGCATACCTGTTTACATACGCCGATTCTAACTTCTGATTCTCAAGTGCACCTCACATTAATGTGTGCGGATAATAATGATCAATACATTGGTACAACAAATTTTATGTGATGATGGCTTGAACATGGGTTTCTCTCTCGTTTTCAAGCTTGTCACGGTGATCGGTTTGGTCCACAGGGGCAAATGATATGATTCATCAAGTACACTATACTGCACTTGGATCTGAAAAGCATTCTTGGCAGATAAAACAAGTTTATTGGTTGGTAATTAGGTAGAACGGTTGGAAGGGATGATAGAGCTCATGCGTGTCTTGACCCATCATCATGCAATTGTGTGGTTCGTACACTTGGTTCCTCCTGTTAATAAGATAAGAATTGAATGTGATGTCTTTCAACATGTTTACTTATGAATTGGTCGATTAAGGTTATGTTTTGTGCTAGCGGGTTATATGGGTAAGCTTTGAAAGACAGCAGAAATAACTCAAATGGGTTGTACGGGTTGATGATAGCCCAGATTTTATTTTATTGCATAAAATCTTCTAAGTCATGTTGTTCAAACAATTAGATTATTATTCAGATAATATCATATTTAAAATGTAACTTTGAGGTATTTTGGGTCAACCCGACCCGACCCAAAATTATGAGTTTTTATCCAAACCCATTTTGCACCTTTACCCAACCCCTCTAGCTGGCCCATTTACCACCTCTAAACTAATGCAATAAAAAAAGTCGCGAGATACCAACCCGAATGCCATAAGTGAAACCTGGTGTCCGAAAGAAGTCCATTTGTCCCTGCAAGCAAGAATTCTGTACTGCTATTATATCAGAAGATAAAAAATTGTCACAAATGATCACAAGCTCATGAATAGTATACCAGGTTATGAAGGGTTGGTGGCGTCCCATAGTAGCTCTCATGATTTGGTGCTATTGAATTCAACTGTCCCTATAAAAAGAAGGAAAAACTAAAATTGTAGATAATATGTAACAGTAAATAGAAATCAGAGCCGAATCATGATTATGATAAAAAATAGTTTACCAGTCCCTGAATAGCTTGCTGACTTCCAAAAAAATTCTCTCTTGATGGTGCCATCAAGTTAAGCTGAACCTGGATAGACCACATAAATACATTCGATTACAGATATTATAAAATCAAAAGATTTTACGAATACAGTTTAATGATAAATGAATCCCTACCATTCCTTGCATACTTTGTGGTGGACCAAAATAACCATCTAGAGTTACTGACCGTGAGTTTAATTTGTCCTGTAAAAGCAGGGATGATAGAGAAAACACTTAACCATAAAGAAAGATATTTGAGGAGAAAATGAGCTGTGACAAGTTGATTTGTGTACTTCTAATAATTCAAAAGTATACATGTTTATAAAAGGTACAAATCAGGAGAAAATGAATTTGTCCTGGTGTCTTTTTATTGGTTGCAACATCAAACAAAATTACGCCACTTGTCCAATTTTTCTCATTTAATTTGGCTCCCAAAGTCTTTAAATGTGCTTGGTCAATGTTCATTTGGTAAACGGTTGGTCAACAATGTCCATTTTGGTGATTTCCCATTTTCTATTTACAGATTTGAACCGTCACATTTAATGCAGGCCCAAATCACCTCATTCAAAAGTAAACGGGTTGAACATGCCACCTCCATGCATGATTAACATATTTTATCCAACTTGATAATATTACAAGTCACATTTTTTAGCCTTGACATTTATATTCATCTTCTCATGATTATCCTTATCATCCTTGTAACTATTAAAAGCGGTATCCTCCAATAATAAAAGCAATTATCTTTTAGCATTTATATAATTCTTCTAGATACCTACATGCAACTGAATCATGTATTATCCCTTTCGTGCTATGAACTCCAAGGGAAGAATATCAGATAAAGTTTATGCGGTTAAAAAACAATTTGTGCATCAAGGAAGCGGTGAAAGTTTAGATAGAAGCAAACCAGATGCTGCAAGCTATCTTGGGGTCCAACAGTCATAATATCCTGCTCTGAGCTAATCTGTATTTTATTAAGTTTTTGTAAAATTAGCATATTAGTTAAGAGGCAATAACAGAATAAAAGAAAATAACAATAACTAAATAACCTTCTTTTTCTTCATAGGATTCTTTTTTTTATTTGTACGCATGTTTCTGCTTTGATTGTCCTCTTCAATTCTTAGAACACCCGGAGCAGTTGATGTTCCGGGTTCAATAAGATTCTTATTGGAGTTATTTACACACACACAATTTGCAATAACTTCTTCAAGTGAACGAATTGCCAAACTGTAGCTTTCTTGAGACAATGATCCTTCTTCACCCAATTTAATTGCTTTTTGACATAAATCATTGTATCTCTGAACCCTATACTGCACCAACTCACATTCTTCCGAAATTAATCCCCGGTTTTTTACGTCTTTTGTCCACCGCTTTAGAATATATTGAGAGGGGATTACAGAAAGCCCACAAATTTGAAGAACAATCAATGCATGTCTACAGAGATAGCCCTTGAATTCAAACAAACGACAAGTGCACGATACTTCAGAAGTTGATTCATTA
This sequence comes from Deinandra increscens subsp. villosa, assembly GCA_039602395.1. NCBI lineage: Eukaryota > Viridiplantae > Streptophyta > Magnoliopsida > Asterales > Asteraceae > Deinandra > Deinandra increscens. The sequence goes on from JBCNJP010000020.1 coordinate 9,914,855, forward strand.
TAATAAACAGCAAAATCTAAATTCTTTTCGAATTCAGAAACCCTATAAGTAATGATCATATCCACATGTGCCTCTTTTTTAGGCATACAAGCAGACGCGCCCAAAACCTCACTTTGAAATTTCTTGAAAACTGCATGTGTGTATATACCCGACACGTGTTTTTCAAAAGGTGATGGTGATTTTAAAGCAGGTGGCTTATTCCATGTATCAGAATCCCCTTTCGCTTCCTCTTCATATCGATCTTGAAGAATACTTTCATATTGTTTAACGAATTCTTGTACACTCGTTTTCTTATGTACATATTTGTCAAAAAAACAGTTTACACTCTCGGATCGTTGAAGAGTGGACATGCCGGCCAAAAAAACATCCCTCGTATAAATCGGGACCCACTGCTTACGACTTTCGTATAACGAATTCATCCAATCACCATCTTTTAGCCCGAGACTATCCACCATTTTGAACCACCTTTTATCAAATTGCTCATCTGTCCATGATCTATAAATGCACTTTTCAAACTTTTCCATGAAATTATCATGCTTTAAAGCTTCAGAAATCCTGCCAAAAATATTCCATAGACAAAAGCAATGTCTTGAAGATGGGAACACCTGTGAAACAGCAGATTCTAAATTCTCATCTTTATCGGTAATCACAATTTTTGGGGCCTGACCACCCATTGCAGTTAGCCAAGTCTGCATAACCCAAGAATAAGAAGAAATACTCTCATCAGAAAGCAAAGCACACCCAAGCAGCATGAACTGGTAATGTTGATTGACCCCAACAACAAGTGCAAGTGGCATTCGATATTTGTTTTTAATATAAGTTGTATCGAATGATACAACGTCACAAAAATTGGCATAATCATATCTGGTTTTTGCATCGGCCCATACCATGTTTCTCAACCGTAGATCTTCACCTACATCTATTGCATAAAAGAAATTCGAATTAATACTCTGCATCTGTGAAAAAAATCTGCATAAAATATTCACCTCGCCTGCTTCTAACGCCATATTACGAGTTTTATTGAACATACTATTTGAATCATTTTTCAAACCAACAACATTTTTATACTCTGCAAATTGTCTTGCCATTGCAGCATACATCTTTCTTGTTTGTTCACTGACAGCTTGTGCAGGTAAGAGTTCATGATTATGATCCTTTTCAAATCTATGGATAATCCATTTTCCATCAGGTCGTCTTTTTACATGCATGCTTGCTTTACAATCTGTTTTTGAGCACGATCTTCTACCAGATGACGCATTTTCTGGATCATTATTGTTTCCTTGTCTACTGCGTGGCCTGTTGAATGATTTATCGTGTTCACGTTTAGTACCATATCTAGAACATGCGAATTTTGCATCGATAAATTCACGTGATGTTTTTGAACGACGGCTGTTTTGTATTGCAGTACTGAAACCCATGGATCTTGCATATTCCTGATAAAAGGAATACGCTTCCCCATGTGATTCAAATTCCATACCAGATAAAGGCTCAAGGTTTATATCTTCTTTAAAATCTACCATATCAACTGATGGAGAATGTACAACATTATCTTGTCCCAGTACATCTTCACTGTGAATTTTATGTTCACTATCAATCAAATTGCTTAATTCTTTTGCCCCTTCTTTCTCTTCCTTTTCATGGTCTCCAGAAGGGAGCCTAAGATCAATATCCATGGCAAGAATTTAGGTTTTTCAGTTAGTTCTTCCGCTTGTTACCTATAAGAACCAATGAATAATGTCACGACAAACATGGAACTGAGTTAACCGAAAGTAAAAGGTCACCCCTGCTAATATGACCAATACTATATTTTCTAAGATCATAATTATAAACATAGTTGTCACATGTGCTAGGGGCACTCAAAGCATTAAGGGTGAGCCTTGGACCTAGGCGCAAGGCACTTATAAAGCGAGGGTCCAAGATAAGCAAGGTGCATAGCATAAATATACTATTTTTAGGCTCGTTTAGGGCTAGTTTAGGCTGTTTCAGGTTGGTACCAGGCCACATTGAATGTTTAAGAATAGTTTGGCAAGAAATCACAAAATTTTGCCGCAATTTACAGAATCTGGTCGGAATCTCACCTGAAGCTCGCTGAAGCGCCTGACGGCTTCAAGGAGTTTTGAGTTTTGACAACTATAATTATTAGGTAACCTTTCTAGGCCTAACAACAGACTTCACTTTACGGCGCGTACCGAATAACTACATTAGATATATGACCTTGACAACCTTTTGCTCAGAAAATGACATTTTAAAGGGCAAGATGACTATTTATAGAATTCTGAGATACATGATCTGGTAATAAACGTAGATGATTGTTCCAGTAACATAGCTTGTCAACTAGAGAATCAATTAAATAACTAACTAACAAACTAACTAAAGTTTAAAAGAGACAGATGACTATCTAAAATCAAGGATCCTAGCAGTATCAAGCAACACTAATGCACATTTAATATGATATAATCATAGTTGATTCTGAAGTACAAAAACTCAAGTATATTGATCATTTGATCATCTAAAGTGGACTCCGCTTCTGAAAATTCAGATCATCCAACTGCGACATTATATCTACAAACATGATCATGTCATTTGATCGCAATTCAACCAGATTACTTACTAACGGTGTTGAACAATCAGATTTGAGCCGAATCTGGAGAGAATCCTCCTCACGCGTTATGTAAACTCGAAACAAATCCAGTTCAGATTTGACCGATTATCATGTACGGAAGTAGAATCAACAGGAAAAAGTAGAAAATTCATGATTTGCATCGTGCGTGGAAGGATGAAGTTTGAAGATAGGGATGGAGGAAGATGTATGTGATTGTGTGTGTGTACCTGATGTGTGAGTAAATGAAAACCGATGGTGATGCTAATTTCCGTTGCTTTGTGTTGAAGATCTGGTGGCTGGAAGATGAAGATCCACGCGAGGGGGGTGAGCGAGTGGATTGACGAACTTTTTGGCCCCAAATTGGATTTGCCTGATTAGGGTTTGTGGATGGAGGTTCACTCGCTTTTACCTAAATTCTCAAGTACATATGTGGCGCGTGCGTGACCCACTAGCGTTATTCGATATTATCGGGTTGGGATAACCCGTGGGTTCTTGATCACGACTCACGAGACGAAGAAAATATTCGATTCGGGCTAACCCGAATATTTCTCCTTTGACTTGGTTGATAAGTTATATAGAATGTTTTGTAATCTTCTAACATCCTGCTACTATTAAAATTTTCTTGCCATTAAAAAAACTTTACACTTCTTTTAACCGCGATGTGGATAACTGACGGGGTATTTAATACGTCCACCCGATCATATCC
>JBCNJP010000020.1:9918662-10007577 GCA_039602395.1 Deinandra increscens subsp. villosa
TCCCGGAAAAAATTATATACATAGTTCGGCCACATCTTCTTTTTTAATTTATTTTTTTTAAATACTGAGTCGACCTATCTCTGACTTTTTTAAACCCAAAATTTTATTTAATTAACTCTAAAACTTACAATAATTTTAATTTTTAACCCTCAATTAAATAAAAGTTTTAATATAATTAGTTATAAGTGGAGGGGGTTAAATAAAAATATAAATTTAAAAAATTGACTTAATTTTGCTATCCCCCATTCTAGTCGAGCGACATTCTCTGAAAAAAACCGCCCACAGTCCCACACAAACCTCCATATTTCATTGAAGACTTGAAGTGTGACGGGCTTACGTCGGTCGCCGGCCTGCGGCTGCCACTTCCATTTCTCCATATAGGTAACCATTATCCATTTTTTTAATTGTCTTTCAAGTTTTGAACCTAGATTTTTGATGAATGAATGAAATTGTGCAGAAATTAGGTTTATATTTATTTTCTAAAGCTTTATTAAGATGTTAATTTAAAGTTTTAATCTATGTATGCTAGAGAATCAAAATTAGGGTTCTTGAGTTGAATTTAGGAAAAAATGACAAATTTTTGAATTAATTGTTGTAATTGTCTAATTGAGTAATTGATTTTATTTTTTAGATATAATGGGAAAGTCAAAGGCCATTCATTCTTTTTTCAAAAGAAAGGTTGAAGAAACTTATAATGAAAATCAAGATAGTAAACGTAAAAAAGCTACCACAAATGAATCGCATCTTTTAGTCTATTAATGTGTAACAACGGTTCTTTAAAAGAATGTAAAAAATTAGATCTTTTTAGCTTTTGTTGTTTGACCCGACCCGAACCGAATATCCGACCTGAACATATAACCCGAAACATAGCGATAACCTAAAGTTTTTTGGTCCCCTAACTTTCGACCCCAATTATCTTTCACTCCAAGCTTCGTCATTTGCTTAAACCGGTTTTGAACCTACGGTTTCTACCGGTTCGTAACCCATTTGTACGGTATAACATTGCCTTTTTTACTTTTCACAATGTCGTGTATTAATTTTTCAACAATGTGAGGAGCAGAATAGGTAGAGGCAACAAATTATGTTGCAGATACAAATCGCTCACAATCATTATTTAAGTATCCGTAACTTTTTATACATTGTTATTTCATTAAACAAATTATAAAAAAAATAGTATTTTTTGTCTTTAGCATGAGATAGTCTTCATGTATATACATAAGTTTTTAAAGATTTTTAAAGACTTGAATCGACCATCTTTACCCATGGTGTTTTAGATTTTGTTGATAGGCCCTCTTGACTTGAAACCAATCAAGTATTGAGGGTTCGAATCTTGTAAATCTTGTAGACTTGTAGTGTGCAAATTTGATGAATCTAGTTACTATTAATTCTCTGAAAAATTAAATATGAGTAAGTTAACATGTTGGCCTTCATCAATTTGATTTTCGTAATGACATGTGTAATTGTATGCATAACTAAACACAATAAGTTAGCATATGAAACACACAATTAATCTAAGAAATCCATTTTCATTGTTCCACTACCCTGTGATACAAACTACTAGATTACTTCATACATATATATTTATATATTTATGTTCTCTAGACTCTTTTAACAAGTTTTCTATGATTGTAGAGAGAAAGAACAAGGCTAATCATTACAGAAACATAACCGAACTTAAGAAGTCTCACTTTATCCACCTGATACAAGTGAAGCATGAAGCATCTATCCGAAACCAAAACCAACATCAATCAAGATTTTTGTTCATTAGTTAGCTATTATATACAACATATATTTTCCTTTTTTTATCAAAGAAACACCAAAAGGAAAATAAAATTACAAAGGTATTGCAATTTACAAGCAAAATCAACACATGAAGGTCAAAATAGAGAATTCAATTAACCCTTGAGCTGTTAAGCCTTCCCCACCAATTCCTTTTAACCTTATCAACACCACCATCTTCACTGCTTAGTTTATTCAAAATCACCTTTGTCTCCCTCAATCTCGCGCCAAAATCCTTCTTCCACCCTTCAAAACTCTGTTTCAACCTCCCCAGTTCTTCTTCCGGGTCCAAACTCGCCTCGGCTTGACCCGACTTAACCTCCACCAGAAACTGCGCATCGTCTCCGAACACATGGCTTCTCTGCTCAAACTCCTCGGCTAACCGGCTGACCAAACTCAGCCCGGAGGTCATCTCATTGCTGCTGGCCTCTGCTGAACCGTTCGAGTTTCGGTCGTTCAAGTTATCGGTGTTGGTTAGGTTGATCGGAGGATCGGAACTATCGTCAAAGGTGAGGCTTTGTTTTGCTAAACTTAGGCTTGATTGAAGTGAGTTCATTTGTTTCTGCCATAATTCTTCCAAGGATTTCATTTTCTCCTCGTATTCGGACCAACGGTTGTCGTATTGTTGGATGCGTTGCAGGAGCATATCCTTTTCTTCTTCTTTCTCTCGTAAACCAATCTCGGATTTAAGAACTCGTCGTTGTAGGTCCGCAAGATATGATGAGCTCACCACCACATGGTCCTAATGTTCATTACCAATAACCATAACATTTAAGTTTTTCAATGATCTATCAGACAACAAATCCTAGACATGAATACGATCCGCCACTGATAGATGAAGAAAGAGTACCTTTGCAGGACCAAATTGTACCAGTCCAATGTTCTCGTTGCTTCTCCGGACTAGCCATCCGTGAATAACTGGAAAAGGGGTTCAATGTTCATTTCTTCATGGTTAGTAGCGACCTAAACCTTTAATCTTAGATTTATAACTGAATAGAAAGTTCAGTCGATGCCGACACAAATAATTAGGTTTGGGTTGTCATATCTAACCCGTTTAATAGACAGGTCATGCTCTCGAGTTCACCCGCTTAACAATGTCTAACCAATAAATTAAACAGGACAACCCAACAACCCGTCAATCCGTTTGAATTTATATAGATATTTTATAAGGCGAACTCAACCATAAATTTGGTCCATTTACAACAACCTGTCAATCCATTTTTGACCCATTTATCAGTTTACATCTTTGATAATAACCCATTTAAAACCCACTCGACCCGTTTGACTTGTTTAGATAAAAGGGGGTTACATGGGTTGTGTTTGGGTTACACAGTTTTAACTTTTTTCAGTAGTTTAAGGTTGATGTCTTTGACACGAATAGATATATCATATATGGGTGGTTTTAAGGTTCACCAGTTCAACCCACCAACCTAAAACCCATTGCCACCCCTAGATCCATAGTTTATTTTTAAATGTTTATAATCTTCTGAATAATTTTGTTTAAGAAAGATGATATTTTTATTTGTAATAACATATTTTTCATAATCATATTTATGTGGACAGAAAATAGTTTACGGGTCAAAAGTAATATAGATACAAACATATTACCGGCTTGTACAACATCTGCTGCATCATAAAGTTTTCTTGAACTCTTTCCTGATATTCCTTGCCTTAATCCACTTTTGTATAAGCACTGCTGATCTATGTCTATGTAGTAAGACTGCAAACTGCTCTCTATCTTTTTGGCCTCGAACAACTGTAGAAACCGAAATGCAGTTAATAGGTTGATTATATTATCCAATTACATTTTCTGGAATAGATCTAGAAGGCATACATGATTGAAGATTGAAAATTCTTCGTTTCTTTTCCCTCAGAAGAAGACGAGCTTTGTGACCTCTAAAGCAGCTTTGAACACGCAGTATGCCATTCAAAGTACGGTTTCGTGTATCTTCAAGCTTACCAATCTAATATACATTGATAAAAAAAAGTCCTTTAATTATGTTTATTTTGGTAACAGTGAGACCTGTTACGGAAAATTTACAGGTTTCACCAATACCCTGCTAAGCAGTGGGAAGTGGGAAGAGTATTTTATTATAATTATGTTTCTAAACTTATATTGTTTTGTCACAAGATTTACCTACCTGTCCAGTTCGAAAGAACAACTTTGTGTAGCCAACTTGGTACATTTCGGGAAGGATATTGAATTGTTTAAGGATGGCAACCGATGCACTTAGTGGATCTTGTGATGCAACATGGTCAAGAAGAAGAAACCCATACCTAATGCAGGATTATTAAAAAATGGTTTAATGATTAAAAGACAGCATCAGATGTTATGGAAGAATTAATTAAACCATAAAAGGTTCAGACTTTTACCTTCTTGCGAATTTCTGATGGGTCATTCTTGTTGGATATCCGGATCTTGATATTCGAACGACTTCTAAAACACCACAACATTTTAGCTGCTGGAGTACAAGTTGTTGATCATATATTCCAGACGAGTGTGAGTTATTGGGCTTAATGCAACGTATGAAATGTGACGATGTGTTCCCCAATCGTTGCATTAATTGGAATAATTGTCCCTGAACAAAATGAAAAACAATACAGCTTTAGTTAACATGCTATGGTAAATGGATCAAGATGGGCAGAGGGGTGGATCGAGTAACGGGTTGAAATGGATCAGATTGGGCTTGGGTTGACCCAGAACAGTTTTCGACTAAAATTATATAATTCTTCATAGTTCATACATACTTTTTCCTGAAATATGACTATAAGGTGTTTATTTCGATAATAATCTAACTTTTCTGAATAAAAGGGTTTAAGTCCTCTAGGAGGTTTTATCTTTAAAAGTTCTTTTACAAGACTTTTGTGTCTTTTGAGGTTTGACTCCTTCCCTTTATAAAAAATCAAATCTTGATTTTACTCATTGACCTGTTTGAGAACAAACATAATCCAAATTGACCCAATATTCACAATATATACAGACCTAATTCTGAAAGCATGACGAGTATGATTTAAAGAGTTTGTTTTTAAAGAAGTTCGATGACGTACCTTAAACTTTAACATGACACTAAACTTCTGGGAGTCCGCTCCACCTGATTTTTTTATTGAACCACCTGCAGGCTTCCCAAACAGAGAAAGCATATTTGAAGCAAAAATCTGAGGAAGTTTGCATTTGCAAGAAGACAGAAGTTGAATGGAAACCAAATGCAATAAATCACGATTTTTCTCCAGAAACCCAGTTGTGTCATATGTAACCTGAGAGGTATAAATGAAAACATAACTTCAAGATAGCATAAAGCACACACAAACGCTTAAAAGCATAAGTTAGATAGACTGCATACGTCTCCAGCATAATGACGAACTGTGAATGCTTTGCCTCGTTCTCCTCTAAAGCACGGATTAGACGTTAAGTGTTCTTTTAGCTTGTTGGCAAATGACATATCTGTCCCATTAGGAAATGTGGTTTCTTCATCTAATAGAGATAGTAATCCCAACGGTTTCTGTGATAAACCACAATTAGGCTTCAACAAAGTGCATAAACATTGATAATGTTAGGAGACATCCAAAATCAAATTTCCATGGGAATAACCTTCTCAAAAAGACTGAGACAAGCTTGGTTGTCCTCAAAGTCAACCTTTGCCCAGTCAATGCCGTCTTGGATATATTCCTAAAAAGTCAACACCAGATTTCAGTAGATGGTTAGCACTTACATAAAATAATAATTGATAATTTGAGACGTAAAATAATTTGTGATCTAAACAGGATTACCTCCTGTTCTAACTTGAATAAATGATGATTAAAGTGTTGCTGCAATCTCTCATTTGCGTAATTAATGCAGAACTGCTCTAAACTATTTACCTATAAATGTCAAAAGAAGGAAGGTCAGTTGTTTAATTATGTACACATATATATAGATGAAATAAAAAGATCATAGGACAAACATCGAATGATTCAAATCCATAGATATCAAGAATGCTGATAGATCTTGCGCTATGATGTTTCCCTGCTGAAAGTGAGGAGTTGATTTGTTCCACCAACCAATCAAACAAACAAGAATATATTGATTTTGCCAAAGCATCCCTTGAGTCTGTTGCCTGAAACATGAAGGGTTTTTAGTGATATAATATGTTCTTATTATTATGTAATTTTTGTATCTAATAATTTCTCACCTGAGTTAGGTTTAGCTTTTTAATAATACTTTCCCTAAGAACAGTCATTTTCCGAGTAGATAACGCAGTCTGTAGTTGCTCAGCCTCACACCCAAGCAATTTAGCAACAGTTAGAAGAGCTGTAAACGAAAATTTAATTCATCAAGTCAAAATATCTGGCACCAGCATGCAGTTGATTAGTATTTGTTTATGGAAAGTCAAAAGCCTTTGCACAATAGAAGCATTTACCTTCATCAATCACAGGTTCTACGTGGTTGTTATCATCAATAACTGCAAAGGTTACATTTCCCAGCCACAACACTGCTGCAAGCATTGCAAAAACGTTTTCTTGGTCCTCTTCACTTACATGAACAATATCAAGAGCTTCCTAAAAAGGAGTAAAATAGTTGAAAATGAAATCATCTGATCTCTTAGATAATACATATAATGGCACATAGATCACAAAATTTAGGCCATATAAAGGCTAAAGGTACATTACCTTAACAATACGAAATTCTTCAGCATCATTTATCCCAGGAATTGTATAGCAGTTGCTTTGCTGCAAATATTTGTACTCATGCGCACTCTTCAAGTTTAGTTTCTCTGTTACAAAGTACACATGAAGGTAAAAGGAGGGATCAGATGAATGACTTAATGGGTCAAAATGGATACAAAGAACACAGAGTACAAATATTTGCAGCAAAGCAACTACTATATAAATAATGAATGTATCAAATATGATACAAGATCATGCTATTGAAATAGTAAAACACAACTTAGGAACTTGTACTCATTCGAATTCATTTGGGCCAACTTTCGATACTAATTATTTTTACCAATTTGACCAGTTAGAGAAAAAAAGTTGACCTAAATTGACACATTTCTAAGTAAATGAATCAAAATAGTCTCCTCTAGTTTTCATATTCTAATGGTACAAATCTTTATAAAAAATATTGTGTTTCTAACTGAAATACTTGAAAACTTTAGGAGTCATGAAACTATCTATAGACTTTGTGAATTAGTTGGATTAAAGATTGGAATTCTAAATTTATAATTTTGATACCTCTAAGAGAAGGTGGAGCTCCTGCACAAAGCTGATAAAACGAATGATATGACCTTTCACCTTCTGTGCACTGAACAACTCTTGACTGGTCATAAAAAGATCAGGTAAGTGGCTTGTAAATTCTAATATCAAGAATGAAAGAGTAAACGGCTAAAAGATCATAACTTTACCTTCTCAAGAAGAACTGCAACAAATTAAAAATCACAAAGTCACAAAAAGCAATCAGTACTTTAATCTATGAATTAGTATTTTCTTGTAATGACATAAGAGAAATGTGGCATCTTACATGTTTGGATGCTGGCACCTGATATTCTTCCATTTTCACTGAAGTGAATTTCAATTAGTTTTCCCTGACATATACATCAATGTTTATCATGAGAAACTACATTATGTTATAGAGGTTAAGGCTTCATGTACCATAAAGATCCTTCTTTTTATACATTTTTAAACCTAAAAATATATACAAATAGAGTACTTACAAAACGACTTGAGTTGTCATTTCTTGCTGTTTTTGCATTCCCAAAGCCCTCCAAAATTGGATTAGTTTTCAGTATCTCATATTCTATTCCAGTACCGCCTCTAACTGCAGCTAGATACTGCATCGCTATCTTTGCTGTTTCAGTTTTCCCAGCTCCACTTTCACCACTAAACACAAATAAGGGGTATAAGTTAGATGCAAAACACAAATGCACTGTGCATAAGTGAAGTTATATGATATTATTTAGCATAAATATTATCCCCTAAAAATATAAAGTAATAAAGCTGAGTAGGAGATTACGTATCTATCACATACATGAATATTGAAAGTGGAAAAAGAACAGAAAAAAGTAAATATATGTGTTTCAATTAGGATTAACTAACCTTATCACAATAGATTGGTTTACTTCATCTGCAAAACGGTAAAGGATACATATAAAGAGAAAGACAAACATGAATACCACACTACAACTTAAAAATCCAATAACAGAACTTGACAAGAAGAATCGAAACAACCTCTAATCATTTCCCTTATAGCTGTATCAGCAATGGCATATACATGAGGGCTGTCCATCTTTTTCCTCTTATAGGCTTGAATGTACTTATCCCCATACAGTGGAATCGTCTTAAACGGATTGATGGCAACTAAAACAGGTCCCGCTTTTGACTAAAACACCGAGAAATATGTCAGCAAATCAGTAATACAAGTTTCAAGGTTCCATATTTAACGGTCAATCTTTAAACGGCTACAGATTCTTACATAGATCATGTCTCGATCATATCTATATTGAAGATTGTACAAGACTGAAGGTTCGCTCAAATAACTTAATTGAATGAGATCATCTATCCCATCAAGGATTTCTGGATTTGCAGGTAACAGACAATCCGACTGCACCTTTAATACCTAGATTAAGAAACAAAACATCAAAAAACATTGCTTAAACTTCCATATAAAATCAATTACATAAGATCTACAAGCTTTAGCTTACTTTTGTTTCAGAAAATGCAATGAGTGATTCGGTGCCTGTTTCAGATATAATCTTCGCCAGTTCCCAATTTCCATCAGGAGCTTGAAACCAAGCATAATTCTTCTGAATTATCAGTACAACCACAAATATTGCAACATTAGATACATAAATAACTTCAGCTCAAAATTCATTATATCAAAATGATTGTTGTTGTGTATGCTACAGTTCATTGTGCACATGCAAAAGAGCTGCGATGAAGGTTACCTTCTTGGCATTGTAGACAGAGACATCATCCCATCCCGGTGATGATACATCTGAATCTTGATTCAAATCTTTATTAGGGGTATGGGCATATGGTGAATCATCATCATCTACCTGACTAAAATTGTCAAGACGAACTGCTCCAACTTTCTCAGGAATGCTATTAGACCCCTTACTACTACTTCTATTCTTAGATTTTTCAGCTAAATCCATAAACCTGTAATCCACAAGCAGCGACTTGATGGACTTGAATGCTTACGTTATTGGTACAAGAGCCTAATTCCTCGAAGTCAAGATCGTAAACAGAGCAGCTTAACTCTAGAAAATTAAATATAAAAAAGTTCAGAAAAGGAGTTAATAATCTCTAACCCTAGGTCCCACTAACTGGTATTTCTGCCAAACTTAAAGCAGGGGACCAAAAACAAACAATATCGTCAATGCTGTTTATTCCTTCCTATTGATCAACCTCTTCGCCATGAACAATCACACAAATAACAATCCTCCGACCAAATTGCATCGATTCTGTTTCATACAAACTGTTATTTGCAGATCTGAAAACGAATTTCATCCAATCAAATTCGCGCAGCAACGAGGAATATATCTTGGAGCACAACATATGCCGAATTGAATCCAGCAAAAACAGATTTCTTCATTCAACTCCGAAAATTCTCCACGAACGATTTCTCGATACGTAGCAAGCGCGATCGTAACTGAAAATGACGAAAGCTGGGAGGAATTTCCAAAAGATGAATGAGAGAAAAGGAAGCGAAGATCTTAAACCCTAGGTTTGATTGCGAGAGAGAAAGAGAATAAGTACGACGGATAATCCAAGGAATCTGGAGAGAGACGATTGCCGCCATGCTTAACCGTTGTTCTGTCACGACGCGGTTGTCAAACTGATTCGCACGTCGATCGGCCACCACACCGATTACTCCGCGCCATGTCAGTTGGTTTCCGACCCCAATTTTGCCTAACTTAAAAAACTACCGTTCAAATAAATTGTTTTTTAATACCATGTTCCAATTTTCAAACTTAAATCACAATTATTTTATATTTTTTTACGTCACCTAACCTACTCCTAGTACCTCCTAACATGTCTGTTACATGAAGTAAAAGTGCACAAATCGGGTTTTTATTTTTTCCAAAATCGATTTGGATTTGGTCAAAATAAAGTCAAAATCGATTTCTACAATAACAGGTTTTGGTTTCAAACCGGTTTCAGGTGAAACATACGAATCAGTTAACCAGTTTGTAATAGGTTTTAATTGGTTATTTTGGCAACCGGTTTGTAATATACCGGCTTAGAATCGTTTAAATGCTCAGAAGGTCAAACCTATTTGGAACTGGTCATTCGGTTTAGAAACTGAACCGTTTTTTTTTTTTGCTCACCTATATGGTTGGCTAGGGCAAGTACAAGTAGGAAATTGGATATGAAAAGAGTGTGTGGTTAGCATTATGCATTATATTTGATTGTTTAAAGTAAACTTATTTAACCTAATTACGCTTGATTTTTGGATTTGTTTTGAAGTGTAAATGACATAAACTCAATGTAAACGATTTGTATGCAAAATATTTAAAAGACGGTCACACTAGGGATTTGAGTTACGAAGGAAAGTGTATAATCAAGTTTAAACACTTAGTTGGAAAGTCATAAGACAAAGGAATTCGATTATGTTACTTAATCATTTGAAACTAAATAAGGACACTGAAAGGATATTGTTTACATTAAAAATTAATCTAGCATAATAAAAAACAATTAAAACCTCACTATTGTTATGGATCAAAGGAACAACGCACACATTATACATCTAGTTAAAAATTAAATTAAATATTAAATAATAAGATAAAATATAGATGGTCTTTCCTTTCTTTACCCATTTTGTTCACGAGCCACAACCAATGATAACAAGAGTAACAAAAACAGTTCAAAGAAGTTATTTGGGAGTCTGGGAGACCAAATCATACAACTTGCTACATAATAATGTTGTATTGATATATACATAAAAGATCAAATACAGATCATGAACAGGAAATTATAACGGGTAGGACGAGTCTGTTTACTCCGCTCTATACACTTTAAAAATCTGTCTCCACTTTATACACTTTAAAACATCCCCTTATTTACATATAAAAGTATTTTGATAGTTTAATTATACAAATACATAACATTGTCGCGGTACCTCTGCTTCACTGGTGTCCTCAACTTTCTATAAAACCACCCGTCGCTTGCTATACAAGAAACCAACTTCCGTTACCGTTATTTTCCACCAAAATGATACCAAAAATGGAACCTCTTATAAATACAAGTGTGCTTTGAAACTGGTTTTTGTTTGAATCAGCATGTTAAAATGCATTTTTTTTCAAGCCTGGTTTTCTTCCAGACTGCTGGTTGAACCATCTAATGGATCAACTGAGTAAGATCCATCTGGTTGACGAATACATATGTTCATATTTTGGTAGGGAGTGGAATCCTGAAAAGTAAAATTGATAACAAATGAAGTTAGCCGATGATCACTAGATAATACATTCGTGTTGAGTAAGGGTGGCGGGATATGGAGGTCAGGCAGGTGGGGTAACATGTTACATGTCAAAACAGGACAGGTCGACCCACACCTCTCCTGTTTCTCTTTCTTATTTTTAAACTTTATAATAAATAATTATTCTATTGATTATGGTTATAAAAACAATATTATCATAATGCTAATCTATATTGTAATATGCATTCAGTGAATATTCAAACGTGTCTACTAGAGACATGTCAAGTCAAATGCTGGTTAATAGTACCTGATTATCATTTCCTTGGGCCTCTGTCTGGAAGAGAATCGGTCTGCACCATTTGTCCTCGTTCATTAGGCTCGAATTCTGAAAATGTGTAATTAGAGCCGCCTTCCCTTGGATCCTTGCATATGCCAAAGAAGCAACCTTTTCACTGTTAAACTTCTCCCACTTTTTCCCATTGAGTGCCTGCACAAAAACTCAAAAAGAAAATCTCATAAACATCAGATATATGATTAGGAAATTACATCATTGTTAAGTGAATATACTGATACATGCATATTTGCATACATTTATGTGTATTATATATCAGGGTAAATTCCATATACCCCCCTTTAAATTTGCAAAATATCATATTTTCTCAAATCATGCTTTCGGCTACCTTGATTCGGAAGCTGTGGACACTTTGAGCCGCATCCAGAGGGTCATGCATGGGAATGTGGCGACTCCTAGGGGGTTGAATGTGGTTTTCACTCGGTTAGGCTTTGCTATTCAGAAGGGGCTGGCGGCGCAACTTGTTGCCCGCCTCCCTTGTTCTTCGTGTTGAGTTGTAACCGTTTGGTGTTTATTGGTTTTGAACTTCTGATATATATCAATCATTTAAGATTTAAAAAAAAAAAATTAAAAAAAAAAAAAAAAAAAAAACTAGTGTTTTGAGGAAATATAATATTTTGCAAGTTTAGAGGGAGCATATGAAAATCCCCCTGTATATATTATAAACATATATACACATTTAGACTCCCTATAATTCTGTGATCTGCGCATGAGTACGAAAAAGGTTATGGGGTAGGGAAATTGATTAATTAGAGGCATAAATCATTTAACAGCTTACAATTATAACCTATTCATTTAATTTGTAGTAATAAATTGATTTTTATTGTTTCTCACAATATTTATGGTTTTGTATAGAATCAGTGTGTGGTAATTTCAACCCATTTGTGAATGGGTTGATTCAGGTAGTTGTTTTATCTCCAAGAGGTCACATAGGTAAAATCTCAATAGTTAACTTAAAAGGAAATAGGTAAAAGTAGCACAAAGTGTGTTCTAATATTTAAAACCTCCTACCTCATTTTATTCAAAAGGTTAGGTTATTATTGGAATCAATTTTGACACCCTACATGTTCACAAATAGTTAAAAAAAAATTGGATAAAACATGTTCCTGCAAACCCACCCGGCCGTACAAAATTACCTATTTTGACTCCTTACCCAACCAACCCGGCCTGCTCATTTAGCCATCTCAAATTATGGAGAAGTAATCATATGATATGTACTGAACATTAAAGTTTGGAAACAGCAACGACAGAATTCCAGAAAAACAGAACCTTGTAAAAGGAGACAATGTGTGAAGGAGACACCATATTGATGAATGCGTACCCCATGTTGCATTTGTTCTGTAATCATGAACAATAAATCAAATAAAATGTGGTTTCTTAATAAAGGCGCCTTCATGATGATTTTTGTATACCTTAGGTAACACATTACCTTAAAATCGATGGGCAAATACACAAAGTCATAAGTACCCCTATGACTTTCATCAATAACTGCAATCAACATCTTTGAAGTGTACCTTTTATCAAAAAGAGAGGACAATGAAAAACCAACAATATACTTTCACATGATAAAACAAACAAGATTGTTACTTTCTTACTTATTAGGGATATTTTTAATCATCAATGTGGTTCTAGAATCTTCACCACTAATTATCTTATCCAAATCAAGTTCATAGTGTTTATTTCCTATCTGGTTAAGAGCATGATCAACTCGCCAACCCCGATTATGTTCGATGAAACCCTCGTTTAGTACTCCTCGTCCTTGATAAGAACCATTACCCATAAAAACCGGTCTGTTGTTAGGAACAAAGGTCATCTGTGGAAATGGAATTGGTGAACCACCCCCATTATTGATCATGGGTCCCACACCATTAAAAGCTGTTCTCTCTGAAGATGGAGCAGACCCAACATGATGATGTGAACCTGGAAACGAACCATGTTTACTAGGACTTGCATAAACTGAAGATGTGTGCCATGAGGAAGAACTTTGGTGGTCAGAGTAGGTAGTTAGGCTTCCCCAGAGAAACTCTGGACCAGATAGTCTACTGATACTAGAAGGGTCAAAACTGGAATAGTTAAAAGATGGTGTTCTCCCTGTACTGATACTTGTTTTAACCTCAGAGAATGAGTGAGATTTTTGAGGGTCAAAGCCCTGTGTTGACTTGATAGAGGTGTCTTTACCGATTGGGGCAATCTTCACAGGGTTCGTCATATATGGTGGAAGTATAGACACCAGACCAGACACTGGGTTGTTAACAGGGCTAAGTGTTCCAAACCCTGGTGACCAGCTAAACCCTTGCTGTGAACCGTGTTCACCTGGACTGCTTAGATGGGTCCAGCTACCTGCCAGATATTTGGCAACCTCAAAACTGAAATATAATAACTGAGGGGGCAATTTTGACCCATTGACTTATGAATGGGTTATTTTGGATACGTTTTATGGTTTTACCTCTAAGGAGTCAAACAAGTAAAAAAAATCCAAGGAAATGGGTCACACTCACAGTGGCCCAGAGTGTACTTTTAATCAATAAAATCTCTTTTAGATCATTTTATTAAAAGAATCAAAGTTGATTTTGTAATCATATCATTCGCAGTAACTGTTTATCAAAACAATTAAATATTTGGACAAAAAATCTTTGGGTCAACACAACCCCACAAAGTATCAGTTACAAATTTAACTATTTTGACCCATTACACAACCTGTCCGACCCACCCGTGTTGCCACCGCTACACAAATTGAGAAAAAACAAGGTCCCTACAGGTTACAGAGGAGCATAAAGTTTGCAGATACTAACCAGGAGGAGAGTTGATCACTGGTGAACCAACATGGTGCCAAAAGAGTCGAGGTTCATCCTGTTCCAGCTCTGGACTCGAATGCGGCTTAAAGCTGCATACAAAAATATTAGTAACATTTCTTCACTTAACGCAAAAGGTATTATAATACAAAATTGCAAATTCCGAAACAAAAATTATATAAATTTCAAAACTTTTAAGAAATCCTACAACAATCTGTAGATGTGATCCATCTTATTTTCTGGAAAAGGAAGTGTTGCAATCGATTTCTAATTTCATTGTCAAAAAAAAATCGAAACCTTATTTGTATTACAAAAAGAAAATGTATATAATTTCAAGGCAGTTCAACTTGAACCGGTAGAGGTAATAAAAACTAAACGGTAAGGGCAAACCCGATGCATGAGGTTCCCGCATGCTCAGGGTGCGGTTTCGAGACTAGAGATTGTTAAATATAACATATACTAAAATAATAATGCCTACCTTCTACGAGCACCACCAGGCCGGCTATGCTCAAGTTTTATTCGTTTTCCAAAAATTTCACTCCCATTGAAAGCTTTGAAAGCCATTTCTGCAGCTCTAACATCATAAAATTCAACAAATTTATGGTTTCTCCTGTTTGGTGTTTCCCTGATCTGCTTTTCAGACAAAAGGTCAAAATGCGTTAAATTCTTACAAGTCTCAACCTTGTTAATTTCTTTAAAAAGAGAAAACACACTTCTTTAACTTCCCCACAAGCTGAAAACATGTGATGAAGATCATCACTGGATATTGATTCATCCAAATTGAAAACAACAAGAGTTCCTTGATTGATATCCTTTTCTGTTGGATTATCCTGAATATATCATAAACAAATATCAATAACATATATTAATAGTGTTGAACAGTTTGTACTGAATTTAGAGACCTTAGGAATTGAAAAATGAATATCTAATTTTCTTCGTCTCAAAGGTTTATTTTGAAGTTCCCTCATGGCAGCTCGAGCATGTCTTATGTCATAATAAGATATCATCACAAAACCCCTGTGTTTACATGCTGTATATAAGTTCCTGATTTCTCCATATTCCTTTACACATCAAAACTTCCCAAAGTTATAAAATATTACATGATATAACTACTACAAATATTTCTTGGAACAAATTGGAAAGAATCTTGAAAAGGATGAAATACCTCAAAAAGTAATCTCAATTCAGAGTCTTCAACATTGCTATTAATATTTCGAACAAATAAAGTTCTTGAAGGATGTTCACCATAAGGATGTTCGCCAACAACATGGGCTCCACTATCAGAGAGCTCGTGATGATTAATCCCAACTAAAGGGACACCATCAGATATGTTTAAATTAGAGAGACCAAATCGAATTCCATTACGGGAATCAAAATCCATTTCCATTCCCCCTCCACTTTCAAAAAGATCATCATCTTCTAAATCCTCCAATTGAGTAGGCAAGTCACCAAGGTCAAAATCATCCATTCCTGCAAATAGCCCATGTTCGTCCCCTCGAAGCATGCTTCCAGTTAAACTAGTTGTGATATCTTCACAATCATCTTCAAGAGGAAATCCATCTTCAAGAAATTGTTTATTATATTAAGAGTTAAGACCAAATTATGTCTCATATGAAGTGATATATACCGATAAAACCACTTAATGTAAAACAATTATCACACATTTTTCACGTGGAATGGCAGGCAATGAGCTTGAAAAAAAGCTAATATCACGTGATGCTCGACTCCTGTTTTCCACTTCTTGAAATATCGTCGATGCTTGATGAAATTCTGGCTGACCTGCATACAAAAACAACATAATAAAAATTACCATTTTGTTACTTAAACTATACGAACAGCGAGAGATAAAACCACTCACCTGAAACAGATTTTCCTAGATGCTGCTCCATTTAATTAATTCTTACAACCAGCCTAAGCAACCCTATCAGCAAAACCAAATCAATAAAAAAATATAATAAAAAAAAAATCTCATGGGGACATGTGGTTCAAGATAAATGTGTGATCCATTCCTATAATGTCTAATGTTACCTACAAGGCTAAAATTCATGAAACAAAAGAAACAGCATCAAAATTTACTAATTAAGGCACCAATCAAACAGTGATAACATCAAAATTTGACCAAACAGAGAGGCTTAAATGGGAAAGGGATCCCCAAATAGAAAGAGTTACAATCTCTATTGTGGGGCCAATCACTTTGGGGTTTTGGGGATAAACAGAAATCAGAATCAAATCCCCGTTATAGTAACTTACTATTAGTAAGTTCAATCCAGCATAATTCCAACCATAAAATCAACATCAAAAGAGAAATTGAAGATCATACGATACACTTAAACCCTCGCGTATAGAAATTACCAGCAGCAAAATCCCTAAAAACACCGAGATCATCAGATGCAGTAGTATAAACACCTATCTAATGAATTTAGTCATAGATTATGCGCCAATCTGGACGGAAACCGAGAAGCTTCTAGAAACCTACTCTGGTCAACTTCATTTAGTAATCACGCAAAAGTGAGAAATCGACGGAACTTACGCGATCAGTTTTCTATAAAGTGGTGATGAATCGATAATCTAGAGTTGAACAAACAAAGAACAGAGGAAAAAGGAGGAGGTTACCTGGGATTGATTTAGTTGCAGAATGAAGAACATGGGAAAATTGAAAATGGCGATTTGAGGGGTAATGTAATGTAATGGATAAAATGAAGAGTTTACGTAGAAGCAGAGAGAATGTATTTCGTATACTCATCTACTTCTTTTCTTCTTTCCTTCTCTCCCGCCGGGTGAAAATAACTCCAATATTTGACACGCCCATCATTGGATGGTAAGAGTATAAACGACAACCAAATTATTCCCTCTCTATTCTCTTCTTATTTTTTAATCGGCTCAACCAAAATTATATAAAAAAAAAAACTAAGGGAGTGCTTATTTGAGTGTAAAAGTGTTTTTGATAAAAGTGTTTATTAACTTATGACTTTTTGAAAATGAGTTTTTTTAAAAAATGTTTGGATTAGCTTTTATAATGAGATTACTTATTTTATATGTAAAATGACTAAAATGGGGTTATGTGATTATAAGGTTAGGTGAATATAAAGTTAAATAAGGGTATATTAGTATTTTTTCTTTGAAAAAGCCAAATGGAGTTTCAAAAGCCAAGATTCTTGGCTTTTGGGTTATTAAAGAAACCTCCTTCTCCAAAAGTTATTTTAAAAAGTGCTTTTGCACTATCCAAACATTTTTTTTAACTTAATGGCTTTTTGAAAAGACAATAAGTCAATAAGTTGGTTTGTAATGGTTAGCCAAACATGCACTTAGGGCTTGTTTGGGATTGCTTATTTTGATGAATAAGTGTTTTTTGTCAAAAGTGTTTATTGGCTTATTATTTTTTGAAAAGGAGTTTTTAAAAAGGTGTTTGGATTAACTTTTGTGGTGGGAGAAGTTAATAAGTTGTTTTTAAAAAGTGTTTGTTTTAGCTTTTATATGTAAAATTACTAAAAAGGGGTTAAATTGAGTATAAGCGTTAGGTGGGTATAAAGTTAAATGAGGGGTATTATGGTAATTGAACACTCAATAAGTCATAAGCAGTTTTGAAAAGCCAGGAAATCCTGACTTATAAAAACTGACTTATTAGCTTATAGGAAAAGCTAAAATCCAAAAGTACTTATAGGTTTGCCAAACATTAAAAACAACTTATTAACTTTTTGAAAAGTCAATAAGTTAATAAGCAGTTTTTATAAGCAATCCCAAACATGCTCTAAGATGTTAATGTGCGAAACATTTAAAACCATATCAAAAGCTAGACAATTTTTTAGGTGATGTTTGTTTGGGTTTAATAGGGTCTAAATGGTTCAGCAGCTGACCGATTAAGACGTCTTTAGTGATATTGGCTTGTTTGGTTCGCCAACCAGTAGCTGATCGAAACAGACAATTCGGTTTGTTCGATCCAGCCGAACGCGGGTGGCTGTAGCATACAGACGAGATGGCTGAAGGGAGGGGGAACGGGAGCTGGCTGGAGCGCTGCTTAAATTTTAAAAAAAACGAAAAAAACGGACGAACACTTTTTTTAAACAAGGACAAAAATCAGTTTTGTGCTCGGCCCCGGTTTTCGGAGCAGCATTCGTGTCCGCAGGAAGACAATTTTAACAAACTTGCACCCCCCCCTGCGCGCTGGTAGATACTAGAGTAAAACACAACATTAGAACTTAACATGTCATGTAGGTTTTCATATATAAGCTAATAATGTTTTAGTTCACATACTAATGTGTGACAAGCTAAATGAAAAAAAAAATAGACTTTTTGTTCTCAAACCAATATGAGACAAAGTAATGAATGAAACTTTTGGTATTTTGTTCCCATACCAATATGGGATAAGGTAATGAAATAAAAAAATAATTTTTTTATTCTCACACTGATTTGTTAGCATTTTTTTTAACCATACAGACAAGTCATTCAGATGTCCAAACAAACAGCACATAATGATACAACACATAATGATTCAACACCTTATTGATTCAGCACTTCTTTACCATACAGTCAGCTTATTCATTTAGCACTGAATGAAACAGACGAACCAAACAGCCCCTTACCCATATTCTTGATCCAAAGGAAGCCTAGTAATTTAACTACTTATATAATATTTGTTGTCGTGTGATGGTTTTTAAAATGGATTTTTACATATATCCCCTTAGTAACCTATTTAATTACATATTTATTTACCCATGAGCTAAAATTTAATTACATATTTCCCTAAATTCATGTAAAATTACCTATCTATCCTTAAAATTTAAAAAAAAATAAATTGAGAAAGCTTGACCATCCAACTCCCCAATCCTCCCACACCCTCGACGGCGACATTGCATCCTTCTCCTCCCACAACGGCGACGGCAATCAAAACCCAATCTCTCGACGGCAACAGTCAATACAACCACATCAACGACGCGACGACCCTTCAATTTCAATACAGGTTTTTCGAACGGCGACAGTTTAATATACGAGAATAAAAAACGAAGGCATTAGGCAACATCACTTTTAATCCAAGTTTGATAGCCGTAGCTTCCTTTGGTTTTATGGTCATTCGATTTCATTCAATAAAAATATTCATTCAATTTGATGTTCATTTGATTTTAAAATCGATTAGTAATATGATTTTTCTTTAGTATTGCAAGAAGTATCACTAGTCAATCATTATTCTTGAGTAATGCTTAACAAGAAAAAGAAAAAAAGGAGATTATTGAGATCATCTCTTTCACGTCTTGGTGGACTATCTTGAGATTTCGGAATGATCACATTTTCAATCTCTTTCGTATTAGGAACGGCGTATTATTTGACAACATTGTCGTATTTTCTTACTTTTGGTATTCCAATATAAATAGGAAGTGTTGCATTTCTTGGACGGAATGGTGGTCCAATCCACTTCTTTTGATGTAATTGCTTCTATTTGGCTTTGGCCATCTTAGCCAAAGTCGGTTTTATTAAAAATTATGCCCTTCCAAAAAAAAAACACTCCAACAACTAAATCATAGAAATTGAAGCATGTTTGGCTTCAACCAAACTATCTAGTTATCACCTTCTTTGAAAACACGAAAGCCAAAACCCAAACGAGCAGTACAAGGGCTATGGAGGGCAACAATGACAGAATAACCGATCCTGCAATGTGACCACAGAAGGAACCAAACACGTTGCAAACCTTGTTCCATCTCGTGTGCGAGTTTCCTTTGTATCCTATGTAACCTACGACCCCTGTTGCTCCTGTCGCCGAAGCCAATATACTTGACAACAAATGTACCATACAACTATGAGTATTAGTGAGGGGCATTTTGCAACGGGTTTTTATCCATCGTCAATCTATTTTAGGAAATTCAAGAACTTACGACATCAAGTATCGCAAAGTGAAATAGAAACTTTATGGACCCTCGTTTTTTATTCACCAGAGATAAGATCGATAACATGCTAGCGATGATGTTGTACAAACACGCAACTGATAATGTTGTGACGTAGTATCTGCAACATATCGAAACATTAATAGGCAAGATATTTGGGCATATTTGCCAACAAAAATGAACTAAACGGGATTACTTGAAACCCGAAACATTTGGGAGTGTATATTAGAGGAATTCGGGTGAATCATCAAGTAGTGGATTATTGAATGTTGGTAGAGGTCGGAAAGCAACAGGAACAATATGAGTCGGAGAAGGAGTTCGTCTTGAACTCGAAAGAATGTGAGGTGTTGGAGCTGCAACGAGGTGGGGCATGTGAAGAATCGATGTCTAATGAAGAAAGATCTTAATAGAGTTTCTAGGGATGTCTCTGAGGATGAGGCGTTGATACTTAATGTGGAAAACTGTGTAGAATCTTGGGTCATGGATTCAGGTGCTTCGTTTCGCGCCATGGAAACGGGGAAACGATGGTGAATCTGAAAGAAGACGATTTTGGAAATATACGTTTAGCTAATGACAAGGTGCTCGAGGTAATGAGCATAGGGGATATTGATCTGGTCATTTCATTGGGAACTACATGGAATCTAAATAATGTCAGGGTTATTCTGGGGCTGAAGAAGAAATTGATTTCGGTTGGTCAGCTGGATGAACAAGGACTTGAAGTTAGGTTTGATAGTGGCAAATGGAGGGTGGTTAATGGTAATCAGGTAATTGCTCGTGGTATGAAGCGTGGGTCATTATATATGGTTGAGGTATCTGCTGATGGATGTATGATCGTCCTGGTTAAGCATACGGGTTCCCTAAATCTAGTGCTAAGAGAGTTAATTTTGCAAACGCGAAGCCTGGAGCAGGGTTGTTAGCTAAACGAGCTAGAAAGTTTAAACCATTCACGGGATTCAGTGACAGTGGGAGCATATGACGTGTTTCGGATACAGTTAAGAAGAGTGGTTGGGTTTCGAAGACTAGAGCTGAAGAATTCTCTCATGGTGATTGTTTGCTAAGTTTGAAGAGTGTATGTAGTCCTCTGTGTATCTCTGGATCCGGTGGAGTGTCCAGACCGGTTGAGACAGATGATGGGTCATTGACGGGATTAGTCAAGACTGAGTTGGAGCTCAAAGGAGCTTCAACTGGCCCCTTCTGGTACTTGATGATGCGGGGCCGCTGCAACTAGGTGATATTAACACAAGTCTTAGCTTGTTCTTGGAAACTGGAGGCTTGGAAGACTTGTCTGACTGGAGATTACTGTTTTACTGGATGACTATGGGTGTTTATGCTTGGATGGCAGGCTAGAGTTTATCGCAAGGCCTTCAAGTGGGAGATTGTTGGGTGTAAAGGCCTTTGGGTCAGTTTTATTTATTAAGGGCCCGTTATGATTCATAGTGTCGCCCTAATTCTCTTTATTTATACCCTCTCGTGTATTGTAATCTCTTGTACTCTTTATGAGCTAATAAAGAAAATATCTAGTTGTAGCCCGTGGATGTAGGTCACACTGACCGCACCACGTTAAATCTCTCGTGTTTAATTATTATTACTTTCCTATACGTGTGTGATAGTGTGTTCCGCTGTAGCGGGTTGCTCTGATTGATCCCTAACACCATGCACACATTGCAAAATACAGTAGCCGCTTTCCTGTGAACTTCCTCCCGTCCCACATTAATACCATACAAATCACATTTTTAAAGTTAATCTTTAGATAAAAAATGATATAAAAACATCAAAATAATCGGACCGAATTGGCGACATTAGCACTATTCTACTTGCCCACAATCATGGCGCCATCAACGTAGAAGAGATGGGACCGCCATTTGAAATTTGGATCCCCTAAAAGATACCCAACGAAACAATCCAATTCACGGACTCCATAGCTTTGTAAATTGTCAAAAAATGCTATAAAGGACCCCCATGATGAATCATATATATGACTTTTATATTTAAAAAAAAATCATATGAGTCCATAAAGAGTCATATAATTCCACAAAGATAATCAAAAACAAAAAAGGTACAATATCAGCGATTCTTTAAAAATCAAAGACTGATAAACACATGATCAAAACATAATAAGAAAATAAAAATCAAAGACAGATAAACACATGATCAAAACATAATATCAAATTAAATTAGAGGTTGAGATACCTATGACCTAAATCTTCTTCTAAAAGTTGTAAAGGGGCAAAGCTAGGATTGAGATTCTAACCAAGAAGATGCAGACTGCTCGAACCTCTATACCCTCTCAAAAATGCAGATGATCAAAATACATTCTTTGTGAGACTACAAACTGGGAATAAAGTCTATGCAATCTGTATAAAAATTATGAAGAGAAAATAGAGAATCATACCAAAAAGTATGCGTTCTTCTTACCAAGAAGATGCAGATCGGTCGAACCCTATATACAATTTGAGTTCACTCCTTATAACCAATTTACCATGTGTGTAAACCCTAATTAAAAAAAAAATAGAAGTCAATTTGTACTTTCTAGAATAAAAAGAAATTGAAACCCAAAAATTTATCACAGAAGTTAACAACTTCATAAATTTAAATATATACACACTAATCCTTTGGCGCAAAATGAATACGCATACATCAATCATAATGTTGGCTGATCACTTGATTTCATTTAATAAAACAAAAGCATCATGCACAGTTTTGTTTTTACACGGGAAGGAGCATGCCATTCATATATATACCACTAAATATTACATGAAACAACAAAAGACAATAAATAAAATGTGATTCCGCCCCAAGATCATGTGTTCGACAATAAAGATTACATCTAAAGATCATTAACACACATGAAACAACAAATGATATAAATAGATACACCTAACCTTTATATATAAGCTAGCTAGCTATGGAAACAGGAAAGCTGATAGTTGATTTATTATATTTGCATTAATGTGTTGGTTTGATGGACACATATATGAGAGCTGTTATAAAAAAAAACCATTTGCAAGATTGAGAATGTATATGGTTCCATTTGAATTAATATACACCTGAATATTACAGTTACATCTACAAATCTTTTAAATGATAGAGCATAAACACAACAATTTAAGCTTGCATAGATGAGGAAGTAGAATAACAAATATTACAAAAATCAAGAATCAAGTAGTTAAAGAAAGGCTTCACCAAGCAATATCAGAAAACGGAAGTATTTATATGTATGCATCATAAAAACCTCAAAACAAAAAAGATAGTAAGCAATCGAAAAAGAACAGAAAATGAAATTTGAAGCCTAACTGGAATTAGGGCATAAATCGATATGCGGTTCATATGAGAATGGTGCTCAATCGACATCAAATTGGAACACAAAACAAACTGGAGCAAATCAATAACTCATGAAAATTCAGACACTGACCTTCATCCGTGTAACACACATCAGTGCATAAGCGGTCTAAACGTCAAGAAACAAAGAAATCGGAAGTAGTAATCGATAAAAAAAAGAAGAAAGTAACAGATTTACCTGGAATCTAGCATCGAGAAGCGGCTACAATTAGGGAAGATGGCGAGGCTGAAGATAGAAAAAAAACAACTAAAAATCAACGATGAGAAATAGTAATCGAGTATAAACGTGAAAAAATTACGCGATTGAACTCTGTATTAGAAGAATCGAGAAGTCGATAGACTCTGGGAGAATTGCGACACACGTCCTGCTGATCGATGAATAGGATGAGCCGTCGAGAGCTTCCAAGGGATCGACCTGTCGAAGACAGCGAATGGATCAGAAGTTTTAGCAGAAATCGAATACAGAGGATGAATCTAGGAGACAAAACCTGATGTAAGCGCGGATTCGATTGAAGCAGATGATGAACTTGAATCGGCGTGGAGAAGAAATCCGGTTGAAGGAGACGGAAGCGAGGGCTCGAGCACAAAAATTAGGTTCATGATTTGAAAATATGGACAACAAAGCCTTCTTTGTAAACACACGGGAATTAAAGGGGTTAAAAAAAAATTGGACAAACCGGGAGTCGATCTTGCGTGTTATATACCCAAGGCACAAAACTTACCAACCATGACAAATTCACTATTGTTCAAATTTTAGAAGACATTGTATATATATTAAAATCTACTTCTTTTAGAAATGGCACGAAATCATATGTGAAGTTGTGTATTGTATATATATACAATTATTTGTTCATTAAGCATATACATACAAAATTTTTAAGATGATACTATGAAGTTATACAGGTAGCAATTCAAGTTAAAATAATCAACAAATTGCTCCATTCCAAAACAAAATTTCAACATTGGTCATTTCAATCGATCTTCATCAACATAACACATATATGTTATTTAATTAATAGCTAAACAACAAAACCAATTTACAATCTCTATATTGTCACACAAAACACCAAAACCATCCATTTCATTTTCATCAACCCATCGATCGTATCTAAAACGACGCCGATTCGATCATCTTATGCGCAACCGAAAGTTGCTCCATCAACGTCACCAGACGCTCTCTATACGCACGCGCCTGATCCACCGCCTCCGCCTCCAGCTCTCCGAGCTGCGAGCACAGACGCTCCTCCGCGTCCTCCGCCACGCGCAGCCGCTCCCACGTCCTCCGCAACTCCGCCTTCATCTTCTCTTCCCTTTCAACGCTCCTTTTCAATTCTCTCTCCAACTCCTCGTTTCTCTTCCTCAACGCCTCCTCCTCCGCCATCCCCGCCGCCGCCGCCGGCTTGTTCGAGCGGTGGTTGTGCACCGACGGAACCGCGATGCTTGGAGCCATTGTTGAATATTTAATAAGTAAATATGAAAGGAGGAGATATTTAGATTTGTTGGCTGATTCAGATTTCATTGATTTGGGTGGGTTTATATATAGACGGGAGATGATGGTGTCCAGGTTCAATGAACCTGGGATATTATTTTCTATTTGATATCTAGACCTTTCTGTTTAGGCAAAGTTACGTTTCTGGCCCCTATACTTTTTAAATTATTCTCTTTTATGTGGTTGAAAGTGATCATAAGGCTATCATCATTCTCGACCACAAATCGACTTGTTTGAAATTAATTAAATTAAAAAATGATAATAATTCTTCAAACACATGCTATACGTTCGTCACATATCTAAATCTAAACTATATAATAAACAAAAAGTTTGGTGATACTATAATTAGTAAAAATGGACACTTGTCATCATCACAAAATTTTGGATTAAATTAAGATTTTAATAAATAATTATCCAAATACTAAATTTCCATATTGGGTTTATTTAGTTTAAACTTTTAATAAGTAATTATCCAATAAAAATTATTCAAATACAAATATCTTAATCCTAATAAAGCACTAAAATGGTTCCACATGTCTTCATTCTAGAGGGTCCACATCACCATGACCACAATCCAGAGGAAACTCACTGTCTAAATGCCCTGACCCTCCTATAATTACTGAGAAATTTTTAGATAGTTATAAAAATACATAATTGTCGTAGATTATGATTATATTTATAGTTTTTTTTAACTTAGCCGTGTAATACACGGGGATAAAAAAACTAGTAATATATATATGAAAAGATTGAATGCCACATGGCATCACCACAACAATCCTTTTTTTTTCATTTTCCCGCTCAAATGGTTTGCCTTATTTATATTTTTCTAATTGGTTTGAATAATTGACAAAGTCATTAACTAATTTTTAATAAAGTAATTGACAATAAATACATATCTCATATCCTAATTTAAAAACTGAAATTAAATGAAATTTATTCATAATAAATGAGGATATGAATACTTTTTTTTTAAAATTTATAACTTTTTATATTGTCGAATGTTAATTTTTTTCTTTAATTCTAATTATCGAATTACATTTTTATAACATGTTAAATTTTGTATTCGTTTTTTAAAACCGCCCGTGCGTCGCACGGGTATCAAAAACTAGTAATTTAACTATAACAAACTGCAACCTTAGAGGAATATAATTTTTTATCTTGATTTTGCGTGTTGTGCATTCCTTTATTGCATAGGTGTTTAATTTTGTTTTTTATTATTTTTCATCTTATCTCTATGAGTTTTTCTTACTTTAAACCTCTCCAATTGTTACCTTAAAAACTGATATTATTAATCTCTCACCTTAACACTTTAGCCTTAAAGATAGACATTGTATGACTTAAAGTCTAAAACTTTAACCGGCAAATGACGGTAGACGGTAACAATGAATGTAATGGATGTTAAAAAGTAAGGAGATGCATTTTCCTTGTTGCGAATGAAATATAACCATGCTAAAATCATATCATATCATATTTATCATATCATCATATCATATCATATTCATCTATATAATATATATATGAAAAGATTGGATGCCACGTGGCATCACTACAACAATCCATTTTCTCATTTTCCCGCTCAAATGGTTTCCTTTTAAATGAATCGCGGATATGGGCCTAAAATTCGGGGATCCAGTTAACAAAATTAATTATTTGAAAATCCCTTTTAGGAATTTGAATATTTACCAATCAAATATTCAATTTTAACAAATTTATACAATCAAATCTCCAAACTTTTTGAAAATGTCAAAATAATCTAAATAACTTTCCTAAATATAAACACCATTTAATGTAAAATCTTTTTTTTAAACAAATTTCGTAAATCAATATTCTTATTTCCGTTTTTGTTTTTTTTTAAATTCTCTCTCTCTCTCTCTCTCTCTCTCATATATATATATATATATATATATATATATATATATATATATAGACAAGTCCAATTTCTCAAATCATTTATAGCAACATAATCCAAAGTATACTATAAAAAGGAAAAAAAGATATTTTATTTCATACTTTGATTTATTATATTTTAAATGTTAGAATTACATTTTTATAATATTTTAAATGTTCGTATTTTTCTTTAATTTCAATTATTGAATTACATTTATTATAATATTTTAAATGTTGGATTTATTTTCTTAAAAACCACCCGTGCGTCGCACGGGTATCAAAACCTAGTATATATATATATATATATATATATATACGTGTAACCATGTTATTTTTTTATTTATTTACTAGTTTAGTAGTTTTAAAAAAATTATTAATGGTAACAGAGTACACAAAGTGGAACTTGTATAAAAGAAAAACTGGTAAAGTAATAATTGGTAACTATAAAGTATATAAAATTGGTATGTAACTGTTAAACTGTAATTTAGTAAACTATATTATATATTTAATTTAGTAATTGTTGCTCATTTACCCGCCACTTTGTTGTAAATTGTTCTTTTTATATGAGAAGTTTATTGGCCTAAAAAAAATTAGTAATTAAATAATTGTTTATCAAATAATTTAAGAGGCAATAAATAAAAAGGTTGATATATATATATATATATATATATATATATATATATATATGTGTGTGTGTGTATGTATGTATGTATCCAAAACTTTTCTTTTAATAGAAAAAATATGTTTTTTAAAATAATTAATTAATTATGATTGTGATTATCCTACAATAAATTTATTTATTGCCATGGAAATACAAATAATTGATTAATTAGGGTGGAAATACAAATATATTATATTTATCCCTATAATAAATATTTTTTATTTATTGCCATAGAAATATAAAAACTAAAAATTAGAGGGGATGATTTGGGAGGGAAAATTAATTTAGTAAACTATATTATATATTTAATTTAGTAATTAAATAGTTGGTTATCAAATAATTTAGGAGGCAATAAATAAAAAGTCAGATATATATATCCAAAACTTTTCTCTTTAATAGAAAAAATAGTTTTTTTTTTCAAATAATTAATTAATTATGATGGTGATTATCCCTACAATAAATATACTTTATTAATTTCCATGGAAATATAAATAATTGATTAATTAGGATGGAAAACTTTTTTTAGGATGGAAAACTTTTTCGTTGATTAGGGTGGAAATACAAATATATTTTATTTATCCCTATAGTAATACAAAAAAGAATTTTTTTTCAAATAATTAATTAATTATGATGGTGATTATCCCTACAATAAAATATATTTTATTTATTGTCATGGAAATATAAAAGCTAAAAATAAGAGGGGATGATTTGGGATGTATTGCATGGCTAGGGTTTAAAAAAATAAAAAAATGGAATAGAGTACAGAAATTGTAATTGAATTATGTATAATGTTATTTAACCAAGTTTTTTAGACCTGTGTGTTACACAGATCCGGTTTTAAAAGAAATAATGTAGGCATAATTAATTTTTAATTTAAACTGTAATTTGGTAATTAAATAATTTAGGAGGCAATAAATAAAAGGTTGGATATATATATATATATATCCAAAACTTTTCTTTTAATAGATTTTTTTTTCCAAATAACTAATTAATTAATTATAATGGCGATTATCCATACATTAAATATATTTTATTTATTGCCATGGAAATACAAATAATTGATTGATTGAGGTGATGATTATCCATATAATAATTTTTTTTTATTTTTTGTTATAACTATTTTTTATTTATTGCCATGAAAATACAAATAATTGATTAATTAGGGTGGTGATTATTCATATTGCTATGGAAATACAAAAACAAAAAATAAGTAGATATGATTTGGGAGAGAAAATTATTATGAAGTGGAATGTGAGAATGCCATGTGTCCCAATTTTTTTTTTATATAATAGTATGATATGATGATGATATGATATGATATGATATGATGATATGATATGATATATGATATGATGATTCATTAATATTTTTTTGGACAACCACATGAGTGTTTATTGAATATTAAAGATTTCTAATTTTTTCCCTCTAAATTGCAAATTTCATATAGAAATGAGTAAAAATTTTATAGATAGGCATAAAAGTTTACATCATATAGTAAGATATTTTTTTTGGATAAAACTCATAAAATGTTAACATTAATTGATTTAAAAATGGTAAAATATATACCAAAATTAATAAACTTTACTCTATTTTTAGAGTACATATTGGCGTGCTTTTACATCTATATTTTTTCATTGTGTGTTTATAGTCTCTTCTTTAAGTTTCGTATATTCTATCATTGATGAGTGACCATTCGTATTAAAAAAAAGTTCTTGGATAATGAGATTTTAAAAATTATCTAAATGTTTTATACTATGCAAACTCTTCATTGTTTTCAAATCTAAATCAAGTTCTTTGACATCAATGTCATGAGTTGAAAAAAGATATAATGGGGAAAAATATAATTAGATGTATCATAATCCATAATATGATCATGATGATAAACGAGACATATACATGCATTGTTATGATTTATCCAAAAAAAAATTTCTTTGAACGGCAAAAAATTTATTAAAACATATCTAGTAAGAAACTAGACAAGACGATTCAAAGATATATACCGACCCAACAAAGAGGACCACAAAGAAGAAATTGATAAAAAGAAAGAAATACCCCAAAAAAAAACTAAACAAAACGAATCAAAGATAAAAAAAAACCCGAAGTAACCAATACGAGAACCACCTCCCGGGACAACCCAAGCACCCGCTGCACTAAACCACCGATGCAAAGGGATCTAACCGATATCCGATAAATTTACACTCTCGCTTGAATTGTGGATAGCCAAACCACTTATGTTACTTGTAATTTTGACCTGATCCTTTAACAAATTAGTTAATCGAATACTATCATTTTCATTATCAGTTGTTCTCCAAATTCGTATATCAGCAAGTATTTGATTCATTTGCATAACTGAGTAAAAGAAAAAGGTCCTTGAGTAATCCCACAAGGATCTTTGTAATGCCAGATAGACTCTAATTCTGAAACGTTACCTTTTACTGGACCTGAAGAAAGGTCGATGCCACCCTTAGTTGTGTCATGAATATCCTGCCCCGAATCAACAAAATTATCAAAAGTATTATCGATCTTTGAGACTTTAGACTCAAAAGTAACAGTACTACCTCCCATACCCGCAATAACTGTACTACCTCCCATACCCATATACAACTCCCTTTCATCATCAATTATCATGGACTCATTCTTTTCCATAATATTATTAACACCTTTCTCTTCTAATGCAACTCGCTCAGTCGGTCCATATATAGAAAATGACTCTTTGGATTGATCGCCACGATTTTCATCTTCAATCTGAATAATCTCATTTATAAGAGGAACATTATCATGTCCGTCCTTCTTATGGTAAGTCTCGTCTTGATCAACTAAAGAAGAAGATGAAGATTCCTCATCGGTGGAGTTATGCTCCTCCGATTCCGACTCACTCGAAGACACCAATGAAATCTTAACGATCGTTGGGGCCCAATTTGCAAATTCTCTGACCTACACGTCATACTCCTTGCCATGAATTTTGATCATTACACCTTCAGATATTGGTTGCTTAGATTTAGTGAGAATACAAATCTTCTTCAACGCCATCGGTTCATCCTTATCTTCATCAAAGAACAAGCACTTACCCCCATTAACACCCATATGAAACACCGTCTTCGTATCCCAAGCAATCATAGGGATACCCACAAACTCGATCCATACCGTATGCTTGTCAGGGATAAAAGAAGGACATAACGAATGCAAACAAGAGAATACATTTTTCAAATTGCTACAACTTTGAAACTTTAAGCAATGGTCTTTGGAAGAAAAACTAATGGAGACCCATTTACCCCCAACATATCTAATCTCAATGTCCAAGAAATTAACCTTCGTCATAACATGTATTGTACAAGTTAAGAAGAGACACAACATCCATTAGTTTTGCCAAAATCACCCTGTCGTTACCTTCCACCGTTTTCGATTTACCTTCTGGAATTACTAATATCTTTATACTCGGTTCTGTGGACTTCACAAAATCAATCACTTGCCGCACATGTGGCTTCTCAATTTGTTTCTGTTCCGGATGCAAAGAAGTAGCATCCACGTCCATCTTCTTAATATCTAGTGGACCACTTTGAGGTGATGAAACCCTAGCGTGTAAAACAGAGACATAGGATACAATATTTTCAGCAAGTTTTGAGGTTTTATCATGAACATTTTTCTTTGTACGATGAGAGTCCATTGGTTTATCAACCCTTGCCAAATCAACGAAGACATGATAGTTTCCCATCCAGATCGAAGGGAGATTAGAAATCATTTGAAAACGATCATGAACCCGTACAAACCTAGCGAACCCAAAACTGCTTCTCGTTATGGATTTCTTCTTAGCGATGTAGAGATCAACCACTTTGCCGAATTTCTCACATTGTTGCCACAAATCTTCCTGTTCCGCTAAAGGTGGGAAGTTAGTCAAAAAGAAAGTACTAGAAATTTGAAGATCTCTAATGTTTTGATCAAAAGATCCATTTCCATTGTGTTCCAAACCCTTGAACCTCTTGTCATCATCCAATCCTTGCCTTCTAAGGAAACCTGCTTGTTGAAAAACCCTAGGCGAAGTAGGGTTCTTGACCGCCGCCACATTCCTTTAAGCCTGCAACAAAGAAACTAAGAAAGTGTATTAAAGATGATGAACAATTTTTAAATACTATATTCAATGAATCTTAGACATATCCGGTTATACACGTAACATCAAGAGTGAAGCTTTATTAGGCCTGCCCCCCCCCCCTTTCCGCATTTTTCGCATCATAATGCTAATTTGGAGTAGTGAATTGATGCTAATAGGTGTTAATTGTGAAGCATTGATGTATATAAATAGATTTTATGCCAAATATGAGAGTGGCTGGTGTCACGTGATGACACCACGCCAGCGGGTCATGACACTCGATAAGTCTTAGGAATTTGATTTTTTTTTTACATTTTTTTAATTATTAAACCAAGATTTTAATTAACATAATTACTAATTGTTTTAGTGCTTATGGAAGGTAAAAAGCTAGTGCAAATTGTTAGAATTTTGGGAGAAAAACTAGTGGAAAATGTGTTTTTTTCACTAAGTGTGAAAATGAGATTTTCACACACGTTGAACTTAAATAAAATACAGATAACATAGGTTGTTGCCTCTGTATTTTATGGGTTTTTATAGTACGTTGTGAGTGCTTTCCAACACACCAAACCACGTCTAAATCCGAGCTCGTATGAATGAGATATCGAGGCTCAAAGTTGAGGTTTCGCAGCAGTGAAAGCTGCGAATTTTAAAGAAAATGAAGTGGAACTCATCCCACATTGGTTGGGGGATGAAACCAAAAGTGGTTTATAAGGTGGGAACCTTACCAACTATTGTTTCTTTGAGTATGACACATCCCTTGAACCATAACTCGCCCCTAACTCATTTTTCTCCCAAAACTAAAGCACCCCTAACTCGCCCTCGCACACGTGCGCGTAGCGTGGGCGTATGAGGCGTAATGTGACGCTTTGATGACGCACTTTCAAGGGGACTGTGAGTTGAACCGGAAAAACAAGTTTGAGCGTAACCAATTCAGCCGAAAGGTGGTTCAAGCGAACCTGTGTGGTCCGGGCGGAACCGAGTTGGTGCGGATACGTGAGTTCAACGGGAAACAACTGTGAAAACGTGTTTTAGCTAATTAAGGTAATTCCGTGTGAATTAGAAATCAATTTGCATTAAAGACGTTTAATGCAAAGTTTGACTACGAATTACTTTGATTGCTCTCCAAGACTATTACCACTATAAATACAACATTATGGGTTGATGCAAACGACATTGAATTCGACACAAAATTCATTTTCTCTCATTGGCTCTCCATATTACTTTCTCTCAATCTTCTTGTTCTTTGTGAAGAACTTCAAGATCATCTCAGGTAATTTTAAGCTTAATATTATCACGGTTGTACATCGGTTTAGGCGATTGCACCCTAAGAAACAAAACGGATATTCGGTAGACACGAAATTTGTTTTTAGAAACCTGGGGTTTGGCCCGAAGCCTTCGCCAAAGATTTTTCTAAATCAAATCATTTTCCTTAGTCATAAAATTTCCCTCAAATCTTAATTTAATCTCAACTCTCTAAATTCTTAATCTAATCATATAAACCTTCTGTCGAAGAAATTTTCTTTCAAATTCCCACTGTTAGTGTTATATATTAATTTCCTTTCACTTTCACTGTATTCAATTATTTATTTCTTGTGTATGTATTGTAGTCTTAATTCCTTTAATTCCTTGTGAACGTTTTATTTATTTCCTTGTAATTATAGATAGAAGTAGAATATCTTTTCAGTGTATTGTAATTCTATTTTATTATAATCATACCATAAAAACAAAGTATTTATTTCATATTTAAATTTATGAACGGTTTTTTTACATAAACTCCCCAGAAGTGTTGAAGATCAAGGATGACGGATTGAACACTATTGCGATTAATCTTTTGAATACCTAAATGTTGTAGAACAAGTGTGGTTTATCTAAACAATTAAAGTGATAATATGATTTTGTTTTGGGTATATGGTTTTAATATGAAGATCATATTTTGTTTTATAATTGAAATTTTTTCTAGGACCTAAATCGAAACGTCTATTAACACTATATTTGTTATAAAAAGTGCACGGGTGTTACAATAAGATTCCGTTCAGTTCAAATCATTTACATCCACAACTAAACACTTATAACATGATTGTAGTCATCTTAAATTATCATATGGTTTTAATATGAAGATCATATATAGTTTAAAACCGGTTTAAGCATATATATCAAAGAATAAAACTGAATTCAATCGGTTAGTTTAAAACCGGTTTAAGCATATATATCAAAGAGCTTTTAGCCCAGTGGCATTAATGGTCTTGTTTTGTGTCTCTTTTTTTTAGAGGCTGAAAGTTCAAATTATGCAATAGGCATGTTAGATGGATTTATAGTAGACCATGTGTCGTTTAAGAAACAAAAAAATCGATGTACCATTAACGTTTAATCTTGTAAATCGATCCGATCCAATATGATTTTTTTAGTATTGCAAGAAGTATCACCAGTCAATCAGGGAGCTGTTGCCCTAGTCGAAAGTTGAAACACTTCTTTTTACACTATTTCGGAAACCCAAGACTCAATCGTATGGATATGTAAAAATACAGGGTTTCCAATCCTAGCAGGAAAGGGGGTAACATATACTCAATTTAAAGAGAAATTATTCTTGAGTAATGTTTATTAGTAACGAACTTCACAAACAAACCGGCACACACACAAACATTTACACTTTCAAACTACATGACATATAACACTTCAATAACTAAATCATAGAAATTGAAGCATGTTTGGCTTCAACGGCACTAACTAGTTGTGACCTTCTTCGAAAACACGAAAACCGAAAGCCAAACGAGCAGTACAAGGGCTATGGAGGGCAACAACGACACAGTAACTGATCCTGCAATATGACCACAAAAGGAACCGAACACATTGCAAACCTTGTTCCATCTTGTATGCGAGTTTCCTTTGTATCCTATGTAACCTACTGCTCCTGCTGCTCCTGTCGCCGAAGCCAAGATACTTAACAACAACTGTACCATACAACTACGAGTATTAGTGAGGGGCAATTTGCGACGGGTTTTATCCATCATCAATCTTTTTTGAAATTAAAGAACTTACGACATCAAGTATCGCAAAGTGAAACAACAATTTTGTGGACCCTCGTTTCACATTCACAAGAGATAGGATCGATAACACACTAGTGATGATACTGTACAAACACGCAACTGACAATGCTGCGACATAGTATCTGCAGCATATCGAAACATTAATACGCAAGCTATTTGGGCATATATGCCATAAAAATTGAACCAAACAGGATTACTTGAAAGCCTAAACATTTGGGAGTGGATATTAGAGTGTATTCATGTGTGAGATTAATTTAAAAAAAAATTATAGATATAAGATTAGATGATACATGACATGATTATCTATTTACCCGAACTATAAGTCCATATACTTTTTTTCTTTATTTTCCTTCCATCAATATCTACCAACTCCGTTTTGTAACAAAACTATATATCCTTTAAATATGTTTTTAGTTACATGCTATAAAATATAAATTTATATTAACATAAAATGTACGTATTTGAATTATTTTATCCACTTTGTAGGGACATTCATACGTAGGTCATTTATTATAGTTGCTATAAACATAAAATTATATATATATTTAAAATGATTAGGTGTATCCGATAACTTAATTACCAATTTATACGGGAAAACTTAATTTTTATTATTGATAAACTAATAGGTATATCCGAGTTTTATGGGTATGTCTCACATTCGACGAGTAACTACCAAAATACCCGATGGATAATAGGGCGGGTTTAGGATAGTTATATACATCGTGTCTACACACTTCTTACAAACTAGCACGTTACAGTGAAGAAAAAACATATACATAAAATGGTTATATTGTTATAACGTGATGTAAAAAAATATGAAAATAAAAAAGATGTTGGGGCTCTATTCTAAGGTTTAGCTATAGGTCTGGTGTATATAAACAAAATAATAAAAAAAATATAAGTAATAGGCACTTCTACATTAAACACCGGTACTTATACAAAAGTTGTCTTTTGTATATATAGAAAAATACTCGTAATTACTCACATGAAAGCCGGGGACTGGTCGAAATTTGCAACCATGTTTATAGCCATGCCCGGGGCGACGGGGACCAGCTTGGTTTGTTTAGAAGTGACCATAACAATCATCGCAACCAAGGCGGTTACAAACAAAATGACCCTTAGCACCACATCAACCACCACATGGTTCGTTACACCACGTGTGCTAGTGGTGCCCTTGTACTCGGGTTCGGATGCTGACATCTTCACTGATATCGTCGAATTTGAGGGATCAGGATCAACCGCGCCCGTGGTCACTGGAATGTAAGAAACCAGCAAGTTTGTGTTTGCAAAAACTGCAATCATCTAGTTTTATAGTTGTATAAAAATGGGTCAACTTATTTGGCATGATTAAATACACTAGGATGTTCAAAGAAGCAAAGATGATGGTTGACGTAGATTGTGTATATTTTTTATGCTCTAATGCCGGATTCATATTGACATCCAAACTATTGACCGGCATATTTAACTTAAGAAACGGAAACGATGGTTATTGACTTCAAATTTTCGATACCTTCGGATACCCTCGACTAAATTGGAACGATATAGAGAAGAGTTCGAGTGGCATGACTTTAACTCCCATGTTGGTTGAGTGGGGAAACACAACCTTTCTTTATAAGGGGTGTGGATCCCTTCCCGAGCAACAAACATTTGCGTGAATGAGCAATTCGTTGGGTGTAAACAAAACGTGAGTTTCTGAATGAATAATTCATTAGCTTCGTGGTAGAATAATTACTACACTATATACAAATTACAACTTTATTATAATACTTCTTTTAAAATTGTCATTTTTAATTGTTTTCTCTTAGTTATGTCATAGTTAAGTTTTTCATTAAATTATAATCTCTTTTAATTGAAAAATATAACTTCTTTTAATTAAATTGTAGTTTAAATTGACCGGTGTTTATAACCGAGTCACTGTAATTTTACACATTTATCTTTACGTGCTTTTCGATCTATTTAAAAAAATGATTTGATTTTCTAACTGTGCACGTGAAAAACCCGTAGCAGCACATATGTAATAACGTACTAGATATTCAAACAGTAAAAAAAATTTTTTATTTGATAGTAACGCATCCTTAGCAATTTATATATTCAATTCGGATACACTTAGCACAAACTTAGCACAAACAGTTGGAACGGGTAAGAAGCAGCCCAATTAGGATATAATAAATAAAAAAAGAAAAGCCAATAAACTAAAGTCACACGCTATATGTCATTAACGTCCCAAACTATTCTTTTTTTTTTGAGCGGCAGGTCCCAAACTAATTGTTTGATTTTATTATTTTAATTATCAACGTTTTGCATGATGTATTTTATAATTATCTTCGCTAGTAGTTGAAAGTTTCAATTCCTCATGATATATGTTATAACTTATTAAATTAAGGGGTTGTTTGGTAAGATGTTTCACTAAGTGCTGAACCAGTAAGATGTCTGATTTAATAAGAGATTCTAAACCAGTAAGTGATAACCATAATGACCTGTTTGGTTGGATCTCTGAATGAGATGTCTGATTCTAAAAAATTTCTTTCATTTAACTCCGAAAACCCGAGCCTCGTGCAAGGCAAGTTTTTGTTCTTTTTTGTTCCGGTTTTCAGTCTCCTCGGTCTCGTTTTTGTTTCTTTCCAGCCCCTCCGGTCGTTTCCCAGCGCCTCTGCTTCATTCAGCATCATTCTGGAAGCTGATTCGGTCAGACCCAAAGCTCTTATTCGGTCAGACGTGTGCTCATCCAGACGACCAAACAAACACTCTGAACCAGGACTCCCTCTGAATCGGTCAGATACAGACCTGGTTCAGAGGCATAAACAGCCCCTAACACAACTGAGATATGAAGGTGATGTATGGTAAACGTTTGAGTCCGTGCAGCATCATATAGAGGTCTTAGATTAAAACCAGATTTAATGTTTTTAGCCCTTGCTAAAAGCCACATTTGTAACACCACAATATTATTCATGATTGCATTTGTATAATCAATAACTCGTAATATTATGCCTGCTATTCAAGAAACGAAATAACTTAGGTGTGTTCTCTATGGAAATAAATGATTCCATATCCGCTTTTCATGAGGCTAAATGAATTTTTATACCTAATTTTTACCAAGAGGTGCAAAAACTGGTTCGAAACAAGAATCGTTTCTTTACTTTTTCAATCCCGGCCAAAATCGATCTCTGTCCGAATCGATTCGATTCGTGAATGAGTCGATTTGGTGAAGAAAATCTCGAATTGGTTGAAAGCGGTTCGATTTAGAATTGAAATCGATTCCTAGCCAGAGTGATTCTAATTGATTCAGGACGCTTTTATTAAGTTTATAAAAATAGAAATAAAACATATTTTTTTTATTGAATTCAAACATAAAACATTACAATCACAACTTTTGGCAATAAACTTCACACATGGGGCTATTTTATTGAATTCAAACATGAATATATTACATCAATTCGCACTAGAACCTTCCATTTGTTGTGATAATTTTTTGTGTTAATGAGTGTTTTTGAGAGTTAGAGAAGTGAGGTTAATGTTTGTAACACACCATGAGACTATTTATACAAAAGTTAGAGAAGTGGGGTAATGTTTGTAACACCCTAAAATGAATGCGTATAAATCGATTAGGAATCGATTCGGCCAGAATCGCGGGAACCCGAAATTGATCAGAATCGATCCGATTCGTATCAATTCGTAAACCGATTCGTGTGGAATCGGTACGGATTTCGATTCCAGATCAATTCCTGGCCCGGAATCAATTCTATATTTGCAACTCTATTTGAAATAACTTCTTGTGTTTAACAATATCAGGCCCAGGCCCATTCTTGGTCCGCTTTCCCCCCTTTCAAATTTCCAAAAACATTCAGAGCCAACGTTCACTAGCTAGGGTTCTTCAGTTATATCAATTTTTTGGATGTTATTCTCACTGTTACTTTTCTGTGAATTTGTAGAATTTATTCGCAGGTCGATGGGATTGTTCTCCTGCTGTTTCAGAATCAGAGATGATCATCGTCCTCAGATTAATCGCGTCTCTCAATCCATCACTCCGATCACCAAGGTTAGATCTCAAAATCAAGGTTGTAGATTAGAATTTTCAACG
Organism: Deinandra increscens subsp. villosa; assembly: GCA_039602395.1. Classification (NCBI taxonomy): domain Eukaryota; kingdom Viridiplantae; phylum Streptophyta; class Magnoliopsida; order Asterales; family Asteraceae; genus Deinandra; species Deinandra increscens. The sequence goes on from JBCNJP010000020.1 coordinate 9,957,435, forward strand.
ATTGTTAGTTTTTTTCACTTTAGGTTTTCTTTTCGGTCCTCAGGAACCTGCCGATCATCTCGCTAGCGATCCTGTGTGGTCTGTACTAGATTCTGAAGGTAGTTGATCACTGAACAACTTTATATCGTTCGTATTATCTGTAATTTTGAAGTAGATCTCAACGAATCTATTATTTCAATTAGTATGAAGTATGATCTAAGTTTTCATAGCACAGTGAAGTAGGTTATTGTAACTCAGAAATGATACTATGATTTTGGTTTATCCTTCTAGGTTTGTTACTTAATTAGTGCGTTATAGTTAAATTTCCGAAAATATACACAATATGTTTGGAAGAAATGTGTGTTTCCTTGATGAATACTATGTTGATAGAGTGTGTGTATGTTAATTTAGCAGAAAATAGGGATCTCTCGCAATGCAAGGATGATCGATTTGGTGTCACAGGATCTCCGGTTGTGGATGAAGAGCTTAGGACTGAGGTAATAATCTCCTTGATGTTTTTTTTTGTTTTTTTTATTGATTGTACATAATGCAAGATCAGCACTAATGCAGCCACCACAATAGCATATTTATCTCAGTGGTGTTGATGTTAGAGCAAGTAATCATAGTAGCATAAGCAAGATAAAATATAAGTAAGACATTAAAGTCTCTAAGGCAAAGAGCATAAAACTAAAGGCATACTTATGGGTCTAATGGTTCAACTAGTGCAAGCAAACCTAGAAAGAAATGCATTCTATAAAGAAGAAAAAAATTTGTAGTTCAATATAGTTTTTGTACTGCATCAAGTAAGTTGTTTGTTATGCTGGTTCAGATTGAAACTGGATACTTTTTTTTGGTAACCATGAGAACTCGTTAACGGAAAACTCATGGACCTCACGAATACCATGCTAACAAACGAGATTGGGTAAAACATAGTCAAGGGGGTTAAAGGCATAAACCCAATGGAAGGTGGATTCAAGCCTGAGACCTCTGCTCGAGGGACTCAAGGCTTACCGCTGCGCCACCTCCTTAAAGGTTTGAAACATGAAACTTAAATCTGCCTCCACATACCATCAGGGCTTCACCTAATGGAAAACTAGCCTACCCCTTTTGTTGGATATCAAAGGCTACTTAAACAAAACAAAGTCTTGTTCTTTAATGAAACTCACGAATTTCCAGAAAACAAAAAGAAAATTGAAACAAGAGTGATGGAGACTTGATAAGGAAAAAGCTGCAATTTATTCAATAAAGTAAAAGGCTTTATATAGCCTACACCAGAAACAAACGTGGGTAATCCACAACCAATTAAAAGCCTACTTCTACCTAAAGAAAAGGTACATGATGACCCACTCAACCAACAACCTAACGTTAACTTGCCCCTATTTCGGTCAATCTATACCCACTTCTCTTTTATTTAAAACATGCTTAAATAAACTAAAATACCACCTAATAAAAAACAACCCATGAACCGACCCATTAGTAAAACCCATAACTCATGACCCATGTCAAGATTAAACCCACATTCTCCTCCTTAATCTTGACATCCTTTCTTCATCAGATTAATGTCGGTTCCTCCTCTTCAATCAAGTGTGCTTCTTCCTCTTTGCCTTTCCATTTGGTACACTCATTCGCAAAGTGTCCAAATGCTCCACACTCATAGCACCTAAACTTGCTTTTATCACCTCGACCCATGCCTCTTCCATGACTTCTTCCACCTCTTTCAAAGCTTCTTCCACGACCCCTTCCTCTTCCATAGAATCTATCATTTTCACCATTCTTTTGTTCACTAACCAACAACAGGCTACCTTGAATGTCTTCGCTTTTCTCGTTTCCTTTCAAACGCTCCTCGTACGCCTTTAATCTTCCAACGGCTTCATCAAAGAGCATCGTATCCAACTCGAAACATTGTTCAATAGAAGCCACAATTTGAAGAAACGACCTAGGCATCGAGTCAAGCAACCTCTTCACCAAATCTCCTTCTTCAAGCTCTTGTCCTAGACCCCTTGCTTTTGAGGCTAAACCGGTCAACTTTGTAACGAAATCATCAACCGTCTCCCCCTCCTTCATACGTAGGCTTTCAAGCTCCCTTTTCAACGTCGCAAGTCGAGCCGTTCTCACTCGATCTACTCCCAAATACCGTGTTTTTAGACTATCCCACACTTTCTTTGGGTCGGTGTAACTTGCCATTTGCAACACCATCTCCTCGGGTATGGCCTGAAATAAGAACGCTAGAGCTTGTTTCGCCTTCTTCGCGTCTGGTTCTGCACCTAATGCCCTTGGTTCAACAGCTTCAAGTATGCCATACGCGTCCATAATCGACTTGACTTTAACAACCCAAACCGAATAATTCGTGGGTGTCAAAGTCGGAACTTGGTATGATAACGAACCTGCTTCTTTTATTTGTACCATCGCCATTCTTCACTTTCTTGCTTCTGCTTTCTTTCTCACTTGAACCTTACTACTGCTGCGTTTTTCTTCTTTCTGCTGCTGTACTTGCTGCTGCTTCTTAACCTTGCTGCTGCTGCGTTTTTCTTCTTTCTGCTGCTGTACTTGCTGCTGCTTCTTACAAATCTGCTGCTAATTTTCTGCCTTCTTGCTTCAATCAAACTTGCTATTTTCTACTCGTGACTTGCTATCTCTCTTGCTGCTTTCTGACCCGTCTGCTAATCCCAGGTATGAGCCATAAGGCTCTGATACCAAATGTTGGATATCAAAGGCTACTTAAACAAAACAAAGTCTTGTTCTTTAATGAAACTCACGAATTTCCAGAAAACAAAAAGAAAATTGAAACAAGAGTGATGGAGACTTGATAAGGAAAAAGCTGCAATTTATTCAATAAAGTAAAAGGCTTTATATAGCCTACACCAGAAACAAACGTGGGTAATCCACAACCAATTAAAAGCCTACTTCTACCTAAAGAAAAGGTACATGATGACCCACTCAACCAACAACCTAACGTTAACTTGCCCCTATTTCGGTCAATCTATACCCACTTCTCTTTTATTTAAAACATGCTTAAATAAACTAAAATACCACCTAATAAAAAACAACCCATGAACCGACCCATTAGTAAAACCCATAACTCATGACCCATGTCAAGATTAAACCCACACCTTTCCTTCGAAGAATATTATCAAATGCCAATTCTATGCTACTGCAGTGGTAACATTTTGGTCTTGGTTCTCATGATATATATGGACACTGTCAATTATGCAACTGTCATTTTCACTATTTTACTAGTTTCAATAACCAATATGTTTTCGAAAACCTTTTTGATCAGTTGACAGACTTCTTTAACTCAAAAATTCAGATATTGATTTTACAGAAGTCTAGGAATGGATCTTCTTATGCTTTCTCAAATCTCAAGTCAGCTAACTAGCTTGATTTTTTAATAAAATCACGGGGCGTGCGTGTGAATTAGATAACTGTACACGACAGTTGTTTTGTTTAGTGTTTCAAGTCGATCTGTTCAATATTCTCTTTTGACTTCAACCATAAACACCATAGTCTTTCTCTCACATATGACCTCAGCCATGGTACTTAGAAGTATTTTCCGTTCACTTTGTACATCAACATTAAATTGCAAACTGCAAACAAAAATACTAAGGCAAGGCAGAAGTTTATCTCTAACAAAAAGTCTTATAGAGGCAAGTTGAATATTAAATTCAAAAGATACCTAAATACATGAAATATATTTCTTAATGGTCTGATATTAACTCAAAGGTTGAATCTGAGTTGCTTGTATGAGTTTTTGTGTGTCATATGGCTTTTAAATCTGGACTTCATAACAACTACTTTATAACTTCACAGGCCAAATTTGGAAAAGCTTGTGAAACTTTATCAGAAACTCCAGTTGCAATCAGGCAAACTGAAAAACCGAAAGATGCACAACTTCATAATGGCAATACAGAACCGGCATTTCATTCATGTCTTCCAAACACCACTGCCAAAAAGATATTTGAGAAGCAACCTGATCAGTTGCAGTCTCCAATCAAACTTTCTGAGAAATTGGAGAATGTGGCAGATTCTTCATCACATTCATCAACCCGGTAATTCACTCTCAATAAATACTCAAAAGTTGGTGTAATATCTCAGTTTTTAACATTAGTTCAAAACCTTGTGTTCCATATCTCAGCTTTTCTGAACCTGCTACAAGCACACAGGGAAATAACAAATATGTTCACTGGAGTGCTGATGGAACTCCTTTTACACCTAGATGGGGTGATGGTAATGGAATCCCTAATACAACTAAGAAGTACCGTGAGGTTAAGTTTGTTCATTCTCTTAATCCAATCTGTAGGGGCTGTTTGGTTCGTCTTTTTCGTTCAGCAACAAATGAATAAGAGGCAACAAATGAATAAGAGGCTGTATGGTAAAGACGATATTGTCTTTTTCGTTCAGCAACAAATCTGGGGCATGATGAAACAGACAAAAATGTCTTTTTTAGTCAGACAATTTCCATTCAGACATTCGAACCAAACAACACCATATGACAAAAATGCCTTATTCGGTCAGATTAAGCCAAAAATAAGCTGAACCAAACAAGACCTTAGTTGGTCAATTTCATGACTAGTGATTAAGAAGTGTAACTCATTTTTCTTTTATAGGACCAGAAGGTTAGTTGGCATGCCACACCTTTTGAGCAAAGATTAGAGAAGGCATTAATGGAGGAGGATAAGTTCATCCCTAAGAGGTAAGTCCTGCATTATGTGACCTCTTTTGACTTAAAGAGTAATATTAGTTTGCAACATCGTTGAGTTGGGTCACTCAAATTGGCTCTCCTATGAAGTTTGTTAACTTAGAACATGTCCAAATGGACCAGCACCACACTGCCATTTTCTGCTGTCACCACCTACCTGTTATGTGGACTTGACCGCTGTCACTGCCGCCCCTCCACCTTCGTTCCCTCCCCGCCTATTGGTTTTCCCTCCACATGCCGCCATCACAGCCTCAACCACCACTGTGCACCACCTCCTTTGATAGCTTGTTGTCACCACTAATCGTCTAAGAAAACTATTATAGCGAGCGAACCCATTTTCAATCCTACTTCATTTTGGTCTTATTGTGCTTTTACCTAACCAAAGCAATACTTTTAAACGAGCAGTTTTGACCCAAACCCATTTTGACTCAATTCTGTGCCTATATTGGATTTAGTTATATTGAGTTATTGACTAAATAGATATTGTCCAAACTCCAACATCCAAAATTCCTTACTCTAATAGATTGCATAGTAAAAAATTAATCATTTTATCATTGTTAGGTGGTTAAACACTATAAGGTCAGTTTTTGGATGATGATAATTTGTTTCCTTGTTTTCGGTTGGCAGGCAACGTGGAGTGACATCAGGTATGGAAGTTTGATGCCAAAGAGAAACATGAAACTACAGGAGATATCCAACCTTTGAGGTAAAAAAATGTTCTGCCTGCATTGATCTTAAAACTAAAAATCATAATAATATTTGAGAACTTTAGGGGATCTTGAATAGCATGCATTTATAAATTTTCACATAGTCACACCTTCACTGTTTCAAAGGAGACATGAAATGAAATCATTCTTTGATACGTTGTAATTTGAAAAATATAAACCTACGGTTACTAGATTCTTATACTTTAAAATATTATGTTGTTCAGTTAATCAGTTTAATGCGTAATGTTATTTTTCAGCTTCTTATATTATGTTTAGTAAATTCATTTTTTGATAGGTAAACCTATGTAGATATACCGGTTCAGCATGCTTCAAGTCACGATCTGGAACTCGGAGCAGGCCACTGAATTCATCTTTATTTTTTTTATGCAAATTAACGATTTTGACCGGAGTCCATGGTTCTTCAAACATGACTTGTTTAGACACAAAAGCGGACTGTTTATAAGCGTGTTATACGACACGATTAATATCTTGAGAATGAGAACAAAAAGTAAATTAATGAATATAAAATGGAAAGAGTTGACGGATTCAAAGAATTTGAGTTGTTAAAGTTGGTAGGGCTGTGGAAATCTCAAATTATAAAAGGATTTTGACTTTATTATGCATTTAATTATTTTAAAAAAATTATAAAATTATAAACATGTTTAATTGTGTGATAAACGGGTTAGACGATGTAAAACCTGTTTATACAAGATTTTGATAGTTTATGACACAAAACATCTTTTAATTTAAACTCAAATCTATTTAACTCTCTATCGTGTTAACTGTTAACATATATGTGTCAAAATTTGTGAGCCGTGATGCAAGAGGCATATATCTTTTATCAATGGAAAGCCACCTCCAAGGAGTCAAGCCCAATGGGCTGGATTGAAACAATGTGGGCTCACGTTAAGGCCGGATAGCTAATAATGTTTTTGGGACTATAAACAAAACAAAAAAAAAAAAAAGAGAGAGACGTTCTTAAAGCTCTTCATACAGAAAGCCGAAAGTGGTGATTTTGTATGCTAGACTAAATTAGATGTTTGTAGCAGCATATAAATGATGCATGAAATGTATAAAACTTGTTAGACATGTTTAGTTTAAAACGTAACTAGAATTTGAAGTTGCACATAGATGGTTCTTGTTGTAAATGGATAAAATTAACTTACCCTTTATCAAGCGGGCGATTCAGTGTCAGGTGTATGGTTCTAGTAGGAGAAGAACATTTGACTCGAGACTATAGAATCGCTTATTATTTGTGGAGAGATAAAAATAGCTGAATGCAAACATGTTCAATGACGAAAAGGAAAAAAAAACATGTTAAAAGCATTTTTTTGTCCAATGTTACATATTTGACAAAAGTAGAGCAAGTTTGAAAGACGACATGTTGATTGTCAACGGTTTTCTGGATCTGATGATTTACGGAACATGTCACTTGAACTTCGTATTGATTTGATGTAGACTTAACTCATTAACTTCTACATTTGAGAATCTCATGCTTTTTTTAGTGGTCTCATACTGATATGGAATATTTATTTGTAATTTAAGGTAGAGCAGTGTAGTTTACCGTTTCAAAAAAGACGACCTCTTGTTATTTAGGTTACATTGAAAGGAAAGAGTTAATGAAGGAATTGCTTGATATTCACTTACTAAGTAGATTGAATACTATGAATTGAATAAGTGATCATGTGTAATTTTTTTAACGAAAATTTGGTTTAGCGATGTATCGGGACTGGTTATCCTGGACCTACCAACCGTTCCGAGTCCGAACCTTATAGTGAGGAAACCAAGGAGCGCCCCCATTTGCACCATCGGACGGGAACCGAGAAAGCCCGTAAACCCTCCCTTGTGACTCGGGATCAAGCACAAGACCCAATCTTTCATTGCTCACTAATATCTCCCAAAGTTGTGTGAATGGGACTAGAACATGGGTCTCTTCAACCACGAGATAAGAGTTTAACCGCTATACCAACTTTGTTTGATTGATCATATGTATTAACTACCTAGAATTGACAACTCTTTTACTATGAATTAAATAAGGTGAAGATGAGTATCAATCTCCTAGAATTAATAACTTGTTTGATTAATGGTACCCGCTAGTTGTTTCTTTTTTTTTCTTCCTCTTTGATCGACCAATAAACAAAGCTCTGATCTTTATAGAAAGTCTATTGGGCAAACAAAGCTCCCTATGGGAGACTGAGCCGGCTACAGTTATTGAGCCCATTCGCCTTTGTAAAAAAAAGTTGTTGAGCCCATTCCAGGAAAAACCCACATCCGTGAATGATCGGATGGTAAAACCTGTTGGGCTCAGATATCAAACTCGTGATCTTTTTTCAGTCCTGAGTTTTCTCCTCATAACCATCCACTCTAGTGGTGCGCTAGTTGTTTCTCAAATATCAACTTGGGGTCTAGCTATCATCAATTGCAAATAAGAAAATGGAAAATAATCCAAAAACAACATTTTTAGGTTGTTTTATTTTTTTTCTACTATCTCAGCGTCACATTATCATCCTTTAATTTCAGAATTTACTTGTGTACTTTTATCCCCCACTACCCTTCACTTTGTTTAGTAATATATAAAGTTGAGAGAGTGAAGGAGCATAGAAAGAAAAGTTAGAGAGAGATAGAGAGAAAGAGTCAAATTATTTAAGGCATTGGGTATGGTGGTTCAGCCTTGCGGTGGGCTCAAAGTGTGGCAAACCAACATGGATGTACTGTTGGTAATTTTAGTGTTATTAAGGCCATTGGTGATATTGGATTAACTTGTCGTTTAGGTTGATCTCATTAGTAATTAACCGAGTTAGGTGATGCAGGAGTGCGAGCTCGGTTGTTTCTAATGGATGGTGTGTGTTATTGGTTGATTGGGCTAAATATCTACCGTTAAACCGAATTTAAATAATCAATTGATTTTACTTGATTAATTTGTTTTCCATAATTAATATTTGATAATTTAATATATTAGTGTTGAATGAAATGCCCATAAATAGGCACACATGGAACTTTGGATATAAGTATGGGTTTTCAAGTTTTTAAAAGATAGGGGAACAGAGGTCAGTTTGGGAGATCTTAAAAACAGTTCCATTGGTTTCTTTGAAATGGGATTACAAGGCAGTTATGGGTTTTGAGTTTTTCGAAGATAACTTCGATCGATCAATATGAATGTAACTCATGGAAGATTTATTCGACGTTCAACTATTTGATTGTATCGATCAAATTGTTTGTTCTGAAAGTGATCACACGACTCGTAGTATAATTCAAGTAATTCTCGATTCCGTCTACGGTTTCGGTTTGAATTTATACAACATGTAGTGGTGTCTTTGTATTTTATTGGATGATGTTTTGGTGGTGTTAAAAGAGCTTATCCATACATAAGAAATGTTAGGAAACGTTATAAAGAGGGAATTGTGAGTGTGACTAAGTGTTAGACTGTTAGTTACATGAAGTCTAACTACTTTGGACATGTGTGGGCTCGGCCTACTATACACCACTAGAAGTGTAAAGTTTTAGGCTTGACAAGTTATCATCCATTCATCCCATATCCATTTAAGTTTTCTCCTGGATAGCATTAACATTGACCAAGTTGACCTATAAAAATTATATATATCACATTTTGCAAAATAGGTGACACTCACGTGTGTCACTGTTTTTATATTATATTCTTCGGTTATTTTAGTTTTAAGTAAATCTTAAGATATCACAAACTCTCGTGTTTTACTTATCTATGGTTCATGACGTTTCTTTAATTATAACAAATAGACATCAACATATTGTCTCATTTGTTCCCGTTGGAGTGTTTGTCCAGAAACTTGTGATAGGAACATGGGCGGACCTGGTTTGAGTCCAGGGGTAGCACGTGCTACCCCTTAAACTCGTACGCGAAGTAGAAAAGAGTTGGATTTTTGGGTTTTTATACGTTTGCTACCCCTTAGAAGTTGATAAATATTTTGTGGGGAAGGAGAATAAATAAGTTCTGTGCTAGTGCATTGGTTGATAACCGTTTCTCCTTCCTGGATGTTCCCCTTTCGAGGCTTCTCAGATGTACTTAGTCACTTTTATTTTTTCGGACAATTTGTGACCTCGTTTCTTTTGTTTAGGTTCTTTTGCGACTGCTACTAATACACATTGTCTTAGATTTAGTTTCTTTTGTTTGGTTTTGTATTTTTTTTATTACATGTTTAGATTTGTTTTGTTGAGTTTCCTTTGCGGCTGCCACTAGAACATATGTTTTATCAGAGATTTAGTTTTATTTGCTTAGTTTTTTTTTTCTTTTCTTTTAATATTACATGTTTTGTCATAGATTTATCTTCATTTGTTTAGTTTTTTTTTCAATATTACATGTGTTCATAGTTTTCTTTTCAATCCGAGCCGAGCTTCATTTCGAAGTAATTATCTTTTAAAATCGAGTTGTAACAAATAGGATATACTTTAACTTTTATTTCAAAACGTGTTTAAATTTCTTACATGTATTTTTGAATATATCATTTATCTTTATCTATAGTTACTTCTAAATAATGGGTTTTTTTTACATACCAGATACCCTGTTAATGACTCCGTTTTCTCGAGGGCGCCGCCCCCAAACCCTTACAAAAAGAATTGTGTCACCCCTTAAAAATTTCTAGTTCCGCCCCTAGATAGGAGAGCTATGCCCATCACGAGGGTGTAAACACTACCTCTAGGGGCGTGAGGGCTCAAGCGTAGTGGTGGTCACGGTAGTGGTGCAAAGTAATTGTTTTTTTCATTTCTTTTTCACCAACCACACAATTACATATCAACTTTCTTTATTTTAAATTAAACCTATATTCACACAAACATCATTATCATTACAGACTATGAAAAAACCAAAGTGTTTGATTGTAGGATAGGATCAAGACAAGTTCAATTCAGATGGATGAATCCACTAATGGTTCTTGACTGGCATCGAGGGTAGATGGGGAGGGCGACTGTCTAGGCCTGGTCCTTCGGAGGGCCCAAAACTTTTTATTGTTATAATTTTTGTTTGTTATATAAGTTTTTAAATATGTGTATATATGTGTGAAGACAAATGTATTAAAAATGTGTTAGGTGGTGTGAAAGGAAAATGAATATTGTAAAATCATTAGGTTTCAATTTAAAATTTAAAATCTTACATGAAGCACATTCATAATATTTTTTTTATCATTTCTATAATGGCCCATCATTTTTATCCTACCTAGGATACGATTTTTTTTGTTACACTTTTTAAAGACGCCTCTATTCATAACAATTAACGATTGTATGTGGTGGTAGTTACTAAAAATCATTGTGGACTTTTAGGCTAAACGTAGTCGGCGTCAAATTGTTTTTTTAGCGCCCATAGCACCCGGGTACACCGGCTCCCGACGCGTTATGGGTCCAAAACCCCTCCCAGGTGTTAATTTTATCTCGCCTCCCCGACCTTTTTTTTCTAAATTTTTATTGGTTGATAGTGTTAAAACATTTTTAAAAAAAGAAAAAGATAATGATAAGAGGGCTTTATTAGAGGCGTTATGACTACACACTTTAGTGACGTGGAGACACGTTGATAACGTGACTACTATACATAGCCTTATGAACATTAAGAATCACATTTAATAAAAAATAATAATAATATATACAGAGACGTACATCAATAATAACTAAAAAATGTTATGTAGATCATGGCTAAAAGTTGAAACTTAACTTTAACTAGATGGTGCTGCGTGTGTTGCCATGTGTCTGTTTTTGCGTGTGTTGCCATGTGTCTGTTTTTGTATAATCCACAAGGTCAAGATATTTCATTATATTTGTGTAAACATTAAAAGGAGTCACACGTGTGAAACTAAAACTATAATAAGCAAATAAAAAAACAATCTAAAAAAATTAAGATTAAAAGAACAATTTAAAAAAAAAAAATCATATCCTATCACGTGTCAAGCTTATGATTGAAGCAAGTTACTAAAAATCGATTTTAAAAAATTATTGAGAGGAGAAAAAGAAAAGATAGTGAGAGACAGAGAGATAATCAAATTATTAAAGGCGGTGAGTGCGGTGGTTCAGCCCTGCGGCGGGCTCAAAGTGCGGCAAACTAACACGAGTGTAGTGGTGTTCATCGCGTCGTGTCGTCTTTGTATCACGTACAATCTTATAAATTAATACGTATACCTTTGGATTTGACAAATGCAATATCAGCCTTTGGCTCACATGAATCCAGTGTGCCTTTAGGCTATGTGTAGTGCGGGTTATGAGAACGAGGGTTATGTGTTATGTGGAGGACATGTCATTAAGAGGGTTATAAGGACAAGGGGTGTAGTGGTTTGAGAAGGGGTGGCACCATAATAAAAAAAATATATAATAAGATTGACCAATCATGAGAGAGCCTATAACATAGACCAATCTAAATGAGGATGGGGAGGTGCCATATATATCCGGCCTAGAGGGGGAGAGAGTGTGCCATGTAGGATGTATAGTGGTCTTTGGGCATTATAACCTTCATATAACCCCACTACACATAGCATTATGGATGACGTTTTGTTGTATTAAGAAGCAATTATAAGAAGTGTCGAAAACCGGGGAGTGTGAGTGTTAGACCGTTAGTTACATGAAGTCCAACTACTTTGGACATGTGTGGGTTCTCCCTCCTATACACTAGAAGTGTGAGGTTTTTAGGCTTGACAAGTTATCATCCCATATTCATGTAAGTTTCCTTCTAGAAAGCATTAACATTGACTAAGTTAAACCTACAAAAATTATATATATTACATTTTACAAAATAGGTGACACTTTGTCATTGTTTTTAAATTGTTTTCTTCTGTTATTTTAGTTTAAGGTGGCGTGTCTTTTAAAAAAAAAAAAATCTTTTCTTGTCCTTTTGTGTATGCGTCGCATAGACATTTAGGTACTGTTTAATTTTTTTTGAAGATGTTTCATTAAAAAATGTCTACGCGGGCTCTTCTTGGTGTAGATGTGACCCAACTATTTCTAACATCTTCTAACCGTCACCCCTTCCACTAGCGGTTGTCGTACACAGACCGACGCTCTCCAACGGCAATCGTCCTCCATCCCGTCGCCCCTTCCACCGGCGGTCGTCCTCTATCCCGTCGCCTCCTTCAATTCAGGAAAACAAACAGTCTTACAGACTGCGAATGTTTGGTACACCTCTTATTTTACAGATATCTGCAGATGTGGTCCGCAGACTGCATACATTTTCCCTACTAAAAAACAAACAGCACCTAAGTAAACTTTAAAATATCATAAACTTTCAGATTTCACCCACGGTTCGTATCGTTTCTTTTATTATAACAGACCAAGCAAACCGGTTCAAAATATTGTCTCATTTATCTCCAATTGATTGCCTATCCAAAAACTCGAGGTTTTGAGTTCACCCGATGAGTTGCTCGCTTAAGTTTTCACCAATTTATAAAGAAGACCTCGTTTCCTCCTTCAACCGATATGGTACTCACATTTATTCTCATGGCAGAATTGTTTTTTATTTAATGTTTTGAATATTATCAGTGTAACTGTAACATGTGGGGATGCACATACTTATTTTTATCAATGTTCAACCCCATAAATTTTTTTACGGTTCAAAGCCCATTGACACATAGGTAAGAATAACTAGTTTAAATGAAGACACATACGAGAGAAAGATTCCAAACAATGAGAGTAGTGTGTTTCGATGCAATGATGCTTCTCCTCAATTGGAATCACCTAAAGCCAAATAATTCAACTCGTAGTCTTGAATTTTATGGTGCAACTAGACTAGATTAATGACTATAAAATTCTTTTATCATTTGGTCAAGGCTAAACTTTATAGCCTGAACTTTTTATAGGCCATATGTAATGGCATCGTGATAGGGGAGTTATGTCCATTACGAGATCGTAAACATTGTCCCTAGACGCGTGAGGACTCAAATGTGGTGGTGTAAAGTAATTTTTTTTTTCTTTTCTTTTTACCAACCACACAATTACTAATGGTTAAGGTTACTTCGTAATTATTACAAATATTGCATCTCGTTTTTTATTTCTATGTTTTTTAGAGATGAACAAAATTTAAGAAAAATATATAATTTTTAGCTAAAAATATACATGTCCCTACAATAAATAAAATTAAAAAAAAAATTTGAACGGCGGGCTTTATTAAATAAATTGATAATAGCTTTCTTTTCCCTAATCATGCAATTGCTTTGAGAAATTGAAAGGCGTGTTTTGAGTAAATAAAAGTACTCAATAAATGTATTATAGCTTGGAATGACAAACCATGGCCGATAATTTATTCATAAAAACTAGACCATAGTGAGTAATATGTGTGGATTGAAATTTACGTTACTCCAAAATGAAAGTAGGTAAGGAAATTAATGATTTCTATTAAAGTACGAGGTTATTTCAAAATTATTTATAAATATATAGAGCATCCGGTGGCGTTGAAGGGACAACGACGTGGAATCCCGCCCTTCCCCCCCCCCCCCCCCCGGCATTTTAGGGTTGCGTGGTTCTTGGCCGTGAAGATTCACACGGCTTGAAGGGGAGAAGGGGTTGGGTAGATGACCAATCAAGTAATGACACCTAATTTTCTTTTTATTTATTTTATTTATTTAAACTAGTAAAAAATAACATAACGCCACACACCATACCATGTATACCTCTATCACACCATCCAAATGATGTTATCCGGTCATTGTCCACGTAACATGATAACATCATTTCACAACATCATGTATACCACATGCCCTTATAGATTACTTCAAATTACATCAGGTATAAGTTTGAACCTAAAACTTCAACTGAAAGGCTAAGAACTTTTCTATCAAATGTGTTATATAAATATGTGCACACATATACAAACGGACCTATCCAAAATGTGATTTCCATGTGAAGCGTTTGAAAGCGAAGAGAATTTGACATAAAATTTAGGGGACATATGCGTCCATATATAATTATGTAATCTCATATATATAATCACGTAATACCACATAATTACATACATGTTAAAAAAAGTTTCGCTTGTTTAAAAACAACTATTGCAATACTATATTCATTTATAGATAAGAGTATTGTCTATTTATTGTATAACTTTAAAAAATAAACATATAAAAAAGTATCCGATTTAAAAAAAAAAATCTGATGGGACTATATGTAACCCGAGAAGAGTCAACATTTGCGAGTTTGCGACTATAGTTTTTTTTGCCTTTCGAGTCTTATTATACGTAAGTATCGGATATAATCTTGGACATTAACCATTAAACTATAGATTAGTATAACTATTGATTCAAAATTCTTTCTACACTTCTAAAAAAAAGACTTAATATTTCCTAATCCTGGGAGCATCAATAGAGTTTTAGGGTGGCTATCCAGATTACCCATTTTTAGAAATCAGTATTTTAATAAATGGTTTATGTTACAAACAAATACGCAGCGGAAACAATTAAACAACGCAAATAAGTAAAACACACGCAAATAAGTAAAACACACAAATAGGATCAAATGATCAAATTACCAATACATGCAAACACATAAAAAATTAATCTAGAACGAGTTATTCAACCGGTGTAATACACACGAGTTACTAACCTAGATATATAATAAACAAAAATCCACAATACCACATGCATGCCATCCTCACATTCACTCTCATCAAAGTTTTTGTGTCTCTCTCTTCTATTAAGGAAAAATGAATTTCAATAATACAAGTTTTACCTTGTTAGTGGATAATAATACGAGTTTTGAAATTTCCTCACAATAATATGAGTTTTGTGGATATTGGATTCTAATGATACACTGTTATTTTTTCACTAACGGTGTTAGTCTGTTTCCTATGTGACACCTGACGTGGACTGTTTTCCTCTTACATGGCACCTGACGTGGCACCTGCCACATAGACAACAGACTAACACCGTTAGTGAAAAAATAACGGTGTATCATTAGAATCCAATACCCACAAAACTCGTATTCTTGTGAAGAAATTTCAAAACTCGTATTATTATCCGCCAACAAGGTAAAACTTGTATTATTAAAATTCATTTTTCCTTCTATTAAAATAACAACCCTTTCTCTCTTTTTTTTTGGGAACGGCAGTATGAAATTTTATTAAACAAGCTCATAAAGGAGCAAAATTACATGTATAGGAGATGATTAATCATCCAATTGTTCCAACTCAACACACACTTATGACATCTAGAGTTGAACCACATAAAAGAGCTAAAGACAATCGTATTAAAAATGCTTCCGTTCCTAATTTTGCTTGGTTGGAATATGACCAGAGACTAATAATGTTAAATAATTAAACTATATAATTACGATGAATTTCATTTGATAATCATTTGATTTTTAAAACTTTTAAGAACAATTCTGAGCTACTAATTATATATAAGGAAAACTCTCCCATTAATTCATTAATTTGAGTGATCCCCTGAATTTATGGGTTGAGATTGGTTTTTAAAAAGTTCTCAAATTTAACCTAACCCTTTATAAAGTATGAAAAATATAAATGTTTTATTTTTTTAAGCTTAATATAAACTATTAATAAAATTTCAATTATATATTATCTTAAAATACAATTTAATAATATAATAATTATATACAAAATTATTAATTATATTACTTTTTAATACAATCCGTGTTATACATAGATTGATATCACTCGTCTAATCATATATAAAAAGTTCAGAACACAAGATAACTAGAGATGTAAAGTAGTCGAGTCCTCATTATTTAATTGCTTTGTTAAAAGCTTAAATAACATCAAGCTGAAGGCAAAACTTGATCTGAATTTATTTAAATGTCGACATGTCGAGCTCAAACCCCAGCTTCTTGGAACGAATTAAGCCTAAAACTCCTATTTCTTATATGAACATAAATATATTCATACATTATACAACAATATCAGTGATTGCCACTCACAAATAAAACATTAATTGTTAGAATATATATTTCACAATAACTCGCATAGACACGTCATCTTTTCTTGCTAATCTATAATTACTCTTTTTAATATGAAAGCTATTTAAAAGAAACTAAAAAAGTCATTTAAAAACGGCTTAAAAGTGCATATAGATGGTGGTTGTTAAACCTTTGTTGAGACTTCTATTACTTAGGTTAACCCCCCATACCAACTCTGTTCCCAGAATATAAAACTACAAAAAGAAACCCAGACTGGTGATAAATCATTTCTGCTCACCAAATTCAATTCTCATGCACAACAAGCAACAGTTCCCATCAACCCAGCCCTCATATAATGCATGATTTGCCTCCCCTTAACATAACTTCAACATGAACCAGACTCCCCACACCACCATCATGAACCCTACCCTTTTTCCGGCCACCGGCCGGAAATTCTTCCCCGATATTCATGTCATCGAGCTTTTCATCGCCCTTCTCGTGTTCGTTGTCATACATTCTCTAAGACAACGGAGACGAAATGGGCTACCCGTGTGGCCGTTTGTGGGGATGTTGCCATCTTTGGTGCTCGGTCTACGTTACGACATGTATGAATGGATTTCCCAGATTCTTTGTAGACAAAATGGGACTTTTGCTTTCAAAGGTCCTTGGTTTACGAATCTTAATTGTATAGTCACTTCTGATCCCCGTAACGTCGAGCATCTTCTCAAAACCCGGTTTCAGGCATACCCGAAAGGCCCGTATTTCAGGCATGTTCTCCGGGATCTGTTGGGAGATGGAATCTTTAATGCCGATGATGAAATTTGGCAGAAACAAAGGAAAACCGCGAGTATCGAGTTTCATTCGTCTAAGTTTAGAAGAATGACTACAAAGTCGTTACTGGAGCTCGTTCACAAACGGTTGTTGCCTGTTTTACAGGAGTCTGTAGCTCAGTCGACCGAGATTGATCTACAGGACATCCTGTTAAGGTTAACGTTTGATAACGTTTGCATGATAGCTTTTGGGGTTGACCCGGGTTGTCTAAGTCCCGGGCTTCCTGAAATACCATTTGCTAAAGCCTTCGAAACAGCCACCGAAGCCACTATACTACGGTTTGTTACACCAACTCTTGTTTGGAAGATCATGAGGCATTTTAACATTGGTCCCGAGAAGAAACTGAAGGATTCCATTAAAGGAGTCGATAGTTTTGCAGATGATGTTATCCGGACCAGGAAGAAAGAAGTACTTTTGATGTCTGATGATGACAAGAAACAAAGATCTGATTTGCTGACAATCTTCATGGGACTTAAAGATGAACAGGGACAACCGTTTTCAGATAATTTTTTACGGGATATTTGTGTGAATTTTATACTGGCGGGTCGGGATACTTCTTCGGTGGCGTTGAGTTGGTTTTTCTGGCTTCTTGATCGGAACCCAACGGTGGAGGAGAAGGTCCTGGGTGAGATGTGTCGGATTGTGAAGGAACGGGAAGATGAGAGCGAAAACGGGAATTTGATATTTAGACCGGAAGAGGTGAAAAAGATGGAGTATCTACATGCTGCTTTATCCGAGTCGTTAAGATTATACCCCTCGGTACCAGTGGATCATAAGGAGGTAATCCTGCTACTATCTGTCTATATTTCTCAGTTTTGATCCGTCATTTACTTATGAATAAGTTGATTTCAGATGTTTTTCTCAATCAGGACGCTAAAATCAAAATAGCTCAAAAATAAACAGTTAAACGGGTCAAAAGTTGACCAATTTTAATAGATTATTTTTTCAAAATCATTTTAACATAAAAAACATACTTATAATATTTGATACACTAATTATTTATGGAGAACTTAAAAAATCTACAAAAAAGGTGTTTAGGGTAAAACCGATCTATACCAAAACTACCCTTTAACCCAAGACCCATCACGCCTGACTAGGAATGTAAACAAGCCGCACCGAGTGGAGCCCGAGCTAGCTAAGCTCAAGCTCGTCTCGTTTAATTTAAGAGAGCTCGTGCTCAGCATGTTAATAATTTTATGTGTATATAACATAATCTATAGTATCTAGTTATTCTAATCATAATTTTAAATATAATAACATTTACTATGTAGTTATATGTTTATTATATAAAACAAAAATTATTATATTTATGTAAAATATTGAATAAAAGGTCCTTTAGGCTCGCAAGCTTTTCAAGCTCGGTATGTGAAGCCTGGTTTGTTTAAATGCGGCTTGATTCAAGCTTTTAGCGAGTCAATCTCGAGTAGCTCATGAGCTGTTCGCTCTTTACAATATACACCCTTAGATCTAACAAACGCTTTTGCCACTTGTACTAAGTTTATATGTGATTATGAATCTGATACCTTTAGACTATCTAGTCCTGACTTCCCATAATAATACAGGTAGTTGAGGATGATGTTTTCCCAGATGGGAGGGTGTTAAACAAAGGAACAAAAGTGGTTTACGCAATCTATGCAATGGGAAGAATGGAAGAGATATGGGGAAAAGACTGCAGAGAGTTCCGGCCAGAGAGATGGCTGAGAGATGGGCGATTCATGAGTGAATCAGCCTACAGGTTCACCGCCTTCAATGGCGGCCCAAGGTTGTGCTTGGGTAAAGACTTTGCTTACTACCAGATGAAATTTGTCGCTGCCTCAATCTTATACCGCTATAAAGTGGAAGTGGTGGCTAATCATCCAGTAGCACCAAAGCTTGCACTCACTATGTACATGAAACATGGGCTGAAAGTGAAGCTTTGGAAGCGTAGCAAGTCTGATCTCCAAGTGTGTCACAAAAATTAATATTATGAGATCTGAGATCCTAGTGAAGATGTGTGGTATTTATGTGTTTTTTTTAACTTATTCTTTCTCTATTACTTTTTTTATTTATTTTACATTTATAAGTCAATATTGTATTGCACAAAATGCTGAAACTGATGGAGATGATGTTTATTGTAAGTTAAAAGTATAAATAAAAGATTTGTTGGTGATATTCATGCTTTACCTGCCCATTCTTGATAGAACTCTTTTAGAAACTCCTCCATGAATTTGTGCCTTTTCTCAGCCCTTGTCTTCCCTGCCTGAAATTTATTAAAAAATTACATATATTAATATACATAATGACTTGTGACCGTGCAATAGGGCGCGCAAATTCGAATATAATATCGAAATTAAAAACCTTTGTTTTCATTAAATCTTTGAGTTTGAGGAGCTTTTCATGAAAGTGATTGACAGTAGTTTGTTCATTTTTGTTCATGTATTGGTCCTTGGACAAATCAGAACGAGGCTGTATGTTAGGATCATGAAGCACTCGGTTTCTACTCCCACCAAAGGTAAAACAACGAGCAATACCTGGAACCAAAGTTCATGTTGATATAATAATTTATAGACATAAATTGATCAGTAATTATGATAGGGTAATATATAAACAAAATGTGATGAGTTTTGATGATTAACGGGAAGATGTTAATTTACCAATGGCACCAATTGCATCAAGACGGTCAGCGTCTTGCACGACACCAAACTCAGGTGTATGAGAACCATTTGTGACTCCACTTATTTCCTCTTTGAAACCTTTACATTTAAGAATGAAATATTAAATTAAGTAACAATTAGCTAAAATGCATCTTAGCTAACGGGGCTCTCTCTAGTGGGATAGATCTAAGGTCTGTTCTCATCTCACCTCACATACCCTACTGTTGAGTTGGATTTTGCTATGTATATATGTTTGTTTGTATCTTAGTAAAGGGAACTCACCCATTTCCTTTATAATAGCTAATATTTTGCTGCTTTTATCCATATCTACACCCTCTTTTTCAAGAAAATCCTCGACAATTTTCTCCTCGGATGGATTCCTGAATCATTGAAAAAGATGAAGGAGAAAATATTTGCAGTTGGATGAAAAGAAGCCATCTTACTGAGGATACAAGAGGCAATCATGGCCAATACATTTGGAGCCCGGACAGATTTACGTCAAATTTAAACAAAATGGAGAACATACCTCAAATATTTGTAGTCTCCTGCATATGAAATAATTATCATCAATATCAACAAAGGCAAGAACACATATAACTAATTTTATGGTTGGGGTTATAACGTTTTTGATAACCGATTTTATGGTTCGGTTATGGTTATATGTGTAGTTAACCGATTTATAATTATATGTCTAGAAAGTTTTGTTATGGATTTTTATAAGGAGGGATGGTACTTTGAATCCAAAATCAACAATGGTAAATAACATAACTACAAAAGGACGAGTACAATCACCTATATCGTGAAGGAGTGCAGCTAACTCAACCTACAATAGTAGTAAGATAGATATTAAGAATGATCCATGAGGCCAAGATTAAAGAGCTAGAAAAAAACAAGCTTAAACTAATTAAACCAGCGATATACCATTAATCGTTTATAATGCTATGCTTAACTAAAACAAATTTACTCAAGTAAATCAAAATATGAATTATAACAAATTAGAAAGAAAGTAGAGGTTTTGGTGAGGTTTGAAGGTAAAATTGGGTATCAAAATGGTGTTTTGATGGCAATTGAACAATCAGCAGTAGAGGATTCAGATTCACCAGATCGCAGGTATGATTCAGATGGGCAAACCCAATGCATGAGACTCCCACATGCACAGGGTCCGCGGAGTGTCGGGCCACTTGGGCCTGATGACCATGCATTTTTGCAAGAGGTTGTTTCCAAGACTCGAACCCGTGATCTCCAGATCACATGGCAACAACCTTGCCATTGCTCAGGTTCACCCCTATGAGTATGATTCAGATCTAAAGCGTATTTTGATGTCAACAGGCATAGACAATTAGTGATCATGTATAATTATAAAAAGGTGTAGACAAAGGGGAACCATGTAAATGAATCATAAAAGACTTTAGCGATAGCTTACTATAAACCAGTGACATCAAGAGAAATTGGAGCCAAAAGCAAAAATTAATGATTATCCCATGTATACTTGTATAGCCTTGGTTTCACTTTAGACACTGTAGTGACATTAATCTAACTCAGCTAAAATAAAGCTTTTAGCCCACCAACCCAAAAGTAAAGGTAAGGTGGCATTCTACGGTCAAAACTCAAAAGTACTAGTATTAAAATTTTAAACTGATATGCAATTTCAGAATTAGTTTGAGCCCAACAATTCTTTTTTGCATAAGTTACCTTAAAAAGTTATGTAAAATCCTAAGATCCATATAACATTATGAAGTTAATAAGTAATACATTTACCCAAAGGTAATATGCCCCACCCTCCATGCCATCCCGTATACTTTGCTGAACTAAATAGATGGTCCAAACAAGGAATAGGAAACTGGGACCTCATGAATCATGTCAACAACTGTTTATTAAGAAAGGCCAGAAACACAGCACTATGAACAAATATTTTACATAACAAGTGAATGTAAAAAAATAAAAATGTACCAGGGTTTGTCTCTTAAAAACAATTGCATCTTGAAACCAAAGTTAACATATGCCACATCCCACCGGTAAAGTTTATGTGTGTGTTCCGTTTTATATTGCGATTGTGTGTTTGGATCTGCTGTTTGCACAAATCACCACCAGCCATCACCCATTACCGCTGCTACCGAAAAACTATCCCTGGTCAACACTGACTGCCGACTGGTTGACAGTTGCTGGTCAACAAAAGTCAACAGCAGGTCGCTGTTGTTTGCTGCTTCTACATCAAATCCGCTCAGATTTGAACAGGCCATTCGAGATCGTTGTTGCTGTGTTTGTAGGAAAGCCGTGATACCCAACCCTAACAGCAGCAACATTCACTCTAACACTCTTGGCAAGGGTGAGCAAATGTGCCTCTGATGTAGAGAGCATTGAGTACTTTAGGTGTACTATAACAAAGGCACGATTAGCTACCGAAGTACTGATCCAAGCACATTTAAGTCATCAAACAACTAATAGGTTTCTGGCATTAACAGGATACTAAAGAAGGTATATTCAGGACTATGTCAAAATTACTAAACCAATAGCACCTTTTGCAATGAAATTAGAACTACAGCCAAATGAATCTCCAGTTTAGAGTTTTCAATTGAGATCGCATTAGGTTTCAAACAATTTTCAGTGTCGAATCTTCAACACACCTAAACTACTCCACGGGGAGTAAACGACAAGCACCATTCACAAACATCGATAATTAGTTACAAGTTAATAATAAACATTCATGCCGCTTTTCATCAGTCAATCAATTAGTATGAAATCAGGAAACATACGATTTCGAGGGAGATTGGTGAGGAAGAGAGGCCTTCCTCGTGAGCAAGCGAGAGAGCGAGGTCCCGAACACGAAAAGCGTGAGCAGCATCATGAGATGCATCGTTCCCTTTCATCGTCACTTCCACCAATTTCTCTGCGTTTCTTACGGTTTCACTCTTCGCCATTACTTTTCTCTGGTTCTGCTTGCTTCTTCGGCGCCGGGTTTAACCAAATTTTGGGTCAAACACTCTTTTCATACAATTTTATTAGGCTATCCGTAGTGGGGCGCCATGTACCAATTTTTTTTAACATGGCGCCCCTATGGCGCCCCTCCACCACCCCCAAGGGCGTTATGTTAACAAAAATTATGTCCGGCGTTATGTAGATAACGCCTTCCCCCTCTCTTGTTTTTTTTTTGTTTTTTTTTGTTTTTTTCCTATTGGTTCTCCCAATCATTATAACCCCCATCTTTATAACCCCCACTACACATCTTACCTCATAACCCCCCATTGCCACGTCATTCGCCACATGGCGCATAACCCCTCACCCAACTCTCAAACCACTACACATAGCCTTAGGAGAGGTGTGCGGCCAACAAAGTCCAGCTAAACCGGCTAGAGGCATGTTAGTTAGTGATAGAAACTTGAGAAAACTTAAGTTTGATCTTTGTGACAATCGAGTTTTACTATTAATTTGTTGTCGTGTTTAAGGACAGGCAGGTTAGAGGGTTTTCCTCGGAGCTGGTGTAACATTGGGCGTTAAGAACTTCGTACGGCTGGGTTGGACCAGCCGACGATGGCCATTTATCACTGGGTCACTCCGTACAGAGTATCTGAGCAGTTTCCGTTTATTGACCGTTCATGAAAATTCAGTTATGCATCCTCTATCACAATCACATGTTGCTCTAGAAAATTCAGTTATGCATCTAATGTATATCTCTCTATTACTTCTTTCATTATTCAAAAAAAAATTTGAAGAAAATATTTTAAAGATCAAGGTCATGATCATGATCAAAGTGCAAAAAAAAAGGTTGTGCTTCAACTTTCATTAACATTATTATATGTAAAGGGTGTCCCTCACTAAAATGTGTTTAGTGAAGTGTTTTGTAAAAGTGACCAACTCCTTGTTAAAGATTGAGATGTATAAGATGATTTCTTTGTGAGGAGTGAAACATTAGAATCATAAAGGTGAACATCTTGACATAGTGAAGCAAAAGAAGGTGATGAGATGTTATCATTCATACCCTTAACTATTAAGTTTGTTATCTTTGTTTATACACACAAAAGTCATTCACACGTTGCTTTAGTTATCAAAGAAGTTAAAGAAAAATTCAAAATAATTCAAAAAAAGCTATCATCCTGCTGGCTGGTTTCCTTAATATCTATGTTGTAAAGTCAAAGTGAGAAAATAGAGTGCTCAAATTAAAGTGACCAATATGTTTTTGACTCTACTTCTACAAAATAACAAAAAGTAAAGTACATTGTTACTTGCTCAAAAAGAAATTTATTAATTGCCTTAAAATAAGAATTGGGTTACACACATTAAACCTTTTTTATATCCTTA
Organism: Deinandra increscens subsp. villosa; assembly: GCA_039602395.1. Lineage (NCBI taxonomy): Eukaryota > Viridiplantae > Streptophyta > Magnoliopsida > Asterales > Asteraceae > Deinandra > Deinandra increscens. The sequence goes on from JBCNJP010000020.1 coordinate 9,981,425, forward strand.
CTCCTGTTTCTATAATAAATAAGTTAATTATTGAAAAGATTTTAAATAGTTACTGAATAAAAATTTATATTTCATCAATCTATGTTATCATTAAATTTGTTTGAAACTAAAATAAGCTTGTACGTTATACTTAATGTTAAAATGATTGAGATTTGAGATTTCATCACTTGTAAGTTATTGTAAGTTATGCTATATGTTAAGGTTATTTTTCATTTTTTACAATATCTATAAATTTATTTAAACTAAAATAAGCTTAAAAGTAATGATGATATAAAACTTTATGTGTTAGTAAAAGAAGTTACCAGAAATATTCAAATAAGAAGTATTGGTTTTCTATAAAGGTTAAGAAATATATTGGGTCTAACACATGTTTTTTATTATTTTTAAAGGAGATATTTTAGTCGTAGTAACTTTTTTTCTACTTTTTATCAAGTTTTCCTATTTTTTAAAAACATTTATAACTTTTACATACGACATTAGTTTTTTTTAAAATTACACCATATGACGAGCATTTTTTATATTTAAAACACATACAGTGTTGCTATATATAAATTAAAAAATTACTCTTCGGGTTTTCTATTGCCATTGTGTATTTTTGCTCGTCATTGTGTTTTTTTTTCTTCAGGTCATCGTGTATTTTTGCCATTGTGTATTTTTGCTCGTCATTGTGTTTTTTTTTCTTCAGGTCATCGTGTGTTATGTTTCTCGTCATTGTGTAATATGTATTTATCATTATGCTTTATGTTTTATTTCATTTCATGTTGTTTTGCTATTGTTTTTTATGTATTAAATAAATTTACCACAATAACTAGCAAAAAGACACAGTGACGAACAAATAAACACAATATCGCATGAGAAAACATAAATAGTATTTTTTTTAATTTTATTTATAGCAACATTATACACGTTTTAAAAATAAAAAACACTCGTTTATTTAGTCTCGACCATTAATTAGATATTAATAACAAATTTAATGATTATAATTCTTTCTTAGACTTACTAGATTAATAACCAGTATACTATACGGGTTGGATTTAGGTTCATAATATTAGATTAATATAAAAAAACAGTAAAAAAACTAAAAATTATAAATAACATAATTCATAAAACATTAATTGATAATTTAATACATTAAAGAAGTTTATTATGTCTGACAAAGTGTTAATTAGTTTCTTAAATAAAAACTCAAATTATTAAGTGAATTTATCAAATCTGCGTTAAGGTTGCCATTTTTTGAAATGCAAATTTGGTTTGGAAAATATTGGTAATTGGTATTAATTAATTGATAATATAATAAATTGATACTTGAATGTGGTTTTGACATGTGTCAATGCTGATATGGACACCTTAAAAATAAGACACGTGACAACCAATTTAGTTCTTTAAATTAGGATTAATTAAAGATTAGAGTAAAATCCAAAAAGAAATAATGATAACCTAACTCAAGAAGTGAATATCAATGTTGGAATTTAAAAAATATATATTAAAAAGAAAAAGAAAATTCGAGTAAAACTCCAAAAAGAAATAATGGTAACCCACGAGCATTTTGTGGGTTTATGGATGAATTGATATTATATTGTTATTATAGTTGGTCCTTCAGTTTCTAAAAAGGTCCATTTGCCAACTTCTGATTGGATAAAAAGTGTCTAACTAGTTGAAGGGCTTCTTTGGGTTTGAAAGTAGGTACTTGATGTCCAGCTCCCCTAATCGTTACAAACATCAATCCGTCGTATGTAATCGTCCATCCGCCAACCTGTCATTTAAACAAACATATCTGATAAAAATCTTACTCGTAACAAAACTATATGTACAGTCTATAAAGGTTGAAACACGAGGGCAAACAGTCCTTATATTCGTGGAACAGAATGTAAATGATGTTAAAATCGATGTTTTTAAAACAAGACCGGTCATTAAGGTCCCCTAGTTGGTTTCAAAAATCGGATGAAATCATAAATAAATAGTTGAAAGAGTAAACTTCGTTTTTAGTCCCAATGTTTACACATTTTAACAATTTTAGTCCTAACTTTTTAAAATCTCAATTTAGCGTCTCACATTTCATTTTTTTTTTCAATTTTGGTCTCAACGTTACCAGTTGTTTAAAGAGCCGTTAAACTGCCCCACATGAGATGTACTTTTGTCATTTCCGTTTGTTTTAACTCATACTTTAAAACAAACGGAAATAACAAAAATACCCCTCACGTGGGGACCATGTGAGGGCAGTCTAACAGCTCTTTAAACGGTTGTTAACGTTGTAACCAAAATTTAAAAGAAAATGAAATGCGAGACACTAAATTGGGATTTTCAAAAAGTTGGAACTAAAATTATTAGAATATGCAAACGTTGGGGACTAAAAACGAATTTTACTCTAGCTGAAAAAAATACATATATAAGTAATTTAAAGTAACATATAGAACAATGCTAACAAAATGTAAGGAAGAATAATAGACTTCTTAGTTTTAGTTGTGGTTACTGGTTAGTACAGAAGAGAAACTTCCTTCAATTAAAACGTTCTGATTTTATCATGTTTAACCGAACGGTTGAAATGGATTCAACTGGACCGGTTATATAGCCGGCTCCAAGTCCAACCAACCGATTAGGTTACGGAAATAGTGATTAGGCTATAAGGTTATTCATAGTAGTGTGAAAGGATAAATCTAAAAAAAATGTCACGTAAGATGTGGTGTGAAAGTGAAAAAATAGTGTAGTGGGATCTTAACCTAAGAAAGTGACCAATTAGAAATCATATCAATTACCTGACTTCTACTGTACCATGGAGACCAATCTTCAACTATGTTCAACCCAAGTTTCCTCAACGAGAGTCTTGTCGAGGTCACCGGAATCCTTCCATCGGTATCTCCGCTATAAACCCAAACACGAACACCCCCAAGAACAAGTTTCTTGATGACCGGAAGTATAGAATCAGGAGCATCCTTCCAATATGTTATAGCATCACTGTTTAAAGTTAATGACACGTTAAGTATATTGTAACAAAAATACGATTTTTTTATTTTTTTTTGTTGAGCAAAAGGGGTAAGATGAAAAGTTACCTACAATGCGACCACGGGTATGGAATTTTCGTAGTGTTAGCGTGGAGCGCAGCTTGAACATTCGGCTTGTTCATATATGAGTCGGTGTATTTCGATTGGCACGGGTCATATCCTGTTGGTTTGACGTGCCATGCTGCCTGTAATTAACTCTAAATAATATGAATAAGCTAAATATATATATATATATATATATATATATATATATATATATATATTTTCTCTGGAATTAGATAGTTAATATTTCAACACAACAAATTACAAAGAGGTGGCGGGTAAGCGGGCAACAAGCTGCGCCGCGAGCCCTTTTGGATAGCAAACCCAATTCTACTAAATACAAAGTTATGAGCCTTAGGGGATGCCGAATTGCCGTGCACAACCCGCTGAACCCGTCAAACCAATTGAAATTAGGTTGGTTTGAAGTTTATACAAGCTGGTTTACGTTTAATGGTTTAAAAAGATGGGTTTAAAGGCCATGTTGTTATCATTTATCTTTTTGAAGTATAAATTTATGCATTTGTATAATTTTAATGAACTATTTTTTATTCTTTTGAAAACTTTAACGCAAACCAACAATTTTAAAAAAGTGTGACAATTTAAAAAAAAATGTGGCCAATCTATTAATCTATTGGCCACTCGAGCATGGTTGGTCCGTCCGGCCCACCAACCAATTACTTTCAGTTTTATCATAGCGAATCAGTCCATATGTTTCATTAAAACTTGTCGAATCGAACTGTCAACAAAAACGTTAAAGAGGTATGGTCGCAACGAATAAATACTCACGTTCTTCGAGAAAGTGCGAGGGGAAACGTTTCCACGCATATGCGTACGTTGAGTCGATTTGATGGTAGTATCGACACACGAGGGTGCATACAAGCTATACATATCGATGAGCTTGTAAACATCAAAGTATTCACCCAACACCGCATCACACGCATTTGATGAATTCGAGTCACTAAAGTTGCATTTGGTCTTAATGTCATTATACACACGATCTGATAACACGGCATGATCCCAGGCATAATCGATCATTCCAGTCTGATCGGTTGCATCATCCAATAACGCATTTCCAATCTACATGTCAGCATTCACATGTGCACGTTAAAAAGATGCCAACAAAGCTACTAAATTCGTTCGTAAAAACGAGGGGATGCTAACCATTATGCCCTTGAAGTTGATCCTATTTTGGTCGGAAATCGTCTTGTTTTTATCGAATATAAGCTCGGCTAACTGTGGAATGTAGTGCCCTAAAAATGCACGTATAAGGATGTATATATGTATGAATCTTTATACGTACAAATGTATACGTATATGTGTGTATATATGTATTTGTATTACCTGCATAGCTTTCACCAACAATGTAGAATTCATGGGACTTGTACTGTGGGAATCTTTTAAACCACTTGAGCAAAAATGTGTACGAATCCTGAGCTGTCAATCGTTATATACATATTTTAATAACACATGAAAAACAACTATTGAATATGGTATGTATTTCTAAGAGATTCTGGTATTCAGACACACAATTAAATATAATGACCACAGAAAACTAAAATAATGAATACGAGAATTTATACAGTTCGGTCAATGTTACTTACATCTACGAGCTGCAATCAGGATATTTTATTACTATTTGCCTCTCTTATCGTGGTGAGGAATTACAAGTACTAGTGTCTATATTTAGAGACACTAATTAGGGTTCCATACTTAATGAAAAAGAAAATTATAAACGGACCCCAACCCTATCCTGATGTTTTTATTAAATCAGAAACCAAACAATATGTATACATGATTCTTACTTTACGGGTGGGTCGCCCTAGAACTATAACTTTTCAACTAGAGTTACAATATAAACTTTGTACATTCACTTAACAACTATTTAAGACGATTAAAGTATATAAATGTACAACCTCAATACATCTATTAATAGAAAATTTGGTCAAGATCTTAGAACCTTTAATTAGTTTTATCCCGTATATGTATGTGGGAACAAGTTTAATAGCAGAACAATTTTAAGTAGAGAATTAGAAGAACCATATATATAAACACGTATAGATCGTGTTGTCTACTTTAAATGGGTTATATATATTGAATACATATTGTAAAATTGTAAAATATACCTGTAATTTTGTCTCCGAGTTGCTTAATGTCGCTACTGGTGTTTGTGTATGAGAATCCAACACCAACCGGGGACTCGAGAAATAACAAGTTAGCAGCTATAAAAAAGTAAATTTATCTTATAATCTGAATGAACAATAAATTATTTATTAGAATATAAATTTAAGTGAAAATGACATGTTGATTACACTAACAGAGGTGATCATTGGTCAAGAACCAGACGGATCAAACCAAATCAGTCTGGAACTGAATAAGATAAAAAAAAACAAGGATAAAAAATCATATCGTTTTTATGTGTTTTGGATCAGTTTCGTACCGAACCGGATCGATTAGTCGGTTTTCCAATGAATGGTCACCATGAAATGTTACAGTTATATCTATTAATTTACCTTTGTTCCATGCATAACCGTTTAAACGGAGCATTGATGTGCCCTTCTGAGCTACAAATGGTCCTAACTCCTCCATTCCACCATATCCTATGGAAGAACATCCCGGACCTATATATTATAATTTAAAAACATAAGTTTAAGTTAAAAACTAGAAAAATTATAACAATGTTTTAAAAAAAAAGGGGAACAAAGAGTAGTGACGAATCTAGACTTTTTTATAACTGTCGCTTGAGGATGCGTTTTATTACACATAAAACACAAGTATATGATAATAAATAACCTTAACGCGAACTCTTGGGGTCACTTGACCCTGGGTCTATCGCCCGCCAATAAGCACTCCGACAAACATCGTCAGGTTATTTTTTAATGTGTTTTTCGTTTGTTTTCTTTCAAAAATAATAGTCTTCTTTTTGGTTTTTTTTTCGTTTTTTTTTTTGGTTTAGTGATTTTTCCAATTGAGTAATAATCGGTCATTCTTTTCGTTAAAACACAGTGAACAAAATAAATAAAATTCAATATCAATTATTATACACGTCTTGTTTCATTTTTATCACTATGTCATGTGACAAACAATTCAGACCAATAGTTCATGTGCTCATTCATAAAACCAAAAACATATCAAATTTGCACATGATATATTTGGTCAGAATAATGAGTTACCCAACATACTATTTGCCAAAATTGGTATAACTAGATTATCTTAGGTTACATTTTTTTATTTTTTAAATCATGAGAATATAGACAAAAGGAAATTATATATTACAATTTACAACGAGGATGATGAGGCTTTTGGGCTGTGGACAAATCATGTGTGGGCCTAAAAGCTGACAACCTTTTTATTGGGTCAAAAGGCCTTTTTGTTCAAACAAAGAAAAAAAACGTCCCTTTCTTAGACGACCAGTTTTAAAGGATTACGAAAAGGTGATTACGACGTCGCATGGGATGTGCATCATGCTAAGAGTGTCCACAAAAGCACAAACCAAAATGTCAAACATCAATATTGAATAAAATGTCACAAAACACCAATTTTACTTCTAGTTTACATCTTATGTAAAGATGCTTTTATTTCCATTATAACCTCCTTTTATATATTAAAATTCATAATTAAATTGTTTTAAGTAGTTAGAACAATCAATAATTATAAAATATATAATAATACATATATATTATAATTTAAATGTTTGATATATATCACCATCTGAATTTCTAAAAGCATTTAATTTAAATAATAAAATATATGTATTTATGTAGCGGTAAAGGTGAAACTTCTGATAACAAAAAGAATAAAAATGGTGGTTAAAAGTTGGGCTAAGGGGTTTTCTCAACAGTGGTGAGTTTCATCCTGATAGGGATTGGAGATGATCGGGTGGATGGTGTAATGTCTCCGTCAATGATCCAAATTTGCAGTTAAAAAAAAAAGAAACAAAAACATCTTAACTTTAATGACTTTCTTAGTTAGATATTTGGGTATGACCCCATCCCAAGTGGTTGGCTATTACTAGTTAGAAACGTTTTATATTGATTATTTTATAACCTTTAGAAATTATACTCTTAAATATATATAGCCAATAATCCAGAAGGTTACAATCAGCAAAACAAATTTTAATAATTCGATTATAACTTATATTAATAAATCAAGTAATAAATGTTTTAGATTAAAATGTTCTTTCAATAGTTCAAATAATTTTTATACACACCCACCAAAATTCAAAACTATATCACGATTCACGTCTTAGTTATTCTGATTTGTACGGTTATTCACATGAAATCCTTTCCCACCACCTAACATCAAAGGTTTTCTTCTTTCTCTTTTTTTTTAATTTATCGATGGGCAATTTATTTCATTAAATGCCACCAACATTTTATAGTTTTATTTGTAAGAATTCAAACCATGAGATAGTTACCATGTCACTAGTTTAAGATTAAGTGAATGAGAACTCTTATAGTCTTATTGATAATTTCATTATTCCGTCTAGATAGAACACGGAGACAAATAAATATATTCTTAATAACGTTAATATTTTTGCTTGGAGGGTTTTTCTTCAGAAGGTATCTACTTGACCCGTATAAAAGGGATAGATACTCCTTTCATCTTATGTTCTCCTTGCGAGAAGGAGTCGGAGACTACATGTTATCATCTGGGAACTTGCCAGATAGTTGGTAGAATCGAGGGCCGGCATTGGCTCGTCAATCACTAGATCAAATTAGGTTTTTCAAATTCAAATGAGTCCTACAGACTTTACGGATTAGTTGGATGTGACGCAGTTGAAAGCCTCAAAGAAGGATTTGGTAGAGGCAAAGAAAGGAGACGGTTTTTTTTTAGAGAAAATGTCACATAAACATAACCAACTCTCAGTTTTGTTCCAATTAGGTCACTCAAACTTTTTTTTGTTCCAATCAGGTCACTAAACTTTAAAATATGTTCTAATCCTAGATAAATGACCTGATTAGAAGGTAACCTAATCAATTTTTCTATAAAAACATAATTTTTTATAAAAAAACAAATTTTTTTAAATATAATTTTTAAGAAAAACGATTTTTTTTTAAAAAAATCGGAATTTTATAAAAATTCGGAATTTTATAAAAATTCGAAATTTTATAAAAATTCGAAATTTTATAAAAAAACGTAACGTTTTTTTAATTTCGAAGTTTTATAAAAAATCGGTTTTATTAAAAAATCAATTTTATAAAAATTCGTTTTTTATAAAAAAATAATTTTTTATTAAAAATTTATTTTTTATAAAAATTCGTTGTTTTTATAAAAGAATCCAGTTTTTATAAAAAAAAAGATTGATTAGGTTACCTGCTAATCAGGTCATTTATATAGAATTAGAACATATTTTAAACTTGAGTGACATGATTGGAACAAAAAAAAATATAAGTGACCCAATTAGAACAAAATTGAAAGTTGGTTATGTTTTTACAAAATTACCCCCTTTTTTTATGATATTGTTCTTTATTCTTTCACGTGGTTTAGTAATAATTAAGAATCGAATAGTAAGTTGAACAGGTAAAATGGCTTAAAAACCCTCTTTTATTTTTAATTATTCTTTTCGGTCTAGTTTCTTGCTAGTTGTTTTATAATAAATTTTTTGTTGGTTATAAAAAAAACCACGCCTGTAACGTACCGGTTCTAGCCTATGTTTATAGGTCACCGGTTTAGAAACTCATGTGCTAACAAGGTACGTGTAATATGTCATCAATCGGTCACTATGTATTTTCTTTAATAACACACATGTGATATAACAAAACTAGTAAATGGAGGAATAAAGCAAAGTGGTCACAATAAGATAAAGAGGGGACCAAATGCTTTTGTACATTTATATCGTATGATGATGAACTGTTTGGTGTATTTTGCAATCACAAGATAATATTTTTCTTTCTTTAATATTATTTACAGAATATTTTATAGGTAGAAGATATTGTTGGCCGGTAATTACAAAATATATATATATTTTTTAGTTTACATTTATGGAATCATAATTTTTTATTTATGTTTAGGTATAGAGTTTAAACTTTTCTTTACGTTTAGTCTGCTATTGTATTCGTGAGACCGCCTATTAAAAATAAAATATAACTCGTGGGGGTAGATCTCCCCTCTCGTTCTAATTAAAATGACAGTGTATTATATTAACTATTTAATTAATTAGATTTTGGTATTTTTTATTGCTTAATCTAATAACTTAGGTATTAGATTTGTATATTTTATTGATTTCTATATTATTTCATTCCTATCTTTTTTTTTAGTTAATTAATTGGGTTTTTTTGGTGGGGGTAGGAGGGGTGGGGTGGGGGGTGGGGGGTATCCGAATTATTTTGGTAAAACGTTTCGTGTTTTATTGGTGGTTTAACAAAGTTTTTTATTTGAAGCGTTTTTGTCGTTACACGTTTCTTTTTTTCCATCCTTTTACATATGTTATAGCAATTCAACTGTTTTTATACTCGCGATATTACACGATAACGCGCCATCGCTACATCTACTATATACTATACATATATACATAGTCTTCCTTAATTTTTTTTTTTGAACGGCCAACGAATAGAATAAACCCAGGTACTTCGTACGGGGTGACCCAATGGCTAAAGGCCACCGCCAGCTGGCCCAACCCAGCCGTACGGAGCCCTTAAGCGTCCATGTGACTCCAGTTCCGGGGAAAAACCCGCTAACCCGCCCGCCCGTAGGCACGACGGCGAATTAACAGTAAAACCCGGTCGCCTCAAGGATCGAATCCGGGTCTCCCCGGATCTCCTATCATTGGCCTCCATACCAATGGACAAATAATGTCATTAGTGAGGATAGAACTTGGGTCCCTAGGAACACAAGCCAAAGCCTCAACCAACTCCACTAAATGCCATTGGTTAGTCTTCCTTAATTAATTATATTTATATTCCAATGTATTTGTGGGAATGAGATAGTATTGGGATCAACAATAATATATTATAGTAAATAAAGTATTATATTATGTATTTCAATATAACTATTAAATCATATAATTCTATAAACATTATCCTACATAATGTAATTCAACAAACAAATTAAATTACCTCCATTTAGCCACAAAAGGAGAGGCTTCTTATCTGGATTCTCTTCAGCTTCAAAAAACCAGTAAAACAGTGCTCTTCCATGGGTTTCATTCACCGTAACATATCCTGCATACTGCTTGAAGCTCACCATAGGCTGGCCCGGAAGACGGGTCACTCGATCGGCATTTTGTTCCCGACATGCCTTGCCCGTTAGCGGCTTTTGGCCGGAAACCGCCACGCCCCACCTGAGAATGGCTAATAAAATTATGAGGACAGAAGTACATGTTCTTGATGTGTTCATTGTGTGTGTGTGTTTTGAAATGATTGAAGGACACTATGTATGTGTGTTTGTATATATATATACATAAGTTGCTATTGACCATAAGTGTATAGGTAGCAAGTTTCTTTTTCATGGGCATCAACATTGGAAATATCTTTTTGGGACCCTACTCAACTTGTGTTTATTTATTTACTTATTTTTAAAGATTAATCATATATTGTTTTTTAAACTTTACCTTCATCCGAACGAATAAATATACCCGGTAAAATTTTATTTTAAAAGTCAAAACAGTAGAATTTATATTAAGAGGGTTCGCCATTCGGATGGAAACAAATTTTACCTTTCATCTTATGAAATAAAGAAGTTTACATAAAGACACCCAACTCAAGATAAACTAGTACGTCGTCTTGCTATGCTTAAATTAACTAGTAAAAAACCCGCACGATTTTCAAAGACCATAATTTGCAATATAAACATAATATTCCTTTATCTATTTGAAAGGTATTTGACTTATTTTTTTTTACTTTACATATATAAATCATTAAAATTCAATAATAATTAAGTAGATTGTTTAAAAGTTTATATTTTTCATTAAAAACAATTTTAATTTTTCGTTTAATAAATGATCATACCCCTTAAGCTCTAAAATTATTTAAAAAAAAAAGGTTTATCCTTCTCATATGTATTATAATATAGTATAAATATAAGAGGTCTTTTAATACGATATTTAGTTCAATGTTTAATTAGAATGATATATCATTTATTAATTCAAAGCCAAAGAATGGTGTATATGTAACGACTTAAAGTCGTATACAGGTAAATAATTGGATTTTGAGTATGTTCATTAATAGCGGATCCAAGCCGACTAAGAAGGATACAACCTCATCAATCATTTTATTTTAAAATTACATACAAGTGTTTTAACTTAGAATTACATATATACAAGTGTTTTAACAGCATAGTTTTTATAATCGACTATCATACTTATATATTCTCACCCCGTTGTCACGTTCTTTATAAAATAACACTTTAAAACGATATGACAAGTTTGATTTTATCACTTTTTATATAAGGGCATGTGGTATATATATCTTGGTGGTGTTATATGTTAAAGGTTGTCACGTTAACGATGACTAGACTTTAACACCACATAACATTGATTAGGTATACTTCATGTTATGTGGTGTGATGAAAAATAAACTAAAAACTTAAAAAGAATATAAAGTGTCATCACCTTATTGGAGGGGAGGTGATTGTCTCCCTCTATTAACACCAAAATGAAGGCGTCGAAGATATGGAGGAGGTTTATGGTGCCGCTACATGGCGCCTAATTAGAGGGCGACATCAACACCGCTATACGCCACAAAAATAATGTTTGACGCCTGATAGCACTAATATAGCGTGTGCCCTAATCATTGGATTGAGTCCTCCTAAATTACTTCTTCTTTAACAACAATTCTTACATTTTTTTGAGAAAAATACACAATTTCTATATCAATATAAGATTTGAATCTCGAGGCTTTTAATCTTGAGCATACATTAACATTTAAAGATACTCCTCCTAAACTACTAGGTTTATGTTTAAATTCGCATTTGGTGATTCACGGGCCTACAATTTGTAGGTAATGTAATAGAGGACAAATCAATCAACTTCACGCATTATTATTGTCTCATTTGACCAGAGATAATAAATTTATTAATTCCTATTAAAAAGAGTTTTTTCAAGTAAGTTTATAAATTTGTTAACCGGCCATGATACATTATAAAATTTAAAACACTCTAGAAAACCAGGAATACTAACTCAAAACACTTAAATAATCAATAACTTAGAGTGTAGTGTAGTAAAAAGAGTCAATGTTCTGTTTTATGAAGATCCAAGTTCAAAATTTAGAAGTAGTGTATTTGATGAAAAATTTAGCCGTTAAAAAAAATCAATATATATATATATATATATATATATTTTTAGGAGGTTTTTGTGCAAAACATTATAAATTATGAGCATATATATAATATAAAACAGGGTAGAAGTTAGTCTAAACCAGTTTGTTTAGTTTAAGAAAGCTAAAAAGGATTTAAGATGATTATATTTATTATTGAATAATTAATGATTGAGACTAAAATATTAAAAAAAAATAGAGGGTCATTTTATTTTTAGTCATTTTTATTGATTTTTTATTAAATGCCATCGTTTTTTTAAATGTTTATAACTTTTACATATGATATTAATTTTTTCTTAAATTACACCTCTAAAAAATTATTTTATTTATTTTTAAAACGAGTACAGCTATATATAAAATAAAATAATTACTCTTGAGTTTTTTAGTGTCATATTGTGTCTTTTTTGTTATCATTGTGTCTTTCAGTTGTTTATTGTTTTAACTCATACTTTAAAACAAACGGAAATGACAAAAGTACACCTTATGTGGGGACGACACGAGGGCAGTCTAACGGCTCTTTAAACAAATGTCAACATTGAGACCAAAATTGAAAAAAAAAATGAAATTTGAGACACTAAATCGGGATTTTTAAAAAGTTGGGACTAAAATTGTTAAAATGTGTAAACGTTGGGGACTAAAAACGAAGTTTACTCTAATTATAAAATAACATCTTTGTGCATTTTGTAATATGTAAAACACAATAATAAATAATAATAAATTTACCTAATACATAAAAAAACAATAGCAAAATAATATGAAATATGTTAGAACATAAAACACAATGATGACTAAATATTACAGAACGATCTGAAACATAAGACACTATGATCTGGATATAAAACATAATGATTTAAATGTAAGACACACTCTCCTTTAAAAATAACAAAAACACATTTGTCAGACCCAAAATCTTTCTTAGACTTCTTATTTAAACTTAACTCTATAAAATAAATTATAAATTTTTTTAATCTTGAAATTTCATAAGAGAGTGATGCAATTCTATTCATCCTTCTTAGATTTAAAAGTAAAAGTACATAAATTTTGAGCATGTATAGAACCTATACATATATAAGGCTATGTGTAGTTGTGGACCCATTTCCTATGGCGTTTTTTGACACGTGTCATCCTAGTCAGCAAAGAGTTTCATAACTAAAAGTAATGTAGTCATAATGCCCTCTCATCGTTACCTTTTTTATATAAAAAATCATATAGTACCCCTCAATCATTAAAACATTAGAAAAACAAGGGGGGAAGGCGCGATAAAAATCACGTCGTGGAGGGCATTTGGACGCATAGCGCACTAGGCCGGTGTGCCCGGACGCTATGGGTGCTAAAGTGGAGAGATGACGCCCACTACGGACAACCTAAGACATGTGACCTTCATATAAGCTAGACACATGTTGATGATATTGATTTATATTAGACATACAATACTTCTTAGGCTATGTGTAACGGCCGTTGTGAGCCTTTATCGCACCATAACCACCCCACCCCACCCCCACTCTGCGCGCTCTATGAGGTCAAGAAACCAAATGCTCGTGAAGACCATATCGCCTCACTCTCACCCCCAAAATCATATATAGCCGTTATAGTGGCTATGTTTGTAACTTAAATTTCCCCCATTTTGTTCTCTATAAATACCAACTATTTTATACAATTTAACCATATAAACTCAAATACTTCGTCTACTTCCTCTATATTTCTAAATCTTTTAAATTTTATACCAACCATGTGTCCACATGGTTCATCATAGGACGGTCCATACAACCAGTGTTTCCAACCACCTCGACGGGTTGGTAACAATGAGCAACCACCGCAACAACAAACCGATGTCCTCTTTCATTATATCACAATGATGCCCCCACCTCAACAATAAACGTAGAGTTTCCAACAACATTACGAGTATACCGTTTTTAGTCAAATAGCCTCTTCTCAACCGTTTCCAACATCTCAACATTTTCAACCCTCTCAAAAAGTGGCACCCGAAGTGGTACCCAAACCGTCACAACCAAGAAAACGATCACATAAGAAGAAGGGCCAACCGGTGAGGGAGAAAAAATGTTCAACTTTGGAACACCGAGGAGGAGTTTGCGTTAGCTCGAGCTTGGTTTGATGTGTCGGAGGAACCCATTACGGCTATTTTTGCAGTTTTTCTAATTTATTTTTTATATATTTTTATCAAAGTTTACTATCTTTTTTTTTTTCCTTTTTTATCAAATAATCAAAATAAGTCGGTCTTGATATTAAATAACATGATCATAAAAGATAAAGGAAAAACAATATCACTGGTACATATCTGAGACCCTCCGGTTGATCGGGCTCTCGATGACGATGTTCTACTAGAATTGCGAGACTCAGAAACACATTTTCAACTACGTCATGACATAAAGACACACATCGTCACAAACATGAACATGGTTTTGACGGATGAAGAATTACGGTCATATTGGCTTTTTTATTTAAGTTTCAATAGTGTAATGTGTATTTATTTCTAATGTAATGGTACTTTTTATTTAATTTTAATATTTAGTTTTAAATTTATTATTTATATTGAAATTGAATTATTATTTTTTTAATTATTTTAAACTAACTAAATTAAATAAATAAATAAAATTTTAATTCCCACCAAAACTTCAAAATCTACCACACCCCCTCAATATTCTTCCTAATTGTTCAAAAATTCTTTCTTTTTTTCTCATACGTGTCAAACTTATATCGGTTAAACCCAAACTTTTAAAACTTCAATTTCTACCACTCCCCTTCTCTTACTGAACATTCTTCATAATCTACCACTCTCCTTCTCTTACTGAAATTGAATTATTATTTTTATAATTATTTTACACACCACTAGTTAGCCTAGTGGCAAAGGTGTATGACCCCTTAAGAGGAGGTCACCCCTTAAGAGGAGGTCTTGGGTTCAAGTCCCACTTGTAACAAAAAGAATAAAAATGGGGGTTATAAGTTGGGCCAGGGGGTTTTCTCACCAGTGGTGAGTTTCCTCCTGATGGGGATTGGAGATGATCGGGTGGGTGGTGTAATGTCCCCGTCAGTGATCCAAATTTACCGTTCAAAAAAAAAAAAAAATTGTTCAAAAATACTTTCTTTTTTTCTCTCATACATGACAAACTTATATTGGTTAAAATCAAAACTTTTAAAACTTCAATTTCTACCACTCCACTTCTCTAACACTCTGTCTAGAAAATTAATGCCTATGTCTTTAAGTACGATAACTATTTTAATATAAAAAAGAATATTTATAGGATGTGTTATGTGTATGAAAACTTTGAATTCTTGACCTACTAACTTGCTTTTCCGCGAGTAAAGGCTAAGGTTCGGCAATAGATTTAAAAAAAATAAACGATAAAAGAAACAACTAAGATATAAGTTATTTATTATTTAGAAGGTACATCGAT
This sequence comes from Deinandra increscens subsp. villosa, assembly GCA_039602395.1. Classification (NCBI taxonomy): domain Eukaryota; kingdom Viridiplantae; phylum Streptophyta; class Magnoliopsida; order Asterales; family Asteraceae; genus Deinandra; species Deinandra increscens. The sequence goes on from JBCNJP010000020.1 coordinate 9,997,130, forward strand.
ATAAGTTATTTTAAAAAATTTAATGATAAAAGAAACATCGATATAAAAGGTACAAATATAACAAACTGTATCGCTAACTTCTACTAAAGTTATTTAAATCTTTTTACACTAATAATCTCTAGCTTACGTGGTTGAAGTAAGGTATTCAAAGACATTAAAAATGAGAAGTTTCAGATTTAAGTCTCACCACAAAAAAGAAAATGGAAATTTCAGGTTGGGACATTTGGTTTTTCACCTTTGGGGACTTTCCTCTTGATGCGGAATGGAGATGATCAGGTGGTGTCAGTGGCCTGTCAGTGATCCAAATTTATCGTTAAAAAATTTACTATTTATTAATCTTTTATTTAAAAAAAACTAGCTTGAAATAGAAGGTAATTGTAATAAAATAAAAATTACTAAATAATAACTAAGTTTTATAATTGTTCAATTTATATCAAAGACTAAAATGCCAGCTCCACTGAGTGTTGATCTTCCTTCCAACGAATCTGTAAAAAAATTACAGGCGTTTCTTTTTAGCAGATTTTAAAATGTTTAATATATTTTTAATAAAATACAACATTGATAATATTTTATTTAATAAATACATACTTACATAAATGCATAATTTTATATTATAATTATAAAAACATTGAGTAAAATCTTATCTTATCTTATCTTAATCTTAATAAAGCAATAAAATGGTTGTCACATGTCTTCATTTTAGATGGTCCACATCATCACTGCCACATATCAAAATCACAATCAATTACAAATTTAGTAAATTACCAATTAAGGCTAATTACCAATTTTATCCAAATTAAAATTTTGTTTTCAAAACAAATGACAAAACTAATGTAGATTTGATAAATTTACTCAATAATTTGAGTTTTTTTTAAATTCAATCAACATTTGTCAATTATAATAATTTTTTTAAATTTATTAAATTATCATTTATTGTTTTATAAGAATTTTACGTCAATCATAATTTTTAAATCTTTCAATCGTTTTTTTCTTTTTTTGTATTTATTTCATATAATTAACCTAAATTTAGCCCGTGTAATACACGGGTTACTAACCTAGTAGTAGATAAACATTATATGATTCTTCCGCTTCTTAACATATTAAACACGCTCATATATAGATTTTTGTATATATTTAAAGTTATTAACTAAATAAATATAAAGGAAAATATTGCCAATTAGCAATTTGTACGTAAAGGTTTGACCACCACTTTTAACATCTTCGCTGTTTGCAAACTGCAAATCTTAGACTCGTATTTTTTGCTTCAATTGGAAGCAAAGTTCATTAAATAATAAAAATACACGTATATTGCTTTTATTGACCCAACTCCAGGATTTCTTAGACCATTTGAGATCAGTCGTCTAAATTTTATATGTTTCTATCGTTATCTTACATTAATATCATATGTTATTTAACAATTACAACCCGTAATTATAACCGTCAAAGTTTATATTAAAGACTAGATAGACAATCGGAACATGATTCATATAAAGTAAATGGTGATCCATATAAAGTAAACAGGGTCGGAGCGGAGGATTTCGAGGTCCTGTTCGAGTTAAAAAAGTGGACCTCATTCGGAAAATAATTTGCAAATAAAAAAAGGGTCTTAAATAAAGAAAAAATTAAATAATAGCAATAAACATAAGAAAATTATAGTTTTAAAATGACATTTTATATAGTTAACTGATTATTGTGCAAATCTCATAGCATTTTAAATATAAAATTATATAAAATTTTACAAATTATGGGCCCCTTAAAATGTGGGGCCCTGTTCTGTCACACTTCCCCACATGCTCAACGCCCCCTCTGAAAGTAAATGATATACCAGTAGAAGTGTGAGTGTAAGTTTTGCGACATAAACGTCTCATTAAAATCGTATGGTAAGTTGAAAACTTTTATATTTTTCGTTTTTTATGTAGGATTTTTTTTCGTATTTATGTACGTATGCTACCTTAAAAAAATAATATGCGTGTGATACCTTTAAGAAATTTCTAGTTTCACCCCTTCATTAGACCCACAACTCACTCGTTTTAGGAGTATGTGTGAGTGGGAATTTGATTTTTTTTTAATTTAGTATTTAATTTCAAATAATTAATTTAAAACCCTAAACAAAATACAACCTCTAAATCAAATAAAATGCCATATTCTATTCCTAATGCATACTGTACAAGCTGTTGATGCACCCAAATGAAATATAATGTCATATTATATTTGTGATGCATAGTGTACAGCTGCCCAATGCTTTACTTTCCTTATCATTGATATATTATATTCACCATCTGCCTATCCTTCTCTACCATCCGGAGATATCTCTCTCTCTCCTAGCTTCTCAGCATCGTTGCTCTCTCTTTCTCAGATTCGTTCTAGGGTTCGATTTAAGCTCGGATTGAACGTTGGTTCACCCGTATCTCCATCGAGGTAACTTAATCGTTGTTTTCATGGTTTTATTGAAGATATGTCATATGTGCAGAATTTCTTTCGAATTTGAAATAGAGTTAGGGTTTTATAAGTTTTATTTATTGGGGTTCCTTATTTATGCTCTGCATCCGGTTGCGGAACAGGAGCCGGTGTTTCATTATGCATCAGATGAACAAACAGGTTCGGACCCGATCTCTCCTGAATCTAGGGTTTACTCCGTTGCAGTTTGGGGGTTTGGAAGTTAAGATCAAGATTCAGTCTTGACTAAGGGTAAACGAAAGAAGAAAGTCAAATCAGAGGAAAAAAGATTGGGGGTTTTGAATCAAGAAACCAAATTTCGGTGACTAAAATGTCAGATGACCCGATTTGGGTGACTGGGGTAAGTGGTTCGATCTATGAGAGATTTTGGAATGTGATTCAGTGGGTGATTGCACCTCATGAACTGCCATTATTTGGTTCATTGGTTTGTCATTCTCTCTCTATGGCTAATATGTGTAGATGCTTTGGTGTTCTCCACCAATAATATGTTAATTGCGTGTGTCATAATTGTTTGCACTCTAGGTGTTTGTATATATGCCTCCATGTTTTTAGCCTTTTTCTTTCTTTTGTTCCTCCTGAATTTTCTTTCATTTTTTTGCAGGTTTGGGAATTGATCTTTGTTCGATGTTGGGTTTGATTTAAGGTACGATTCTTATGGCACTTCCGTATTATGAATTCGTGTGGTTTTGTATCTTTTATGACTTAATAGACTGCTATGTGTTGTGGTTGTTTAGGCTCGGTTGTGAATTTGATGCCTTTAGAAAAACACTGTCTACATTAATAAAGGGGAAAAAAAGATAAATTAAATAAAAACATCATTTATAAGAAAAAGAAACATTAGGTTGCATCACTATGTACATTCACGAGATTACACATGTTTCGGTTGCTTTTGGATTTGGGGATAGCAAAAGTTGTACACAACTATGGTGATACAAGTAGGAGGTAACAGTTTCGCATTTCAGTTATGTTATGCGCATTTGAACTCATATTTTTTTATTGAATATGCTGCACGATTGGTTTATGAATTCCTCAACACTTTGCTTTTATATTTATCAGGTAGATGTTATAAGATATTAAGAAACTATCAAACATCCAGATGGATTTCCAGGTCAGTTGGTACATATTCATGCCATGATTATGTTTTAAGATATAAACAACATACTCATAGGTAAATCTATTTGATGTCACTAATTTGGAGTTGCTTTACTTTTCTAATTCACCAACGACAGTTTCTATCAGATTTTCAACTGTACCACAATCATGTAAACGTCCTCTTGCAGAGGTTGATTCGCTATTGAACTTAATTAGATATTGGAGGTATAATGCATCATTCTTTTTATTTTATTTTATTTTTGATGGTCTTCTTTGGCAATTATAATCATGCATTGTTATTTGCTTTAGATAATATGCCATGAAATTGAAATTATTCCACGATAAACTTATTTTTTATGGAGGTACTACGGTATCACCGTACTTATGATTTTAGCTATATGTGTATATGTCCATCCTCTATGCCTAATATCCAGTTTCTGTCATCAAATCATATATGTCTGATTATCCAATGATTTTATTCCCACTTACAGTATTATAAAAATTCAGCGTATGAACTCTATAAAATGATCAAAGTATCATTCCATCTACCAAAAATTTCCAACACAGATAAAGTCTAAATGGAAGAACTTAAGTTGCAAAACAAATGCAAGGCTATATTTTTATATTTTTTATATTATATTTTTAGCAAGTGGCTCCACGACTAAAAATGTTTAGTCATAAAGTCCTATAACGTCACCCTAATTAGTACTCAATTGTATTTTTTTTATTTAAAAGTTGGTTTAGTCTTTCTAGCTTATATCATTTGTATCTTTTACTTTCATTTTTTTTTGTAGTTTATCTTAATTTGCAGGTGGATTGGTCTGTACATTAGTGTTTGTGCCCGGTAATGGATGGCAAAAGAGGAGGCGAGGTGGTTGAAAAATGAGGTATTATTTGATATTCTTTTAATCGCATGAAGCTATTTTTTACTATAATTATAGGTCGTTTGTGTTCAACGGATCATAGACATATGGAGATTTTGTGATACAACTTAGACATCTTGAAATCTATAGGTTTGTTGTAATCTTATTTGACTAATAAAAGTGAGTCCTATAAAGTATTGTATTTGACCTTATTTTCTTATTGCATTTGGTTCACCTAATATTTACAATCATAATGTTTGCACACTAGAGGTGATTGGTATTTGAATTTCTTGGACCTCCTTTGTTTAAAAGTTGTGGTTAAAGAGAATAATGAAACACCTTATGTGTTTTGATTTGTGTTTTGCTTGCAGCTTGCTGATATTTCGAGATGGGTCTTTTAATGGGTTTCCATTGTCCTCCGGTATGTTTCTTTACAATATGGTCTTTTTTTAAGAAATAATACAATAGTAAAATAAGAAATAATACAGTAATCAAATAAAGAAATATTAATGATGCTAAGATAAATAACTAATACTTAAAAGTATGTTTCCAAAATGTTGAGTTATGCTCAGGGTTTTGAAAACCACCATAGGAGGAATGATATTTTCATCCATAGACAACAATTTTCATGCGCCTAGAGTGGATGAGAAAGACTCAAGGTTGTCCAATTAAGGAACATGAATTTTGGAGATTCTTCAATTGCTTTTCAGTTTTCAAGATGGGGTTTTAAAATTCAAAGTTCATGAGTTTTAGATTGTAGACATCTTAAGCACTTTTAATCTGTTGATTTAGGGAGAATTAAAATGATATAATTGAAAGATGTTAAGGGTTAACACAGGTTCAAATTCTAAACATTCAGTAGTGGTGGTGGTGAAGGAATTGAAAAGATTGCTCAAGGATGCAAGAAATCAGGTATGCTTTCATACTTTTCAACTTTTATAAATGGGTACAACCGGTGTCTATTCGGGTTAAACCTATTGTTCTTACATACATTTAGTTGCTCAATATGTTGCCATTTAATTGCTCAATATGTTGCATTATCCTGAGTGAAAAGCACAACAACTTTCTATTAGGGTTAAGTCTATTATTCTAACATCAATGTAGCGATAGAACGAGACACATATTTTTGGGCCTTCCTGCAGGTTCAAAAACCCAATAAAGCAGTGTTATGCTATGGCCCTCATAAGCCTCACACGAGATTTCCCAGCAGGCCCTGTTACTCGATCAACATTTAGTTAAAGCACTAAGTGTCCCATCCACAACCACGCTACTGCAATAGTAAAAGGTCCTTCATATACGCACCATGTGGTTATTATCAAGTGTAATGGAATAATCGCTGCAAACGCAAGAGGTGGCGCAGCTAAAACACAAATTCTGAGCATAGTTTAGAGCAGAATATATTCATAATAGAGATATGTGTGCTTATTAAGTTTATAGATATTTTACTTATATTTATTAGTATTACATCCATGTACCAACAGTAATTAAGGTAATTTTTTGCTCTTTTATGTAGGTTCCAAAAAAAAAGCTCTGGCATGAGTTTCATTCACAATAAGATATCCATGATAATGGGTAAGGCTGGAAGGAGGTTTCCAAGGAGTTCCTACCAATCAATCGGCATTTTGGTTGGAACAACAACCGGTACGTAGACGTCCCTTCACCGGGGACGGACACAACAGCCCTAAAAAATAGCTTCTGGAAAACAGAAGTCCTTAAGGTATGCATTATGCGACCGTTTTCAAATGATTGAAGGCCAAATACTCTAGACGTGTGTCTTACAACAGTTGAATCATGTGCAATAGCAACCGGCGCCGCCGTAACGCGCGCCCTCACATGCTTTATAAGTGATTTATTGAGTTATGGTAAAAGGCCACAGAGGTAAAAAGACAAGAAAGGACGATTCTTTTAGAATAGGGATTGCGCTTTATTTCAATTATATTTGAACCTTTTTGTAATTTTCATCACTTGCAGAGCTCAAAGTCATTGGTGAAAGTCATAGTTTGAGCTTGGTGTCTTAGTTTTTGTTTTGTAGGTATTAGTTTTATTTTATTTGTTTATTGGTTTGCCTAATCTCAATAATAGATTGTTCTTCCATTTTGTAGTACCTAACGAGTTTTGGGTTCCGGTGTTTATCAGGTGCTCAACAGTTTTCATAGTTTGGCTTAAAAGATATAAGTTCTCTTAATTTTTGTCCAGTTTTAGACATACACATTAAACCACAAGGTGCCACTGATCATTTTCTAGCCATGTATGATATATTGATAGATTTAGCCACTTTTGATAGTCTTTATTACATGGTGGTTTCTATTTCACTTGCTACGTAATGCATCGCCAACCACGGCAACAAACCCGCGCTTCTAAAAGATATCACCAAATAGCATCCGCCGCGAAGCGCGGATCGCAACATCTAGTTATTTAATAAAATAAAATATCAATATTATATTAATTTCTTATAAGTATTACACAATAAAAGAACATAACAAAGTTATAAGTTAATTACACAAAGTGTCTTTGCGGTTTAATAAAGGTGGAAGATTTGAGTACTTACCTCTCTAAGTAACATGTTAGAGTTTTTATGGTTTTCTTTTTTAATAACTTAGATATGAAGCCTAACCTTTGTTAATTTTTCTATTAAACTGGGATGAATGACCGAATTATTCTTTTATAACTAACGAGATTATTTATGTAATTACCTCTATTTTAAGTTTTTAACACATTGATCATTTGTGTAACCTGAATTTTTTTTTAAATCAAACTTGTTTCTCATAAAATATCGGCAACCACAAATTAGATCTCTCTCTAATTCTAGCCATCGTTGGGCGTTGGCCACCTAGAACACAATCACGTATCTGTCATATGTGTATAGGCTTAATTATATTTTTCTGGGGTATATATCATTGAGGTCATGCAAAACCTTATTAACCTAGGTATCTACGATAAGTCAGGTATTATATCTACAAAGACCATGTGGTAAGTGATTTCGGTTTGAATATTTAAACTAAATTTAACTAAACTAAACTAAAAGTGTAAAAATTGATTTGGAATTATTGACTTCAAAATAAACAGTAAAACTTAAAATTGTAAACAAGACATAGAAGTATAATCACACCTATGGTTCATGTTGAAAGCTAGACATATAAAATAGATTCATTACCGATTGGAAGCTCACATAGACATAGTCACATTTAATTTTAAGCTCAAATGATAATAGCAACACTCAATCTAACCATGATGACATGATGAGATTATTCAACCACTGAGAACACGAGCTATGAAACCATTAATACTACCACCCGATCATAATGAGACAACATCAGGTTATGAAAAAATTGACTTTAGCACTCTTTGCAACTCGAAACAAATACATACAACGTTTATAAACAAACAAGATATGTCCAGGATAAAAATCTGATTGAATACCCTTACTAACTAAACCCTACACCTAGTTATGATCAAAAGTACTTAGCCAATCATAATAATAAAAAATCAAAAATCAAATACTATCACTATCAAACTAATTATTATAAAAGTGAGTTGTAGAGAGCCCTAAAAGAAACAGAAACTTGAGTTTGTAAACATTAAGTGAAAAGAATTATCATACCACTTATGAGGGAAGAAAGGACCATATTATAAAAATAAACATACGTTGATCAAATCTATGTGGATAATCCATTTGGATTGAGTAAAAAACAATCAATCAATGATTGAATTCATGTGAACTGGCTAAAAATTATAATAATTTTGTAACAATAAAGATGCAATGGATTGTTTGGAAGCAAAGAAAATAAGAAAGAGCTCACCGAAAATCCCCAATACATCACAACCACCATGAATATCAGAACTTCATGAATAACCAAAATAGTATAGTCGAGTACCTGATTCAAACTATGTTTCTGATTTTCGTTTAAAAATGCTCAGTGTTGTAGAAAACTGCTTCTGACCTCTCGTAATATCTTGACCAGGATTAGGGTTTTAAATTAGGGGACCGACCTTCAAAATTAGGTGGCGGCCGACGGTGGAAGAGACGTGAGAAGAGAGGAACATAGGTTGTTTCCTTGAATTAGGAAACATCAAACCACGCACCGCACACCGGAAAACGGAAGCAACATCAACGTCAGCCGGCGATTCCACCGGATCGTATCAAAAGTGACACAACCCTGACGTGTACGCCAGCGTCACAGACGGAGCAGCAACCCTTGGTAGCTGCATCAACGTTGACCGGCGTTACTACCGGAAGTTGACGGATAAGCAACCCATTCGACGGTGTAAAACGTCGGCGGTGGCGCCGTGGCGGTGGCGATGGATTAATTTGTTTATTAGAGAAGAAGTTGAGAGAGATGAAGAGAGAATGGTTAATATCCGATCTGATTTTGGGAGATATAATAACACGTGTCAAGCTCACCGAAAAACCAAGACAGCTCACCGAAAAACCAAGACACTTGTACCAAATATCAATAACACGCGTCAAGCTTATAAAGAAAAAGCCACAGTAAAAGCGGAAATGAAAAAAAAACCGGCCCACACCAAGAATCGAAACCGCATCCAAAGACAATAAACCAACACACAAACCATTGAGGCAAACCCTTACATCGAAAATTTGGCAGAAAACATAGTATAAAACATTTAAGAAAAACGTTGAAACAAAAAAAAAATTGAAAACACAAAATTGCCACGTGGCAACCAACCAATACGCCAACGTGGAGGAAACAGTTCCATACATGAGTACACCTCAGCTATGGAAATTGATATATAAGGGAATTACTAATTACTATCATAAACAAAAGACAACCACATTGTATAAGTCCTCATGCATTTTGTAATAGGTCCACGTAGATATTTTTAGGTAAAGTCGTATAACATAGTCTTTTTAAGTGTTTTGGTCGTTATAGGTTTTTTATTTTCGTTTTCTTTACGTAACAGTTATAGCAATGCAAATGTTTTATGTGCTTGCGTTATCCCCACAACAAAAGACGATTTGCAAAATCTAAATATTCAATGTCAATACAATGTAAATGAAAATCAACCAATAAAACCACCTTGCCTTACGTGATTGCCTCTCCAAAGTCCAAAGTCCAAACCTTGATCCCTTGGTCCATTTTTATTATGGGCCTATCAGCCCAATTCGTAATATTTCAATCCTGTTTGCACAGCTTCACTTTTGATTTGCACTTTGCTAATGCTTTGTCACCTGTTGTGTTACGAGTCTAGTTGTAAATTGCAATAACTCTCGAAGTATAATTATTCTTTTAAACCTGCACTAGTTCAACCACAAGATCAATATATAAATTCAACTCACAATTAAATCATGTCACAAATTAACTTTGTATATTTGACTCAAAAATAAATCATGACATATTTATATTTTTGATTTAGATAAAGGTTATATCATTCATTGGTTCCAAGTTTAGGTTAATCATAACGTTAAGCTCATTCTCTTTATAACATGCTAAATACCCAAAACTGATCAAAGAGATGCGTTTAGTAGTCATATTGGTGCATTTTCGATAGAATTAATATGATATAGAGTGAACCTAAAATGCAGCGATCAATATGCGACTTTTTCGCTACTGACCACGAAGAATCTTTTCCATCGATCAATCTCTAAAATTCTAGTTTTTAAAGATAAATAAATGAACTGAAATAGCAAGTTCCTTATATGATGGTTAGGAGCTTGAGGTCCTTGAGATTTCAAGTTTAAAACATGACTCGGGTTTTCTCAAATGGAGGACCGATGAGTTTCCTCCTTGATGGTGTTCATAGTTGAGTGAGTCATGGAGTGTCAACGGATGAATAGATGGTTTGTGCTAGACAACCACTAGTTTAGCCTAGTGGCAAATATGTATGACCCTTTATCAAGAGGTCTTGGGTTCAAGTCTCACATGTAACAAAAGAATAAAAATAGTGTTACAAGCTAGGCATGGGGTTTTCTCACTAGTGGTGAGTATCCTCCTGATTGAGATTGAAGTCTGAAGATAGGTCCAGAATACCCAGTCCCGATACCCTCTGTAGTCGGTTTCCTCCCGAACTTTCAGTATG